>CM035841.1:255548712-255837291 GCA_020510985.1 Pholidichthys leucotaenia | reverse complement strand
TCATTTGGGACAGAACGTATCCCAGCATTTGGCGAGGATATGTCGGCGAAGCCTAAGGCTGGAAAAACCAGGAAAGGAAAAATCGAGCCGCCGAAACAGTCCAAATTAACGGACTTTCAGTCTGTGACGCAGCAAACAAAACTCCATATATGGCGGAGAGCTGGCAACGCGCGATATCTGCGGGGATGGCGCAGATGCGCTGATGGCTGCCATGAGTTCAATGAGAGCGGACTTTTCCTCTAGATTTGATGGATTATGACAGCGTTGGAAGGAATAAGAAAGGAATGGGTGACTGTGTAGAACGACGGCGCAGATGGAGCTCCGTCTCGCTAGTGCTGAAGATGACGTCACCCGTCTTCAATTAAAGGTGCGCACTTTGGAAAAAAAAAAATAAATCTCTGGAAGATAATATTTTGGATTTGGAATCTCGGTTGAGACAGAATAATTTGAGCTGGTGGGTCTTCCAGAGGAATCAGAAGGTCGGGGACGTATGTTCCTTTCTGGAAAAGTGGATTCCGGAGTGCTGGGCAGGAGGAGTTGCAATCCAGCAGTGGTTCTGGAAAAAGCACATCGTATTGGCCCACGGAGAGATAAGGGACCGCCGAGGACCTTAATTATGAAGTTTCTTAGCAACAGAGACAGGATGAAGATCTTCAACGCTGCACGTCTAAAGGAGAGATTAAACACCAGACCAGCAGGTGCGTTCTACCCTGATTGGCCACAGGAATCCAGCAATTGAGGAAGCAGTTTGATCCCGTACGTAAGGAGCTGCGCAACCTTGGATTCGTCATGGTGTAATCTATCCTGCGAGACTGTTGACCACGTATGAGGGCAGAACCCACATCTTCAAGACCCCAGAGGAGGCGCAGGAGTTCATCAAGAAGATCAAAGAAGAAGAAGAGACTGGTAGGGAGCTAAGCAAGGAACAAAATATAAGGTAGAATAATTAAGCATTTGCACAGGCATCTGACTGACTTGAAGTAAATAGTAAGTTTACAAAATATAGATTGTATTATATATTAAAAAAAACAAAACAAAACAAAACAAACAAAAAAAAAAACTATGATGTACAAAGTGTTAAAAATTTTGGAGTTAAGTTGGAAAACTACAGAGAGAGGTAATTTACGTCATTAAAAGCAGTAGAGTTAGGGTGATTGGGAGGATGAAGAAGGAGTGGCTTAGGCTGTTTCCCCGTGGGTGTTGAGACGGTCGATGGCTATATCGGGAGACAGAATTTTTCTTTTGATTTTGGGGGGGTTTGCCACAAGTGTGGGAAGGGGAAATTTGTTTGTGTGTAGTTTGTAGGATGAATGTTCAACCACTCATGTTTTTGCTTCTCTGTATGAGCATGTTTACACTGCTAGGTAATCCCAAACTCTCTATTGATCATGTGACCAAAGTGTTAATCTTAATTTAACCTCAGGGAATTTGCAGAGGTCTACAAAATTTAAAAAAACTTAAACAAGTTATGAATAAAATAAAGGACATGGTTCAAGAATTGTGTTTTACAAGAAACTCATCTGATAGAGGAGGATGTTAAAAGAATTAGGAGAAGATGGGCAGGAAGTGTATTCACCTCTTCATTTTCATCCCGAGCCAGGGGAGTTATGACTCTCATACATAAATCAGTTCCTTTTCAAAGTGAAACATGTAATTGGAGACAAATTTGGAAGATATGTAATCATTCAAGGTTCTTTGCTATTAGAAAATATAAATCTTGGGAACCTTAATGGTCCCAATATAGATGATCAGATGTCATTTGCTAATTTAATTCTCATCTTATTCATCACTTACAGGGCAACATATAAAGCAGGGGATTGTTAATTGTACATTGAATCCAGGTGTGGATAGATCAACAGGACTGGATTGTACGCACATTGGATGTAGGATGACTATTAATCATTTTTATGAAAGAATTGAGATTGTAAGATATATGGAGAGAAATGAAACCACAAGTTAAAGCCTATTCTTGTTATTCCAGTACCTACAAGACATTCTCACGTATTGATTATTTTTTGATTTCCACAGAATTAAGGTCCAAGTATTCAAAACTGCCTTTTATGATAACATCGTGATCTCTGATCATGCACCTGTTGTCTAATATATGTAGATAAAAAATTGACAAAGGAATCAGGTAGATGGCAATTTCAGCATAAATGGCTTCAGGATGAGGAATTTGTCAAGTATATAGAAAAACAGATAGACGAGTCTTTGACATCAATACTACACAAACATCAGCATGTGTAAAGTGGGAGGCTTTCAAAGCGTTTATTAGGGGACATATTATGAGTTATACAGGATCAAAATCTAAGAAGACTCGAGAGGAGAGAGCTAAATTGGAACATAAATAAAAAATCTTCAGGAAAAAGTGTATGCAGGAAGTGACCCAAGGTTGGAGAATGAATTACTGATTTTGAGAGCTGAATACGACAAAAAATCAGCGAATAGAGCTGCCCCTCGAGTCTTCTAAGATTGAAAACAATCTTTTTATGAACAAGGTGAAAAATCAGGAAATTATTAGCATGCAGATTAAACAATTGGAAATTAAAACACCAATTACCAGTATAATAAGTAAGGGACAGGTAGGTATAGATCCTTTAGAAATTAATAGAGCCTTTAGAGATTACTATGAAAAATTATATGATACCAAAAATGAACCTGATTTAACAAAACTAAATGGGGTTTTTTGAACGAACTATCTATACCGTGTATTCAAATGAAAACAGGGAGATTTTGGAGTCTAAATTAGTCAAGAAGAAGTTGGGCTAGCCATTGATAATATGAAATCAGGAAAAAGTGCAGGACCAGATGGTCTTCCAGTTGACCTTTATAAAAAATTTAAGAATAAATTAATAAAACCTTTTTTGGAAATGGTTTTAGAAGCATTTCAAAATATTAATTTACCATCATACATAAATAATGCCTTAAATTTATACTGCTGCCAAAACCAGGTAAGCCCTCTAATAAATGTGAAAATAGATGAGACCAATAAGCCTATTAAACGCCGACCTTAAGATAATCTGTAAAATTTTAGCAAGACGAATACAAGATATTTTACCAAATATTATTAATCGAGATCAGAATGGCTTTATAAAGGTAGACAAAGCTTCCAATATGTAAGAAGACTATTTAATATTATTTATTTTAATAAAGAAGCACCGGATACAGCTCTCCTATCAGTGGACGCCGAAAAGGCCTTTGATAGAGTTGAATGGCCCTTTCTTTTTGAAGTCCTACAAAGGTTTGGACTTGGAAATAATTTCATAAAATGGGTTCTAATAATATACAATAATGCTACAGCAGAAATCCTAACAAATATCAATATTTCAAAACCAATAAAAATCAATAGAGGATGTCGACAAGGCTGTCCACTTTCACCTTTACTGTTTACTATGGCAATTGAACCTTTAGCGATAGCGATACGTTTACATTCACAAATATATGGAATTAAAGTTGGACCAACAGAACATAAAATCTCCCTGTACGCCGATGATATAATTTTGTTTATGTCGAATCTAAAAAAATCAATTCCAACCTTGTTGAATTTAATAAAGAATTTTGGGGAAATATCAGGATATAAAATAAATAAAACTAAATCTTCAATATTAATGCTAAATGAGACCCAGAGAAATTACCCAGCCCCTGAGGTAAATCAATTCAATGTTGTAAATCAGTTTAAATATTTAGGAATCCAAATTATGCCTAAGCTAGAATCAGTCGCCAGTGTCAACTATGAAGCCTTAATGTCAGATATCAATGAGTTAACTCAGAGATGGATGTCACTACCAATGTCGATGATCGGGAGAATCAATATACTTAAAAGTAATATTTTACCTAAAATACTTTATTTATTTCAATACATTCCCTTATCACCACCTTTAGATCTATTCTCAAGAATAAAAAAAAAGTTAGTGGAATTTATATGGAACAACAGGAGGGCTAGATTACGTTTGTCTTTATTATATTTACCATTTGATCGTGGAGGTCTGAAATGTCCAAATTTTATGTTGTATTATTGGTCGGCACAACTGAGGTCTATGACATATTATTTTTCATCAAATGATCTCCCTCACTGGACTGAAATGGAATCATACAATTTACCTTTACCTCTTCCCATATTCATATACTCAGATTCGGCAAAAAAATTACAAAAACAAGTTAAAAATCCATTTGTAAAGCATATGATCAAAATATGGTGTGAAGCTAAAAACTATTTAAAAGAACCACAGTTATTGTCACAATTTAGTCCAATATGGGGTAATCAATATTTTAAACCAGGGAGAGCGGACGCTGTATTTAAAGTATGGAATTTAAAAGGGATACAAAAGATTCAGGATTTATATTTGCCATGTGCAGACAACATAATGTCTTTTGAAGAGCTGAGGATCAAATTTAATCTCAATAGAACACATTTTTTTAAATATCTTCAACTTAGAAACTTTATTCGATCAAATCAAAATAAAGCTCTCACTCGACCTATTTATTCATCCTTGGAAAAAATGATGATGAAAGATAGTAAAAGAAAGGGTATTATTTCAGAGTTTTATAACTCATTGACACTATCTTCAAGTGAAAATTCACTGAAAAGATTAAACTACTGGAAAGAAGATCTGCAAATTGAAATTTCAGAGGAACAATGGGAATTGGCTTGTACAGAAGCTCAAACCAAATCAATAAATGCACGCCTTAAATTGATACATTTCAAATGGTTAATGCGGATGTATGTTACACCGGAGGAGTTAAATAGATATAACAAAAATATACCAGATACATGCACAAAATGCATGGAAAGTAAAGGAACCCTATTTCATTGTTTATGGGAATGTAGATTAATAAGAATGTTTTGGGAAGAGGTGAGGGTAACAATTGAAAAAATAATCGCAAAACAAATCATATTGAATCCTAAACTGTTTTTGTTGGGTCTGTACCCAGAAAAGCATAATTTTAATAAAAGTGAAAGAACATTCATAGACCTCAGTTTGCTTAATGCCAAAAAAATGTATTGCACTATTATGGAAAAAGACTCATAGACCAGATGTGACTCAGTGGTTAAGACAGATGTTAACAAACCTTCCATTAGAAAGAATAACATATATACTAAAATCAAAGGAAATTGTGTTTGAGAATATATGGAGACCTTTTATTGATTATGTAAAAAATTTAAACATAACTCTTGAAGAAGAAGGTGAATGATGTGTGTGGACCTTGTAAATTCCAAACTGGTGAACATAATATGTATACTTATGTATTGGATTGTCTAGACTAAACAGAGGAGCATTGTTGAAGACTTGATTTTGTTGGTGGTTGTTGGTGTTTTTAGTGCATTTTTTTTTTTTTTGTAGTACTTTAGTGTTAGTGTTTGATTGTTTGTATCATGTTTGTTAAAAAAAAAAAAAGGTTCAATAAAGATATTGTGGAAAAAAAATAATGAGTAATACTAGTCAAGGCAGTTTTAAATAAATTAGCAAGTAGCAGATAATATGGGGTACCACAGTGCAGTTGATAATGCAACAGAAAAACAATGATGATTGACATGAGTCTGGTTGAGCTGCTGTACATAGTGCACGAGAGTCAATAAGTCACTTAATGTTCAGCAGTCTGATGGCAGAGGGGAAAAAGCTGTTCATGTGCCGGGAGGTTTTAGTCTGAATGGACCGAAGTCTTCTACCTGAGGGGAGGGGGGCAAACAGTACGTGACCAGGGTGTGAAGGATCGGCTATGATCCGGCCAGCACGCCTCCGGGTCCTGGAGATGTACAGGTCCTGAAGAGACGGGAGCTTGCAGCCGATCACCTTCTCAGCAGTGCGCACGAGGCGCTGCAGCCTTAGTCTGTCCCTGGCAGTGGCTCCTGCGTACCACACGGTTGTGGAGGAGGTGAGGATGGACTCGATGATGGCCGTGTAGAACTGCACTAACATCTTGGTGGGTAGCTTGAGCTTCCTCAGCTGCCGCAGAAAGAACATCCTCTGCTGGGCCTTTTTGATGAGGGAGCTGATGGTTGGCTCCCATTTGAGGTCCCGGGTGATGGTGGTGCCCAAGAAGCGGAAGGAATCTGCAATGGTGATGGGAGAGCCTGTGATGGTGAGGGGGGGCAGGGGGGTTGTGACTTTCCTGAAGTCCACAATCATCTCCGCTGTCTTCAGAGCATTCAGCTGCAGGTTGTTGTGGCTGCACCAGGACACCAGCTGGGCCACCTCTTTCCTGTAGACGGACTCGTCGCTGTTGGAGATGAGCCCGATGAGGGTGGTGTCGTCCGCAAACTTAATCAGCTTAACAGACTGGTGGGAGGAGGTGCAGGAGTTGGTATAAAGGGAGAAGAGTAGGAGGGAAAGTACACAGCCCTGGGGTGATCCGATGCTAATGCTAACAGAGTCCGAGACAGACTTCCCCAGCCGCACATGCTGCCTCCGGTCCGTCAGGAAGTCGGTGATCCACCTGCAGAGGGAGTCAGGCACATCGAGCAGGGACAGCTTGTCCTGGAGCAGAGCGGGGCGGATGGTGTTAAATGCAGAGCTGAAGTCCACAAACAGAATCCTGGCGTAGGTTCCCGGGGAGTCCAGGTGCTGCAGGATGGAGTGGAGGGCCAGGTTGACTGCGTCATCCACAGACCTGTTGGCACGGTAGGCAAACTGCAGCGGGTCCAGGAGGGGAGTGGTGATGGACTTGAGGTGAGACAGGACCAGGCGCTCAAAGGACTTCATGACTACAGAGGTGAGCGCTACAGGTCTGTAGTCGTTAAGTCCAGTAATCCGTGGCTTCTTGGGGACAGGGATGATGGTGGAGGATTTGAGGCAGGTCGGCACGTGACATTGCTTAAGGGAGGTGTTAAAAATGTCTGTGAAGACAGAAGCCAGCTCTTTCGCACAGTGTCTCAGGGTGGAGGGAGACACACCGCCCGGCCCAGGGGCCTTGCGCGGGTTCAGTCTGGAGAACTGTCTGTGCACATCCTGCTCACTGATGACAAGGGCAGGGGGGGAGGAGGAGGAGGGGGGGACCGCTTTTGATGAATTAGGGGCCGAGGAGGCAGTGGAGCTGGGTGGAGTGGGGGAGTTGGACACAGCTGACGAGGTGTCAAAACGGGCGTAATGTTGGGACAGTTTTTGACAAAGGGCTTTGTCATCCTGACCTTTAGAAGCCTGAGGCCATCAGCCACCAATTGTGCAAGTTCTCCTACTTAAAAGATGAGAGAGGTCTCCAATTTTCATCATAAGTATACCTCCACTATGAGAGACAAAATAAGAAAAAAAAATCCAGAAAATCACATTGAAGGATTTTTAATGAATTAATTGGTAAACTCCTCGGTAAAATATGTATTTGGTCAATAACAAAAGTTCATCTCAGTACTTTGTTATATACCCTTTGTTGGCAATGACAGAGGTCAAACGTTTTCTGTAAGTTTTCACAAGGTTTTCACACACTGTTGCTGGTATTTTGGCCCATTCCTCCATGCAGATCTCCTCTAGAGCAGTGATGTTTTAGGGCTGTCGCTGGGCAACACAGACTTTCAACTCCCTCCAAAGATTTTCTATGGGGTTGAGATCTGGAGACTGGCTAGGCCACTCCAGGACCTTGAAATGCTTCTTACGAAGCCACTCCTTCGTTGCCCGGGCGGTGTGTTTGGGATCATTGTCATGCTGAAAGACCCAGCCAAGTTTCATCTTCAATGCCCTTGTTGGTGGAAGGAGGTTTCCACTCAAAATCTCACGATACATGGCCCCATTCATTCTTTCCTTTACACGGATCAGTTGTCCTGGTCCATTTGCAGAAAAACAGCCACAAAGTATGATGTTTCCACCCCCATGCTTCACAGTAGGTATGGTGTTCTTTCTCCTCCAAACACGACAAGTTGAGTTTTTACCAAAAAGTTCTATTTTGGTTTCATCTGACCATATGACATTCTCCCAATCCTCTTCTGGATCATCCAAATGCTCTCTAGCAAACTTCAGACGGGCCTGGACATGTACTGGCTTAACCAGAGGGACACGTCTGGCACTGCAGGATTTGAGTCCCTGGCGGGGTAGTGTGTTTCTGATGTAGCCTTTGTTACTTTGGTCCCAGCTCTCTGCAGGTCATTCACTAGGTCCCCCCGTGTGGTTCTGGGATTTTTGCTCACCGTTCTCGTGATCATTTTGACCCCACGGGGTGAGATCTTGCGTGGAGCCCCAGATCGAGGGAGATTATCAGTGGTCTTGTATGTCTTCCATTTTCTAATAATTGCTCCCACAGTTGATTTCTTCATACCAAGCTGCTTACTTATTGCAGATTCAGTCTTCCCAGCCTGGTGCAGGTCTACAATTTTGTTTCTGGTGTCCTTTGACAGCTCTTTGGTCTTGGCCATAGTGGAGTTTGGAGTCTAACTGTTTGAGGTAGTGGACAGGTGTCTTTTATACTGATAACGAGTTCAAACAGGTGCCATTAATACAGGTAACGAGTGGAGGACAGAGGAGCCTCTTAAAGAAGAAGTTACAGGTCTGTAAGAGCCAGAAATCTTGCTTGTTTGTAGGTGACCAAATACTTATTTTACCAAGGAATTTACCAATTAATTCATTAAAAATCCTTCAATGTGATTTTCTGGATTTGTTTTTTCTCATTTTGTCTCTCATAGTTGAGGTACACCTATGATGAAAATTGGAGACCTCTCTCATCTTTTAAGTGGGAGAACTTGCACAATTGGTGGCTGACTAAATACTTTTTTGCCCCACTGTATACACACACACACACACACACACACACACACACACACACACGGACAAAACTGTTGGTACCCCTCTGTTAATGAAAGAAAAACCCACAATGGTCACAGACATAACTTGAATCTGACAAAAGTGGTAATAAATAAAAATTCTATG
The DNA here is from genome assembly GCA_020510985.1 of Pholidichthys leucotaenia. NCBI lineage: Eukaryota > Metazoa > Chordata > Actinopteri > Cichliformes > Pholidichthyidae > Pholidichthys > Pholidichthys leucotaenia. Next base: position 255,828,442 of record CM035841.1, on the reverse strand, counting down.
AAAATTAACCAATGAAAATCAGACAATGATTTTGAATTGTGGTTCAACAGAATTATTTTAAAAAACAAACTCATGAAACAGACCTGGACAAAAATGATGGTACCCCTAGAAAAGATTGAAAATAATGTGACCATAAGGACATGTTCAACCAAGATGTGTCCTCTAATTAACATCAAAGGTGTCTACAAACTTGAAATCAGTCAGTCGGCCTATTTAAAGGGTGACAAGTAGTCACTGTGCTGTTTGTTGACATGGTGTGTACAACACTAAACATGGACCAGAGGAAGCAAAGGAGACAGTTGTCTCAGGAGATTAGAAAGAAAATTATTGACAAGCATGTTAAAGGTAAAGGCTATCAGGGGCGCTGCTGAAGTCATTCTATGACACGGTGGTGGCATCAGCCATCACTTTTGGAGTGGTCTGCTGGGGCAGTGGCATTACTGCAGCCGATAGGAAGAGACTGAACAAACTGATTAAGAAAGCTAGCTCTGTCCTGGGGCAGCGCCTTGATCCGATGGAGGAGATAGGAGAGAGAAGGACGGTGGCTAAACTGTCATCTCTGCTGGAGTCCGAGTTCCACCCTATGCAGGACATACTGAATGCACTGAGGAGCTCATTTAGCAGCAGACTACATCATCCCAGGTGCACAACCGAGAGGTTTCGTAGGTCCTTCCTACCAACGGCTGTCAGACTGTACAACCTAAGCAGGGCTGCTCGCAGAGATAGCAAAAAGACGTAACAAACTAATAGTTTTTTGAATGCAAAAGATGCAATAGACTTACACAATGGTCCCCTCCGGCATACAACTAGGAACATACCGGTCGCTATGGAGGGTGAGAATATGTATGGGCACATAATCATACCATGTAGGATAACTAAGTAGACGGTTATGCTGTTTCATTCCATCTAGCAACAATGCTCTGCACTGTGTGTGTTTATATATTTACATATTTATTCCATCTAGCTACAATGCTCAGCACTGGGTGTGTTTATATATTTATATATCTACATATTATTCCATCTAGCTACATTGCTCCGCACTGTGTGTGTTTATATACTTGCATATTTATTCCACCTAGCTGCAATGCTCCGTACTGTGGGTGTTTATATATTTACATATTTATTCCATCTAGCTACAATGCTCTGCACTGTGTGTTCATATATTCATATATTTATTCCATCCAGCTACAATGCTCTGCACTGTGTGTCTGTGTGTGTGTGTGTATATATATATATTTTATAGTAATACGTACATATGTATATTAGCTGCTCTTGCTTGCTTGTTTTTTTCTTGCCTTCTGATTGTTGCTCTGAGTGTTGCTATCCCTGTGCTGTTGCAATCCTGGAATTTCCCCGTTGTGGGACTAATAAAGGCTTATCTTATCTTATAAGACCATCTTCAAGCAGCTTGATGTTCCTGTGACTACAGTTGTGCATATTATTCAGAAATTTAAGATCCACGGAACTGTAGCCAACCTCCCTGGACGTGGCCGCAGGAGGAGATGGATAATACGAATGGTAACAAAAGAGCCCAAAACAACCTCTAAACACATTCATGGTGAACTCCAAGGTCAAGGTACATCAGTGTCAGATCGCACCATCCGTCGTTGTTTGAGCCAAAGTGGACTTCATGGGAGACGTCCAAGGAGGACACCATTGTTAAAAACAAATCATAAAAAAGCCAGACTGGAATTTGCCAAACTGCATGTTGACAAGCCACAAAGCTTCTGGGAGAATGTCCTATGGACAGACGTGACAAAACTGGAACTTTTTGGCAAGGCACATCAGCTCTATGTTCACAGACGCAAAAATGAAGCATACCAAGAAAAGAACACTGTCCCTACTGTGAAACATGGAGGAGGTTCTGTTATGTTCTGGGGCTGCTTTGTTGCATCTGGCACAGGGTGTCTTGAATCTGTGAAGCATACAATGAAATTTCAAGACTATCAAGGTATTCTAGAGAGAAATGTGCTGCCCAGTGTCACACAGCTTGGTCTCAGTGGCAGGTCATGGGTCTTGCAACAGGATAATGACCCAAAACACACAGCTAAAAACACCCAAGAATGGCTAAGCGCCAAACATTGGACTATTCTAAAGTGGCCTTCTATGAGCCCTGATCTAAATCCTATTGAACATCTGTGGAAGGAGCTGAAACATGCCGTCTGGAGAAGGCACCCTTCAAACCTGAGACAACTGGAGCAGTTTGCTCATGAGGAGTGGGCCAAAATACCTGCTGACAGGTGCAGAAGTCTCATTGACAGTTACAGAAATCGTTTGATTGCAGTGATTGCCTCAAAAGGTTGTGCAACAAAATATTAAGTTAAGGGTACCATCATTTTTGTCCAGGCCTGTTTCATGAGTTTGTTTTTTAAAATAATTCTGTTGAACCACAATTCAAAAGCACTGTCTGATTTTCATTGTTTAATTTTCATACAACTTTTATTTATTACCACTTTTGTCAGATTCAAGTTCTTTCTGTGACCATTGTGGGTTTTTCTTTCATTAACAGAGGGGTACCAACAATTTTGTCCACGTCTGTATATACTAGTGCATACCTCTGCATGCCCGTGCATATCCGTGCATGCCAGTAGAAACCAAGTATAAGCAAGTATTTCTGCATGCCCGTAGAAAGCAGGTGTAAGCAAGCACGTCACCACTTGTTCAGTAATGCCTGTCTTTGATCACTCTATAATATAGAGTCTATATGACGTATAGTCATATAGAGGACACCATGCAGAGATCATAGGAACATCATAGGTGATCCTATGATCTTTTAGCGAGTCCTGTGGTTGTGCCAGTGTCTATATGACGTCCTATAGACATCGTGTATACATCATAGGAACATCATAGGCGGTCCTATGATCTTTTAGTGAGTCCTACGATCATGACACACTGACAGACACACAGATTTGAATTATAGAGTGATTAGAAGTTCTTCCTGAATGCGTCTGTTCGTGACAGTGTCTCAACAGTGTAGAGACACTGTCATCATATAGACATCATGTAGAAATCATTGGAACATACTGTAAGTCCTATGGTTTATATAACATCATATGGACATGTAGACATCATAGGGACATCATGGGGGCCTATGATCTTTCAGTGAGTCCTATGGTCTTTATGACGTCATGTAGACATCATGTAGAGAACATAGGAACATCAGTCCTCTGCTTTGTTTGCCGTCATGTAGACATCATCGGAACACCATAGGGGGTCCTATGATCTTGTTTATAGATAGATAGATAGATAATTTATTTTGAACAAAAAAAGTATAACAAAAACAAAACAAATGACAAATGCAATAAAGTAACAGTATACAGTGTTTGAAAGGGAGAAAGGAAGAAGTGAACACTTATTAATTCCATCTCCTCTTTTCCATAAATACACCCATGTGAATTATATACAAATTACCACCTTTCAGACCCCAAGTAAACAATTTACTGTATTTTTTACATATCAACATTAACACCCATCCATCCTAACATACATTGATGTCCATACATCAAAACCAGCCTCAAACAACACAGATACACAGTGCTGTCCCACCCACCATTCCATAGTGTCCCATAATGTCCCAGAGTGAGCATAGTGAATCGTACATATAAATACTACCCTTCTAACATATATCCTTTCAGCAAATAATGTTTATACCTCTTTTTGAACTGATTTCTGTTTGTACATAGTTTCAGTTCCGGCTCCAGACTGTTCCACAAATCCACCCCATAGACAGATATGCACATACTTTTCTTGGTTGTTCGTATCTTGGGTTTTGTAAAGTTTAAGTCTCCTCTCAAATTATGATCATTGTCTCTTTTTTAAATATTTTTTGTATATTAGTTGGGAGTTAATTATTAATTGCCCTGTACATTACTTGTGCTGTCTTAAATTTAACTAAATCGATGAACTTTATGACATGTGACTTTAAAAACAACGAATTGGTATGGTCTCTACAGTATATCCTACATTATTTATTATCCTTACAGCTCTTTTTTGTAATGTGCATATTGACTGTAGGTTGGTCTTGTAGGTGTTTCCCCAGACTTCTACACAGTAGTTAAGATAAGGTAAAAACAGTGAATTGTACAGTAAGACCAATGATTTATAGTCCAAGATGTGTCTAGTCTTCCCAGTGTGCCTATACATTTTGCTAACTTGGCCCGGATGTGACTGATGTGAGGTTTCCAGCAGATTTTATTGTCTAGCATCACCCCCAGAAACTTATTTTCCTATACTGTTTCTATTCTGGTATCATCTATCATTACCATTATTTCATGATTTATTTATAGTTTCCCAAACAACATAATCTTTGTTTTTTTTTAGATTAGAGATAATTTATTTTTGTTGAACCACTGTGTTAACTTTTTCATTTCAGTTGTGACCACCTCTAAAACCTGCTGCAAATTCTCACCAGTGCAAAGGATATTTGTGTCATCCGCAAACAAAATAAACCAGAATTTATACAAAATAAAGAGTTTGGGTCCCAAAACTGACCCCTGGGGCACACCACAAGTGATGTCCATGAAGGGTGATTTGTGCTCACCAATTTGTACAAATTGTTGTCTGTTACTTAAATAACTTTCCACCCAACTCAGTCCTACCCCTCTTATCCCATACCTTTCCAGTTTCCTTAGTAGTATTATGTGGTCAGTGGTGTCAAAAGCTTTCTTTAAATCTATAAATACTCCTACAGCAACCTTTTTGTTATCTATACAACTAGTAATTTCTTCTATAAGTTCGATCAGTGCCAAAGATGTAGATTTATCTGCTCTAAAACCATACTGGCTATCTGTAAGGAGGTTGGGTTTTTCAATGAAATCATCCAGTCTCTTAGTGAAGATTTTTTCAAGTATTTTGGAGAATTGTGAGAGTAAAGAGATTGGCCTGTAATTTGTGAAGCAATGACTGTCTCCTGTTTTGTATAGAGGTATTACTTTTGCCATTTTCATTTTGTCTGGAAATTTACCAGTTTGAAATGACAGGTTACAGATGTGGGTGAGTGGCTTAACAATTCCTTCAATTACTTTTTTCACTATTGTCATGTCAATTTCATTCCAGTCCGTTGATTTTTTGTTCTTAAATTTACTCACAGTCTCTCGATAATTTCCTTTTCAGTAACTGCACCCAAAAAGAATGTGTTTGGATTTCTATCTTCTATTTCATTTACAGAACCACTGTTGTTTGTTTCTGTTGTCACTATTGATTTTGCTACTTCAGGACCAACGTTTACAAAAATTTGTTGAAACCACTAACCACATCCTCCATATTATTTATCAAATTGCCATTTTCAATAAATATTCTGGATAATTAGCATTCTTAGGTCAATTACTAATAATCCTATTGAGTACTTGCCATATTCCTCTTAAGTTATTTTTGTTATCTTCTAATATTCTGTTGTAATATTCTTTCTTACAGGTCCTCATTATATTAGTAAGCTTATTTTTATATCTTTTATATTTGATCTCAGCTTCCACCATTCTGCATTTAATGAATTGTTTATATAATGTATTCTTCTTTTTACCATGCATTTATTAACCCCTTGGTGACCCAAGGAATATTTTTTTGTTGTTGTCGTCACTGTATTGTTTTATAGGACAGTTTTTAATTGTACAATGATTGAAATATTTGTAAAAATTTATCATATACTTTATTTATGTCATGTTCATCATAAACTATCTTCCAATCTTGTATTAATAATTCCTGTCAGTAATACATTGATTCTTCAGTTCTTATTCTTTTATATTTAATATTTTTGGTATACTTTTTCTTCCTATAATCACATTGATAGACAACAAAAATTGGCAGGTGGTCACTGATATTCAAAAAAAGCCCACTCCTGAGATTATTTTCCATAATGTTTGTGAATATGTTATCTATTAGTGTGGCACTGTGTGACGTGATTCTGCTAGGTCCGGTAATTGTTGGATGTAAGCCCATACTGTACATTGTGTTGATAAATTCTTCTGTCAAACTGTGTTGTTTTGAGTTCATCAGATCTATATTGAAATCCCCACAGATGAACATAACTTTATGAGTTAGTTTTGCATACATTTTTTCCATCCAGTCCTTAAATAGTCAGTGCTTGATCCAGGTGTTCTACATACACAGCTCACTACTACATTCTTCACATTGTCCTGACAGATTTCTATTGTAATACATTCAAATAAATCATCCACAGGTTACTGACAGATTTTCAACAACCTTGTATTTCAAGCTCTTGTCAACTAAATTGCAACTCCTCCTGTTTTTCACTTTTCTATTTATATAATTTAATTCATAGCCATCCATGGTAAAATCCACTCCTTTCTCTTCACTGGGCCACGTCTCTGATGTTGCCACAAGATTTGAACGGCTCTTGTAAACTGATGTTAATAATCTTTAATGTGTAGTAAAGTTGGTTAGAGACTTTCTGCTGTTGAAGTGGATCATAGAATATTGAAATCAGATGTGGACCATTGTGTTAAATTGATCATCTGTGTAGTAACTACAGTCATTATTGATGGAGCTAAATAAATTATTATCAGGGTCTAGTTATATTCTACGGTCCTGTGGGTTGTGATCTGTATATTCAAAAACTTTCAGTTCCTGTTGTTCCTGTTTGTTGATCTTTTGTTTCATGTTGTTAAATGTCTTGTAGCAGATGAGTATAATCCTTCAGTGTCCTACAATTGTCTTTTGTTACTGGACTCCAGTCATAATATTCATTGATATTTGTCCAGTGACGTCATATAGACATCATGTAGACATCATAGGTGGGTCTATGATTGTCAGCATCATAGTAACATCATCGGACATCATGCAGATATCATAGGAACATCATAGGCGGCCTATGATAGTGACACACTGAGACAGACTGACAGAGATTTCTTGAATTTATAGAGTGATGATGATGCTACACATGCACACATACATAGGCTATACATATAGTAAATTCCTCGGTAAAATAAGTATTTGGTCACCTACAAACAAGCAAGATTTCTGGCTCTTACAGACCTGTAACTTCTTCTTTAAGAGGCTCCTCTGTCCTCCACTCGTTACCTGTATTAATGGCACCTGTTGAACTCTTATCAGTATAAAAGACACCTGTCCACAACCTCAAACAGTCAGACTCCAAACTCCACTATGGCCAAGACCAAAGAGCTGTCAAAGGACACCAGAAACAAAATTGTAGACCTGCACCAGGCTGGGAAGACTGAATCTGCAATAAGTAAGCAGCTTGGTGTGAAGAAATCAACTGTGGGAGCAATTATTAGAAAGTGGAAGACATAGAAGACCACTGATAATCTCCCTCGATCTGGGGCTAAACGCAAGATCTCACCCTGTGGGGTCAAAATGATTACAAGAATGGTGAGCAAAAATCCCAGAACCACACGGGGGGACCTAGTGAATGACCTGCAGAGAGCTGGACCAAAGGTAACAAAGGCTACATCAGATCACACTACGCCGCCAGGGACTCAAATCCTGCAGTGCCAGACGTGTCCCCCTGCTTAAGCTAGTACATGTCCAGGTCCGTCTGAAGTGTGCTAGAGAGCATTGGATGATCCAGAAGAGGATTGGGAGAATGTCATATGGTCAGATGAAACCAAAATAGAACTTATTGTAAAAACTCAACTTGTCCTGTTTGGAGGTGAAAGAACACCATACCTACTGTGAAGCATGGGGCTGGAAACATCATGCTTTGGGTCTGTTTTTCTGCAAAGGGACCAGGACAACTGATCCGTGTAAGGAACGAATGAATGAGGCCATGTATCATGAGATTTTGAGTGAAAACCGTCCTTCCATCCTCAAGGGCATTGAAGATGAAACGTGCCTGGGTCTTTCAGCATGACAATGATCCAATCACACCGCCCGGCAATGAAGGATGGCTTCGTAAGAAGCATTTCAAGGTCCTGGAGTGGCCTAGCCAGTCTCCAGATCTCAACCCCATAGAAAATCTTTGGAGGGAGTTGAAAGTCCGTGGTGCCCAGCGTCAGCCCCAAAACATCACTGCTCTAGAGGAGATCTGCATGGAGGAATGGGCCCAAAATACCAGCAACAGTGTGTGAGAAACCTTGTGAAGACTTACAGAAGGCGTTTGACCTCTGTTATTGCCAACAAAGGGTATATAACAAAGTATTGAGATGAATCTTTTGTTATTGACCAAATACTTAGTTTACCGGGGAATTTACCAATTAATTCTTTAAAAATCCTTCAATTTGATTTTCTGGATTTTCTTTCCTCATTTTGTCTCTCATAGTTGAGGTATACCTATGATGAAAATTGGAGACCTCTCTCTTCTTTTAAGTGGGAGAACTAATACTTTTTTGCCCCACTGTATATATATATATATATATATAGATATAGATATAGATATAGATATATTAAGAAATAAGAATTAATTATGGAGACATGCAAACTGTCTTTTTCCCCAAAACAAAGTAAAAATCCACTTTAATTATTCAGTATTCTCTGTGATAAATACCAGTAATCATTTTATAGTATCTTTTTTAGCTGTAACATTTTAAAAATATAAAACAATTTAACAGTAGGCTAAATTAAGACTTAAGAATTAATCCGTGGGGGCGCTAGTGAGCCATGCTGGAGTAAAGACGTGTCCCTCAGTGCTCCCGCAGACTTTTGGACATTTTACTCTTCAAAACGAAGTTTCTTTGGTAAAGCTCAATACAAACTCGTCACCTATCATTATCGGACTCTCCTGCCCACTTTTATCGTCATGATGGATAAACTTCAGAAGTTTAAATTCGACGCTACCGACAAACCCAATAGGCCCAACACGAGGCTGCAAGCCGAGCTGGAAAAGAATGACGAAACCACAGAGCGCAGTGCCAACGTTGACCACGACGAAGGCTTTAAAACTCAGATTTTGGGCATCCTTAAGAGAAGACATCACACAAATTATACGGGAAGAATTAAGAATGCCTTAGCTAACGATTTTGCCTCTCTCAAAGCTGATGTCCAGGCTGTACGTCGGAAATAGCTAGCAACGCCACCTCCGTAGCGCACGATTTGGCACAATTGAAGCTAACATTCAAGACGTGAAAGGACGGCTTGTCTACTTGGTCAGATGATATAACTGGGCTTCAGAGCTCGGTGAAAGAGCTCCAAAGTGAAGTGAAGTCACTGGCGGAGCAAATGTGAGGATCTGGAGGGGAGAATGGAGACTGGAAATATCCGCATTGTCGGTGTCGATGAGCAAAACCCCTGCAATCCAAACGAGGGGGCTAAAATTTATGATACAAGCCTGTATTCATGGACCGAGAAGTAAACTGATCGATCTCATCATACACCAGCACCACGGACCGCGGGAGCAGACAGACCTCGAGTGATAATCGCCAAGATGCACTATGATGGAGATGCAGCGGATATTTGAGAAGAGCCAGGGAAAAGGCACCTTGATGTATAACGGTAACAGGATCAGCATCTTCCCTGACTACACGGCAGGTGTTGCTAAAGCCCCGGGCTGCCTTTTCAGATGCACGGAAGGCGCTACGAGGCCGACGTGATGTGCGCTTTGGTCTTTTTTACCCCGCAAGATTCCGGATCACTTTCGGGAATGAGAGTCAGGACTTTCATGATCCTACTAAGGCCATGGACTTCATAAAGAACAATATCCTGTCCGAAGCTGATGATCCTTGAGGTACCATGCTTGGATTATATAGCGTGAGACCACAGGTTATGATTGCAGTGGGTGCGTAATCTGTTAAAACATGTTTTTTTTATGGTGACGAGAATAATACATTATTTTATTTTTTTTCCTATCCTGTATTGTTATAGTGTAATGTGTTGAGTATTTTGAAAATGTTCATTTAATGTTGTTCCTTATCGTATCTTAGTCTGCAGGGGCCTGAGCTCCTTTAGTAAATTTGTTTTGCCCAATTTAATTTTTGCTCCTCTTTTTTGCTGTGGACACAGCCTTCCACAGCAGGTTGTGTATTTAGCTGCTAACACACAGTGGCGAGGGACTTAATCCCACCTTTTGTATTTCGCTTGTTCGATATACATTCTGTTTTTGTGTTTCTTGCATTCTGATCCCTTTGTTCCCGGGGATCACATATATTTAAAAGAGCAACAGAGTCACTATTTGTTACTTACTGGAACCATATTCTCTTAGTCATAAATCTTTCCACTTCGATGCAACATTCCTATGTGAAGTAATATTCCCTATGTTGTTTCTGCTGTATTCTCGATCATGGGCCCGCCTCTGCCTCAAAACAACTTTTATGATGCCCTATATTGTAACTATGTGCACCACAGTACTTAAGCTATGAGTCCATTGACAATTATAAGTTATAATGTGAAGGGTCTAAATAGCCCCATTAAAAAGAAGAAAATTTTATTACAGCTTAAACGTTTGAAGTGTCAAATAGCACTTTTACAAGAAACCCATTTGGTCCGATGATGAGCACCTAAATTAAAGAAATCCTGGGCAGATAAGGTGTATTTCTCATCTCACCGCCCAGGTAAAAGAAGAGGGTGCAATATTAATACATAGACAAGTTAATTTTGTTGATACATTTGTACATGCAGATGGAGAAGGTAGATTTATTCTGGTAAATGGGCTGCTTGATGGCATACCTGTCTCCCTAATTAATGTGTATGCCCCAAATGAGGACCAACCAGGCTTCATCAAATTACTATTTAACAGAATCACGGAGTATAGTGTTGGTCTTTGACTCATGGGGGGAGACTTTAATTGGTGTAATGTCACAACAAGATAGACAACCTCCACCTAAGCATCCATATCCAAGATGGGCAAGATGCTTAAATATTTGGACTGCTGAAGCAGGAATAGTTGATGTATGGCGATCAGAATCAGAATCAGAATCAGAATCAGCTTTATTGCCAAGTATATTTACAAGTAAACACACAAGGAATTTGACTTGACATTGGGCGCGCACGTTAGGCGCATCCAATGACACGGCAGCCATAAAGGCGCCTGTCTGCAGTGGGGGTAAAGGGGGGAAGGGGGGGGGGGAACACAATAGGCAGAGAGAAAAAACATAGTTATCAGAATCACGCTCGTATAAGCTCATATAAGCTCATGAGCCAAATTTTGGATTACACAGAAAAAAACCCCTATGCACATTAACAGACAATAGATACAATCACACAGCAGAGGGAGGGAGAGCAGTGTGTGTATATTTGCATGTCATTGTGTAGTGTGAGTGTAACAGTTGTTAGTGAGCAGCAGAGGGCGCCTCCTGGCAGTGAATAGATGTTATAATCATGTGACTTATAAACAAGTCCAGAGATCAGAGTCTGTCTCTCTTTTCAAAATCAAGATCAAAATTTCCAAAAAGAAAGTAATTTTACATTTTACTCTAACAGTCATGCATCCTATTCAAGGATTGATTATTTTTTCACTTCTAAAGCTGAACTCCACAGAGTTGAAGACATAACCATCATGCCCATTACAATTTCTGATCATGCCCCAGTGGTTTTTCAGTGGGACATGGGATTGACACCAACTTACAAACAATGGAGATTGAACGCCTCTCTTCTTAATGATAAAGATTTCATTACTCTCATTAAAACAGAGCTCAAGAACTATCTTGATATAAATGATACACCTGGCATGTCTCCTCTTGTACTTTGGGACTGTGCAAAAGCCTATTTGAGAGGCTGTATAATTTCTTATGCTACTGCAAAAAGGAGGCAAAAATGGCTAAACAAACAGAATTCGAGCATAAAATTAGGGAGCTCGAAACATAAGCATAAACGAGGGATGGCGTCTAATCTCTTAACTGAACTCAAAGCAGCCCGTTCAGAGCTACAAGAGCTACTATCAGAGAGATCGAGGGAACTTTACGTTTTGCCAAGCATCAGCATTATGAACATGGAAATAGAGCGAGCAGGCTTCTGGCTTTCAAATTACGTAAACAACAATCTTCTAATATTGTACATAAAATAAAATCTGGACACAAATATATAGTAAAGCCTAAGGACATAGCTGAAACATTCGGAGAATTTTATAAATCTCTCTACCAAGATACTGATACATGCCCCGATGAGTCCAATATTGCTCAATTCTTACAGGATATTAATATACCTCAGTTATCTGGCGAAATTGCTGCAAATTTGGATGAACCAATCCAAGATTGGGAAATAAAACAATGTATTTTATCTCTCAAAAATAATAAATGTCCTGGTCCAGACGGATTTATCAATGAGTTTTATAAATGTTTTCCATGAAGAACTTATTCCACTCCTCTTAAAAGCTTATCACCATTCATTAGAAACAAAAACAATGGCTGTGTCATGGCAGAAGCTACTATAGTGGTATTACAGAAAGAAGGTAAAAGATCCCACTGATTGCAGCTCTTACAGGCCATTGTCTATGTTAAATGGAGATGTTCGTATCTTGACAGGTGTATTGGCACGGCGACTAAATGACATAATAACTAACAGTATTCATCCAGACAGACTGGGTTTATTGTCGGGAGACATTATGCAAATAATTTACGTCGTTGTTTTAATATCTTATCATACCAAAAACAAAGCAAAACCAAGACAGTTGTACTATCACTGGATGTCCAAAAGGCTTTTGATAGAGTGTCATGGAAATATCTTATTCAAACATTAAAAAGGTTTAATTTTGGCCCTAAATTTATCGACTGGATTGAAACCATATACTCTTCACCTCAAGCAGCTGTGAGAGTTAATGGGTTTCGATCTACAAGATTTAACTTGGAGCGTGGTTGCAGACAAGGGTGTCCTCTGTCATCCTTGCTCTTGCTTTAAGTATAGAGCCATTAGCCCAACTCATTAGAGATGACAATAATATTAAAGGGGGTGCTGATTGGCAAAGAAGTACATAAAATATCACTGTACGCGGATGATGTACTACTGTATCTGACAGAGCCATCCTGTACAATTCCATGTTAATGAAATTATATCAACATATGGATATTTCTCAGGATATAAAATTAATGTTGATAAAACTGAGGCAATAGACATTTTGGACAATATTTCACCAGAGTTTTAAACAACAAAGTGGCTTTCGTTGGCCTAAAGAAGGTAATAAAGTATTTGGGTATCTATGTTTCCCTTTCATTAGACAAGGTATTTGATGCAAATTATGGTAGGATAATTAGTACTATAAAAAATGACCTAAACTGCTGGTCATCATTGCCTTTGTCTCTCCTTGGTCGCCATAGAAGCCATTCGTATGAATGTTCTGCCTAGGCTTTTATATCTGTTTCAAATGTTACCAATACTAATACCTAAGTCAACATTTGAAGAAATGGACAAAACATCTCAAAATTTATATGGCAGGGCAAGCGCCCTCGGATAAAATATAAAACACTTCAAAGACTTAAGGAAGAAGGGGGGCTTAACCTGCCAAACTTGAAATATTATTTTTGGGCTTCACAATTTAACACCCATTGATTTCATGATGCAGAATGACATTCATACGAGATGGGTGGACACTGAACAAACCTGAGCCTCAAACCACTACAAGCTTTGCCATTTGCTAATAGTCCAGTAGTGGGCTTATCAAGGTGGACTAAAACCACACTTGATATCTGGAAGAGGGTTGGAATTGCCTTTAAGTTACCAACTAGTCTATCTGCCTTGTCTAGTATTGGGCATTTAAAATCCTTTATACCAAGCAGATTGGATCGAACTTTCTCAAGTGGGGCTGATCATGGGCTTATTTACATACATCAGTTAATCGATAAGGATGGTTTTGTATCGTTTTGAATATTTGAGAGACGCTTCCAACTCCAAAAAAATGATTCTTTTCAGATATCTGCAAATACGATCTTTTTTTGGTTTCTCATAAAGAGTGGGATAAAGTGCTAGACCCATCAATCATTGAACATTTTTTTAATTCAACTCAAAAAACACAAAGAGGATAAAAAAAGTGATCTCAAAGTATACAAAATATTGGTTTATAATGGCTCAAAATAAACCTATTCTGGCAAAAACAAAGATGGGAGGCAGAGGCGGGTCAAATTTTCTCTGATCAAATGTGGGGAAGAGGTATGTACAGTGGCGCATAAGACCACAAATTCAAATACATGGAGGGAATTTAAATGGAAGATATTTAGTAGATATTTCCAGAACACCAGATATTGTGGCCAAGATGACACCAAATGTTCCAAGCCTGTGTTGGAGAAATTGTGGTACAGAAGTGCCTAAATCCACACACACTTTCTGGTCGTGCCCTAAAATACAAACATTTTGGGATGAGGTGTACAAGGCAATAAATCATATGTTTCAAGTTACAATACCAAGGGACTTGGCAGTAGCAGTTCTTGCATCACCCCTTCGGAAGTGCATGGGAGAGCACCAACATACCTCCTAAACATACTTTTTGTAGCAGCCTTGAAATGTGTCACTGCTTCTTGGATGAAAACAGACCCACCCTCCTTCAGTGCATGGCTTCAAAAAGTACAAGAACTTTATCACATGGAGAAGATTACTTACGCACTGAGACTCCAATTACCTACTTTTAAATCAAGATGGCATCCAGTAGAAGTCTCTTTATTGTAGTTGCTCAAGGTGGCTATTAAGCGCTTGGTTTTATTTTTTTTATTTATTTTTTTTGACAGATGCTATTTCTCGTATATTGATGTGGAATCTGTGTATTAAATAATCTTGACTACATATGGTAATTATATCTGTAATGACTCTGTTGTTAAAAATTTTAATAAAATATAAGTTCTAAAAAAAAAGAATTAATTAGATTAGATTAGATTCAACTTTATTGTCATTACACATGTATGAATACAAGGTAATGAAACAGTTTAGCATCCAATCAGAAGTGCAAAGGACAGCAGTGCAGTATATACGGTAATTACAGTATGTGCAATTTAAGCAAATATATGCAAATATATGCAGCAGTGCAGAAAGTTAAAAGTACTGTTATGTGCAAATAATGTGCAATAAGTTAGATGTAGTTATGTAGTTATGCAGTTATGTACAGGTGAGGATGGTAAAAGATGATTGTAAGAGAGACAGCGGGGAACTAAGTTCAATAACGTGACAGCTGTTGGAAAGAAAACTGTTCCTAAACCTGCTGGTTCTAGTCCGAAGGCTTCTGAAACGTCTTCTGGAGGGGAGAAGCTGGAACAGTCCATGAGCAGGATGGTTGGAGTCCCTAAGAATGCTGCGTGCTGCCCGGCGCAGACATCTTTTCCTGTAGACGTCCTCTATAGATCAAGCGGACCCCAGCCAGTTCCTTCATCAAATTCGACCAGTTGGGGAGGGCACAAGTAGCGGCAAACGGTGAACTGAATGACAGTGATTCAGTGAAGGAATACATCTGAAGCCCTGTGCTCTCTATGGAAAAACAGTTTAAGCCTGCATATATAATGGAAGCACAGAATTACACGGGTGAGGACAAAATTCTACTCTCTGAGTGCACTGTGCTGATTTGATTTGATTTGACCTTGTTTGCCCCGTGTTTACATTCCTCCTGACTGAGATTAGCGGAAGAACCGGCTCTTATGTCTACCCATACAATCAACAATCAGTTGTTGTCGTCAGCGGATTGGACTCTCAAGGACAATGCCCATGTGCCTTCTGCAAGCAAGAGAGAGAGAGAGATAGACTCTGAACTCTGGACTTGTTTATAAGTCACATGATTATAACATCTATCCACTGCCAGGAGGCGCCCTCTGCTGCTCACTAACAACTGTTACATTTACACTACACAATGACATGCAAATATACACACACTGCTCTCCCTCCCTCTGCTGTGTGATTGTCCACTAAATGTCTGCTAAATATGCATTGAGGGGTTTTTTGCCTGCTATCAAAATTTCGCTTACCCATTAAGCGTCAATTTGATTAAAACATGTTTTTTTCTCTCGCCTATTGTGTCATATCATTTCTTTTCTTTTTTCTTTTCTTCTTTATGACTGGCGCCTAGCGGCTGCCCCGGCCTTGGATGCGCTCTGCAGAGCGTGCCCAAATGCCAAGTCACGTTTCGTTACCTTGTATTCATACATATGTAATGACGATAAAGTTGAATCTCAATCTCAATCTCAATCTCAATCTATAGCTGGAAGTGGAGTCCCTGTGATGCCTTGGGCGGTTTTCACCACCCGCTGCAGCGCCTTGCGGTCAGCTACAGAGCAGCTCCCATACCAGAGTGTGATACAGTTGGTCAGGGTGCTCTCTATCACGCAGCGGTAGAAGTTGCCCAGGATGTCAGTTGACAGATGGTTCTTCTTCAATATCCTCAAGAAGAAGAGGCGCTGATGGGCCTTCTTGATCAGGCTGGTGGTGTTAACTGACCAGGACAGGTCCTCCCGAGATGTGGGTCCCCAGGAATTTGAAGCTGGGGACACGTTCAACAGCTATGCCATTGATATGGATGGGGTCATGTGTCTCTTCCCTCTCCTTCCTGTAGTCTACTATGAGCTCCTTGGTTTTGCTGGTGTTAAGGAGCAGGTTATTGTCAGCGCACCAAGTAGCCAAGTGCTCAACCTCTGCCCTGTAATCTGACTCGTCGTTGTCCCTGATGAGTCCAATCACCGTGGTGTCATCTGCGAACTTTATGATGGAATTGGATCCATACATAGGCCTGCAGTCATGGGTGTAGAGGGAGTAGAGGAATGGGCTGAGCACACAGCCCTGTGGTACACCAGTGTTGAGTGTGATGACGGAAGAACGGTTGGGGCCTGACCTAACATGCTGGGTCTGTTGGTCAGAAAATCCATGATCCAGTTGCAGGTGGAGGTACTGATTCCCAGGTCCCCAAGTTTGGTGAGCAACTTGGAGGGGATAACTGTGTTGAATGCTGAGCTTAATTAATTAAATTAAATTAATTTAATTAATTAATTTAAATTAATCCGTCCCTCCAGGATTTTGCGGGCTGTTTTTATGACTGTTGCAGCCCAAAACGCCTGAATTTGCGGCAGGCTTTCGGAAAAAAAAAAAACTGTGATAAAAAAAAATGGGGATGTTTTTAGAGGTTTTTTTGCACTAAAAGTTGTGGGAGGAAGTACAAATTTTAGATGCTTTTTTCAGATGCTTGTTCCACAAGAAATGTACAGGATTGTCAAAAAAATTCATATTAAAAATTATTTATTTGTAAATTAAACAGAAACTTCTGGTATACAGAAAAACTTTTTTGTGTGACAGCAATTACAAAAAACGAGGGCAGCCAACCCTGCAAGTTGGTGGTGACTGCCACGGCCAAGATGTGTAGAGTGATGATACAGAGTGAAGTACGAGGAGACGAAGAAGAATGATGTCTGCAGATAGCAATGAGGTTCAATTGGACACAGCAATGATGATAGAAGGACTACAGCTCCTGACCAGACAGAGGGATGATATAGAGTGAAGTACGTGGCGGTAATGCACCTGTAAGCTGGTTGCCAACAGCCAATCAAATCTAAAAGAAGAAGAAGAAAAAAGAAGAAGAACCCTGCAAGTTTGTGGAACTATGGAGCTTAGGAGAGAGAGAGAGAGCAATTAAAGAATTTAGCACAATTAAGTGAGAATTAAGTACTCAGTAAATTTGTTATAAAAATGACCAACATTGTAGTCTTGCTGAGAACTTTAAAAAATTAACAAAAGAATTAATCATTATTTGTGATGGACTGGTAATCTGTCCAGGGTGTACCCTGCCTCTCGCCCAAAAAGATGCTGGGATAGGCTCCAGCCCCCCCTCGACCCGAAAAGGATTAAGCGGTACAAGATGGATGGATGAATTAACCATTATAACAGCTAAACTGCATTGAATGCTTACAGTATAGAACAAATTATAACAGTACCTTCATTTGAAAACTTCCTCACAACAAGGGTCCCCAACCACTCTTTCCATGCTTGACCCCTGCCTGTCTGAGTCCTATCGGGGGGGGGGGGGGGCTCTCATGGGGGGTTACCGGGGGCGCGCGTTGCTCCGGGGTCCAGGCCAGAGGATCACAGCTTTAAAACTCACTGACAAGATGTAGTCATGATTTTTACCTCTAAAAATGTACAAAAGGTTACAACACTGGCTTAAGTGTTATATTTGTCATGAGCTGAGCACTGGAGGTTTCCGCCGTGCTCAGTCTCATGGCCTTTCTCTATATTTGTACATTTGTTGTATTTTGTGCCTTTTGGTTTCTGCATATCTCATTTTGTTTCTCATTTTCCTGATCTCCTTGTTTTTGTCATCATAGTTTTGTTACTGTTTTATTTGGTATTTGTATTTATTTCTCAGTCCTTATTGGTTTATATTTAATTCTTCATATCATACTGTTGTGCTCTCTCTCCGTGTTGACAGCCGTCAGTGGCACTTCCAGGCTTTTGCTCGGTTGTGGGCGGTGTCCTTGTCAGCTGTCAGTCCCGTCTTCTCCCCTCTCATTGCTCCCAGCTGACCCGAATCTGTGAGCATTGTTTCCTCCTGCCCGCTCATGGTATCCACACCTGCTATCATCTGTGTCAATTTATTTCTGGCCCTATGATCAGACCTAAATGAAACAGTCATTGTCGTCCACAACAGAATGCTATGATGATGATTTAGGGATTGTTATTTCTCTCATTCATGGCTGGACTCTCAAGTACTATTCCCCGTCAGAACCCCTTCCTGTTCTGAAGTCCAACCTGCCTACTCCCAATTTCGCCTCATTCTAAGATTTGTTTTCATGCACTGTTAGAACTTGTGTTTTTTCATTAAATTCCACAAACTAGCAGTCCAGCATCTGGGTCTTCCTCCTTGCCCCAAGGGGCGATTCATGACAATATTTGCTCGTTTGTGTCTGGTTTTATGTCATCTCTCGTCAGACACACACTCCTGTGAAGGGGATGCTTTTCATGCAGACGTGATTTTCTCAGCACAAACCTGGCCCTTTGTACATGCGTCAGCATGGAGACACAGGGTGATGTCCACTGGCAGGCAGGGGAGACGGAGTAAGGGACAGTGCAGGAAAGCTCGCAGGTGGGTGGTGGTGCTTTTTTTTTTTTTTTTTTTTTTAAATCACACTCCATTCATACTCACTGTTGACAAGGAAGTGAGCATGGTGCAGCGATGCATTTGATTGGTTAGACTGATGGCATGCATGTTTGAAGAGCTACTGGGGAAAATTTGATTTGTGCAATTTCTGGATGATGACGACGATTGACCAAAATTGAGGGAAA
This sequence comes from Pholidichthys leucotaenia, assembly GCA_020510985.1. Classification (NCBI taxonomy): domain Eukaryota; kingdom Metazoa; phylum Chordata; class Actinopteri; order Cichliformes; family Pholidichthyidae; genus Pholidichthys; species Pholidichthys leucotaenia. The sequence continues at coordinate 255,809,365 of CM035841.1, read as the reverse complement.
ATTGTGGTGATTGGACAAAGTTGCAAGGTTGTGAAAAATTCATGGGGACCGTTTCAATTCATGTAAATTGGTGCAACTGCAACATTGCAAAATCCTGGAGGGACTGAATAATTAAACCAGGTCCATGATTTGACACATAAATATTTGAATACATCAAAATTGCTTAACCAGCAAGAATTAGATGGGCTATATTACTGAAACTTTGCAGTAAACTATATATTACTGTAACTGTACTACAGTCTGTCATTTGATCTGTTAATATCACAGATCAGGTTTGCATAACTCTACTGATATTTTCCTTCTGCTGGAGAGCTACAAGAGCTCTGTATCATTTTCATGTTGTCAAACAATTATGATAATGACGACGGAGCACTTCAGCTGGTTTTTAACCTAAACTCTCAACACAACCTGGTTGGGACCAGGTTATAAGTTCAACCTACATTACCATGGTAATCTAACCTGATAAAAAGTGAGCCTGCTTCATGATACAGAAAACCCTGACTAAAGGCTTAATTTACTTGACTAAGCCACTAATCCTGCTTCGTAGTACAGCCCTTAGAGATCATTAAGAGTAAGTGGCATTCACCTAAATAGTGCCTTTTTCTCATCTCTGGACAGCCAAAGCGCTTTACAGATCCCGCTATCTACCCATTCACACACACATTCACACACTGATGGAAGCGGAGCTGCCATGCAAGGTGCTGGCCTGACCCACCAGGAGCAGTTGGGGGTTCAGTGTCTTGCTCAAGGACACTTCAACATGCAGGCTGCAGAGAGAGCCGGAATCAAACCACCAACCTTCCGATCAGAAGTCGACCACACTACAGATAATACAGGTGTGCACATGTAATCAGGAATTTCCCCCAGTTCAAGTAAGGCCAAATGTCCACTAGGGATGGGACAAAAGATTAATTCAGTGATGGATCGTGATATTTGACACGAACAACAATGCAGGAAGTCTGGGCTTCTCTGCTTGAACTGCTGCCTCCGTGACCCGGACCTCCAGAAAAGCAGTACAAGATGGATGGATGGATGGATGGATGGAACAATGCACCGATCCCTAAACGCATGGATCGATCTTTTATTATTTATATATATTCATGTAACGTTGCATTCTCTTGGGCATTAATCAACCCATTGCATTTTCAGTCCACTAGATGGCAAAAAGGAAGCACCCAGTCAAGTGAAGTCATATCTTGTCTTGAGATTTGCCTCCAGCTTGAAAGTTAGAAATCAGTTGAATGTGGCAAAAAGTTAGCTCAAATGCTGGGCCTTTTTTGGATTTTATAACAAAGATGGAATGGAAGACCTTGACATGACATACAACCCGCATGAAGCCCTGCACTAAAAAAAAGTACTGGAACATGCGGGCCAGCACACATCTCAGAGTAGTGTTAGCAACGGTTAAGCTAAAAACACACTAGCATGTAGCTTGCTTTTTCTCCAAGCGGCACTGACCAGCAAACTCTAGAGACCTGCCACCATCAACCTGTGTGCAGAGAAGTGTCTCCACGGAAAAGGAGGCCCCAAGAATGTCGGCAGCAGAAAAGACAGCAGCAGCTATAGGACTGAGAGCTACCACCCACCACAACAAAAGTGGCAGTGGTGAGTTGAAAAGAGTTCAAACTTTACATGAAACAGATATTGACAGTTGTACTTCCGGGAAAAAATCTTGACGTTGACATGGGATGGGAGTTGTATGTAGGGCTGCACAATTAATCAAATTTTAATCGTGATACAATTTTGGCTGCCACGATTAAACTAACGTGATTGTTGGCAATACTGACATTTAAAATGCGGGCTCTGCTGCATATCAAATCAAGCATTTTCTCAACCAACAGTCAACCACCAGGGGGCGAACGAAAGTTAGGGCAATATTAAGCTGCAGAACTGACAAGCGAGCACACCCTGTAGTGGCTGCCTAAGTTATCAATAGCAGACTGGTGTGATGGTGAAACATAAACCAGATGTCGGGAACAGAAGGTGACAGTATGGCAACACATGGAGGCGAGGAGCTAGTGCCTCGAAAGGATCATCATCTGTTGTGTGGACGTGTCTGGACATGCTAGCAGATGTCATTTTCCCCCACAAAACCACACAGGAGAAGCTATAGCCCATGGACTGAGGGAAGTGCAGTCATCTTGGGGCCTGCAGGAGTAGAGACCAGTCTGCAAAACAAAAAATAGTGGATCTAATGTCGTCAAGGCAGCTTGGCGCCAGTGCTTTGTCCACAGGCTTCATCTAGCAATTGGTGAGTAGTGTAGAAGAGCTCGGAATGCCGAGGCGATGTGACTTATAAACCAAAGTTTATTATCAGTTTTGCTCCTCTAACAAGTCTCATCTAGTGCAGCAGCAGAAGTAGTAAGAGAGCGAACACATTCAGCTCTGTGTACTTATATTCACACACAACAAAAGACATGCATACAAAGCTGACATCCCCCATTAACTTAATTATCCTCCTTTGTCTCCGTACCCCTCCACCTGGCCCTGGGAGGTCAGGGCGACCTATCTGGTCTCCACCGCAGTGCCTCGGATGCTCTTTGATCTTCACTGGCGGTTGAGACCCTTTGTCCTGTTCTGAGGTGTGAAGTCGCTTTACATATGTAATCACCAAACATTCTCACATGCTTATACATATGTAGGTTATGGGATATATGATTAATATAGACCACAGCCCCCCCCCCAAACAACTAAGAAAAGGACAATAGGAAAATTCACAGTTTAAGATAATTATTATGACATACTAACTGCTATACCTCTTGACAAAGAAGAAACTTTCCAGCAGCTATGCTCCTGTAGAGAATTCAGTGGTAATCATAACAGCATAGTAATATCACAAGTCAGTCCTAAACTGTTACAGCACAATTAGTGAACAACTTTTGAGTAGTTTGCATCAGTCCTTGTGCCGTCTGGGCTTTAATCTTTTTCCGAATCTGCTGTGGGTCCGTTCGGGCATCCTGGTGGGACCCTCCTGTAAGGAATCTGCAGCTTGGGAAGGAGAGTGATTATTTGTTCCCTGCAGGGGGGCTGAGTCTCTTCTCTTGGGGGGTCTACCCCGCCGAGGTGCTCTCGCCAACCGTGCAGGCTCGTCTCTCAACAAGAAGGCAGGTTTAAGTCTGTCAATGCTGACTGTTTCTTTTCTGTCCCCAAAATCAAGCACAAAATGCTTATCACCAGGTTCCAGCACTCTGAATGGTCCATCGTATGGTGGGCGGAAGGTTGGTTTTAAAGCTTCATGCCTAACAAAAACGAATTCAGTGTTTTTTAAAGCTTGGGGGACAAAAACCCGTGGAAAAGAGTGATGTGCCGGCCCGGGGAGAGAGTCCGGTCCGTTGCTGCCTAAAAACCTCGGGGCTGGAAGATGCCCTGGCTCTGGGTTCTCTGGTAAAAATTCACCTGGGAGCCTGAGAGGTTGTGCAAAAACTAATTCTGCTGGGGAGGCGTCTAGATCCTCTTTAGGTGCAGCACGCAACCCCAATAAAACCCAAGGAAGTTTATTTACCCAATTTGTATCCGTTAGTGAGGCTCTGAGGGCGGCCTTAAGAGACCTGTGAAAACGCTCGTATAACCCATTAGCCTGAGGGTGATAAGCGGTGGTGCGGTGAATTGTCGCTCCTAAGCTGCTGGCCATGGCTGACCAAAGCTCCGAGACAAATTGAGGCCCCCTATCGGACGTGATGTCCGATGGGACGCCGAAACGTGCCACCCAGTTTGTCAAAAAAACGCAAGCGACTTCCTCCGCTGTGGTTAACGCCAGAGGGACCGCCTCCAGCCAGCGCATAGTACAGTCTATCATTGTTAACAGATGTGTGAAACCTTGGGAGGAAGGTAGTGGTCCCACGAGGTCGACATGAACGTGGTCGAACCTTCTAGCAGGGATTCGAAAAGGCTCTAGAGGGGCTTTTGTGTGTTTGTGTATTTTGGCGCGCTGACAAGAAATGCAAGTCTTTGCCCATTCTTTTACGTTTTTGCGCAGGCCAAGCCACACAAACTTTTCGGCGACCATTTTAACCGAAGCGCACACACCTGGGTGCGCGAGGGAGTGAATTGAGTCGAAAATACGGCGGCGCCATGCAGCTGGGACTACCGGGCGAGGTCGGCCAGTTGAGATGTCGCATATTAGGGGGGGGCACACTGTCGCATAAACCCCTTTCCTCCAGCCTTAACCCTGTTGGTCCAGACAGGAGTGCGCGCATGTCCGCGTCACTACTTTGCTCCTCCGCCATGGCTGCATAATCTATCCCTACGTGGATTGGGGCTGCGTATGTGTCCACATTGGCGAAGAGTTCTGCGGCTGAGGTAGTATAATCTGCCTCCTCGCGCTCTGGCGATGTCACAGCGCGAGAGAGGCAGTCTGCTACCACGTTAAGTTTGCCTGCCACATGTCGAATGTCTGTGGTGAACTCTGAAATCGCAGCTAGCTGTCTTTGTTGCCTGCCTGACCACGGTTCAGAAATTTTAGCCATCGCAAAGGTGAGCGGTTTGTGGTCTACAAAAGCCGTGAAACGCCGCCCCTCCAACCAGAACTGGAAGTGGCGGATGGATAAATGAAGCGCTAGCAGCTCCCTGTCAAAGGTGCTGTATTTACGCTCAGTTTGGTTTAGCGATTTGCTGAAAAATGCCAAAGGTTGCCAGGTTCCGCCGACGTGTTGTTCTACAACTGCCCCTATGGCCAGGTCTGAAGCGTCTGTGGTTAGCGCAATGCGGGCCGAGGGATCAGGGTGAACCAACAATGTGGCATTAGCTAGGGCACTTTTTACTTCCGCGAAGGCGCGTTCGCGCTCCGGCGTCCATTCGACCGCGTTGGAAGGTTTTTGTTTTCTAAGCACGTCATATAGGGGCTGCATGAGCCGAGCTGCGCGGGGGAGGAAACGGTTGTAAAAATTAACCATTCCCAAAAATTCCTGCAGCGATTTGACCGTTTGTGGCCGTGGGAAACTTTTTACTGCGTGAACTTTGTCTGGCAGTGGGACTGCCCCCTTCGGTGAAACTCTGTGTCCCAAAAAATCAATTTGTGACACGCCGAATTTGCATTTGGCTGGATTGATTATTAACCCGTGCTCTTCTAGTCTCTGAAAAACCATAGTGAGATGCTGTTCGTGTTCCTCCTCAGATGAGCTGGCTACTAGCATATCGTCGAGGTAGACGAACACGAAAGGGAGGTCGCGTAATACTGCATCCATCATCCGCTGAAAGGTTTGAGCGGCGCCTTTGTGGCCAAAAGGCATCCGCAAAAATTCAAAAAGACCGAAGGGGGTTATTACAGCTGTTTTAGGAATGTCTTCCGCTCTAACGGGGACTTGATGATAGCCGCGGATCAGGTCTATTTTTGAAAAAATGCGCGCACCCGCCAGATGTAGTGAAAAATCTTGGATGTGAGGAATAGGGTAGCGGTCATGCGCTGTCGCATTGTTTAATCTGCGGTAATCGCCGCACGGTCTCCAAGAACCGTCGGATTTCGGGACCATGTGAAGCGGTGACGCCCAGGGGCTTTTTGATCGCCTGATAATGCCTAGTTTTTCAAGGGTGGTAAACTCGTCCCGAGCTATGGCGAGCTTGGTCGCGTCTAAGTGCCGAGCTTTGGCGAATACGGGCGGGCCCGTTGTGGGAATAAAGTGTTCGACCCCGTGCTTAGCCACTGTAGCTGAGAATTTGGGAATTGTGAGTGCTGGAAATTGGGTGAGGAGTTGATCAAACTTACCTCCTGTTGTAGTGACGCTGGCCTGCACGGGTGGTGGAGAAACTCGAGCTGAGCAGGGAATAGAAGCAAAGGACAATGCATTAACCAAGCGTCTGTTCGCTAGATCGACCAATAACCCATGTGCACACAAAAAGTCTGCGCCCAACAAGTTAAAACTCACTGCCGCTACAACAAATGTCCATCTGTAGTTGCGGCCATGGATGCGGAAGGGCAGGTTCCTTTCGCCAAAAGTGTCGATGATGGAGCCATTGGCTGCCACTGCTCCATTACCCCGGGGGCCCATGGCCCGGTCTGCGTGGGAGGGCATTATAAAACTCAGTTGAGCTCCCGTGTCAATGAGGAACTGTTTGCCGGTGTGTCCGTCCGTCACATATAGAAGCTTGCTTTTTTCGCCGAGAACTGCCGCTGTTAACGGTTCTCGGCTTTGGCGTTTTCCCGAAATCGTGAATCTGCAGGGGGGAAGGTATTTGTAAGCCTTATCGGCGAAGCGGTGGTGGTAATAACAGACGTCGCTCCGTCTGTTACGTCTTGGCCGTGTCGCTGCCATGGCGGGCGGATTCTGCTCAGTAGTTTGTGGCTCCCCATCGCTCCGGACATCGGCGTTGAGGCCTGCGGATGCTGTTGTGGGTGTCTGTTCCCTGCAGGCGTTGACGAGTCGCTGCGCTTCGCGAGCCAGCATGCGGAAGTCTTGCTGGGTGCTGCATCGCATGTTGGTAAGCATCCCTCTCATGTGTGGCGGCAGCATACTGAGGAATATAAATTGGAAAAGGAAATTGTCGTTGTCCTCTTCTTTAAGTTGCAGCAAGTCCTCCATGAGGGCCTTGGGTCTGCATCCTCTGTGGCCGTAGACCGCCAGGATCCTCTCGGCTCTCTCCTCGGCAGAGGGGATGAAATTCGCCACGATGGTCGCTTTCAGTTCTCTGTATTTGTCCTGGGCCGGTGGCCGCTGGATTATGCTCCGCGCACATCTCGAAGTGGCGGCGTCGAGTTTGGCGACGATGTGATAGAACTTTGTATCGTCAGCCGTGATGCCCACAAGTGCAAACTGGGCTTCAGCTTGCTGAAACCACGAGGGCGGGGTCTTCTGCCAGAAGTCCGGCAGGTTGACGGTGACGGCGTTTGTGTGGACCGTCACTGATGTGTCCGCAGGTGAGAGTGTCTTCCTTCGGCTCTCACAGCGGCGCTGGTGCTCGGTTGAGCCCTCTCTATCACTTCTGCCGTGGGGGAACGTCGTCCATCTGTTCCCCTGTCTGCGTGGGCGCCGGCGTCTGCCTGGGTCGCCACAGATGAGTCGATCGCTGGGGAACGCCTCTGGTCCATCCTCGCGTCAGGGTCACCAGTGTAGAAGAGCTCGGAATGACGAGGCGATGTGACTTATAAACCAAAGTTTATTATCAGCTTTGCTCCTCTAACAAGTCTCATCTAGTGCAGCAGCAGAAGAAGTAAGAGAGCGAACACATTCGGCTCTGTATACTTATACTCACACACAACAAAAGACATGCATACAAAGCTGACATCCCCCATTAACTTAATTATCCTCCTTTGTCTCCGTACCCCTCCACCTGGCCCTGGGAGGTCAGGGCGACCTATCTGGTCTCCACCGCAGTGCCTCTGATGCTCTTTGATCTTCACTGGCGGTTGAGACCCTTTGTCCTGTTCTGAGGTGTGAAGTCGCTTTACATATGTAATCACCAAACATTCTCACATGCTTATACATATGTAGGTTATGGGATATATGATTAATATAGACCACAAGTAGGACAAAAAAAAAAAACATAAAACAGTACACATAATTGAAATGTTTTCCCTGAAGTTAATGAATAATCACGATTAATAATCGTGATTTTAATATTGATCAAAAATAATCGGGATTATAATTTTGGCCATAATCGTGCAGCCTTAGTTGTATGGTATCATGATGGGATTGTAATAGTGACGGGATTGTGATAGTGATGGATCGTAATAGTGATGGATTGTGACCCAAGTATCACGATCTGAATCAGACTGTGAGGTCCCTTGTGATTCTCACCCCTAAAACTGCCTCAAAACCATCTCTGGGCACCAGAATACCTCCTCCCAGGCCACGGGGGGTAGGGGAGTGGGTAAACAACCTGAACCTGTTTTTTAACAGGTTTGACCAACCGTCCTCTTTTCCGCCTGCCCACCAACCACTGCTGCTTTCACCTTCACCTAGTCCCACTGTCCATGCCCCCCCTCGTATATCCCCCACTGTTTCCCCCCACAGACCCAACACCCCCCCACTTCCAAGCACACAGCCCCCCTGCTCCAACCATCATCATCATCATCATCATAGCAGTCTGTCGTGGGCGACAATGACTGTTTCATTTAGGTCTGATCAGATTCCTCCACGTAGCTCTGTCCTTAGCCTTCCGCTGCCAGGAGCTCCTGTCTATATCCAACTTCTTCAAGTTTCTTTTTACAGTGTCTTTAAATCTGAGCCTTGGTCGACACTGATTGTGTCTGCCCTCGCATAACTGTGAGTAGAGTAACTGCCAAGGGAGACGCTGGTGGTCCATCCACTCAACATGTCCAAGCCATCTCCGATTCATCTGTATTAGCATGTCCTCCATTGATGGTAGGCCAGCTCGTTTCAACACTTCTATGTTGGTTATCTTGTCTTTCCATGAGATGTTCATTATGGCTCGAAGGTGTCTCAACATGTACGCATGGAGTTTCTTTACCTGCACTCTGTAAACAGTCCAAGTTTCAGCACTGTACAATAGAGTAGCCAGTACTGTCACTCTGTACACGTTGCATTTCACACAGATAGACATATGTCGATTGTTCCACAGTCTCTCCCTCAAGTTTCCAAACACAGCACTCGCTCTTCCCATTCTGAGAGATAGTTCATCCTCCAGCCTAGCATTCTCTGAAACAGTACTCCCTAGATACTTGAAAGTCTTGCACTTGACTAGTGGCTCTATACCAATGCTGATCTCTTCTGGTAGTAACATTGATAATTGGAACTTTGGTGGTTGATAAAGGTACTCTGTCTTCTTGATGTTGATTTTGAGGCTGAATTGGCTAGCTGCTCTTGCAAATTTCTCCACTAAAGATCGCATATCTTCCGCACTGTGTGCAACTAGAGCACTGTCGTCGGCAAAGAGCATTTCTCTTACTACCTTTATCAATGTCTTACTCTTGGCTTTAAACTGTGCCACATCTACCTGTATGGAGTGCCTCGATCAGGCTGACAAACTTCTCTGTACACCCATATTTCTTGAGTACCTGCCAAAGTCCTTGTCGCAAAACAGTCTCGAAGGCTTTACTGAAGTCTATGAAGACTACATAAAGCGGCATGTTCTGTTCAATACACTTTTCTTGAACCTGTTTCAAGCAGAAAATCATGTCCATTGTGCTTCTTCCATTTCTAAAGCCGCACTGGGTTTCCGGTAGTACATTCTGCGAGATCTGTTCACTGAGTCTGTTAAGTAGTACACGTGAGAGAATCTTACCAACAGTGGCTAGCAGTGATATACTTCGGTAATTTCCACAATCTTTCCTGTCACCTTTCTTGAACAATGGCACAATACTTGCATCCTTCCAGTCTTGAGGTACTTTCTGGGCATTCCGTATCTTTTGGATGAGCTTGTGCAGGCAGTCAGTCAGCTGAACACCACCAAATTTCCACACCTCTGCTGGAATTCCATCTCTTCCTGGAGCTTTACCATCCTGTGTTGTCCTGATAGCTGTCATTAGTTCATCAAGATTTGGTGGTTCATTCAGACTTGATACAGCTGGTTGCTGCACTAGAGCTTCTTTAGCCTCTTCAGTGAGCTCTCCAGGGTTGTTTAGTAGTTAGTCAAAGTGGTCTGCAAATCTGTCCAGGATCTTGTCTTTCTCCTGCAAAACCGTTTCATCATCCATAGCCTTTAGTTGGATCAATCCTCTTGGTTTAGGGCCGCAGATTTCTCTCGAACCTGTGAAGAATGTTTTCATGTCCTTCCTGTCTGTTGCAGTTTGAAGTTCCTCCACTTTTTCATCCCACCAGTTGAACTTCATCTCTCTGGTGTACTTCTGTAGCTCACTCTGAGCCTTTTGAGTATTTCTTCTTCTTTGACCTTGTGTTACACTGTAGGTTTTCCTACCTAGCTGTATTCCTCGCTTCAGAATCAGAATCAGAATCAGCTTTATTGCCAAGTATATTTACAAGTAAACACACAAGGAATTTGACTTGACATTGGGCGCGCACGTTAGGCGCATCCAATGACACGGCAGCCATAAGAGGCGCCTGTCTGCAGTGGGGGTAAAGGGGGGAAGGGGGGGGGGAACACAATAGGCAGAGAGAAAAAACATAGTTATCAGAATCACGCTCGTATAAGCTCATATAAGCTCATGAGCCAAATTTTGATTACACAGAAAAAAAACCTCTATGCACATTAGCAGACAATAGATACAATCACACAGCAGAGGGAGGGAGAGCAGTGTGTGTATATTTGCATGTCATTGTGTAGTGTGAGTGTAACAGTTGTTAGTGAGCAGCAGAGGGCGCCTCCTGGCAGTGGATAGATGTTATAATCATGTGACTTATAAACAAGTCCAGAGATCAGAGTCTGTCTCTCTTTTCCTCGTCCTTGCAGAAGGCACATGGGCATTGTCCTTGAGAGACCAATCCGCTGACGACAACAACTGATTGTTGATGTATGGGTAGACATAAGCCACTTCTCCGGCGTTATCTTCATCGAGGAGGAATGTAAACAAGGGCACCAAAACACAAGGTCAAATCTGCACAGTGCACTCAGAGAATAAAAAATTTCTCTCTCTTCGATTCTGTGCTTCAATTTCATACAGGCTTGAATCATACTTTAGATCATTCTCTGGAGAGCACTCAGCGATCCACAGATGTTATCCACCTACCGAAACATAGGTAAAACATGTCCAGAGAGTTCGTTCTCTCTTCAATGCATGCCAGATAGTAAATTCCATGTTAATCCTGCCGCTGACAGTCAGTGCTCCCCCCAGCTGGACGAATTGTTGAATTTGTTAAGGGAGCTAGTAGTTTCTTCAGATGTTCATCATGCTCATCAAACCAATCTTGATGTTTCCTCTCTGGGTGGCCTAATACAGTACATCACTCGCAGTCTGATACACTGTATCCTTCAGTGTTGCCCATTTCTCCTCTATGTCATTCTCTGAGTTGTTGCTGTCCCAGTCTTTCAAGTTGTCATCCATTTCCTGTGTAAGTTCTTCCTGATTCTTTTGGCCTTTCAGTGCACTAGTGTTTAGCTTCCATGGTGGCTTCACACCCGTCCTGTTGTGCTGTTTTTATCTGCAAATCCTTAATCTAGATCTCAGCATAACATAATCAGTACCACGGTCCGCACCTCTCATTGCTCTGGTGTCCAATACATCCCTTATGTCTCTCTGCCTTACTATGATATAGTCTAAACAAGTGCCAGTGCTTGGATCTTGGGTGCATCCATGTCTTCTTGTGTGTGTCCTTGTGCTTAGATAGAGTGTTGGTTATCACAAGGTTGTACTCTAAACATAGTGCAAATAGAAGCTCTTCATTAGCATTGCACTTTCCTACTCCATGACTGCCTAGCACTCTTTTCCATTTCTCAGTGTCTGAACCAACTCTGGCATTAAAATCTCCAACAAGTATCAGCCTGTCATTAGTTGGTACACGCCTGATAGTCTCACGTAAATCACTGTAGAACTCTTCCTTCACCTCCTCTGTGTTGGTCATTGTTGGAGCATATACACTGATGAGTGTGGCATACATCTTCCGCTGTAGTGGGAGTCTCATAGTCATTATCCTGTCATTGATTGGCACCAGTTCATCATCAAGTATTGCTGCTATCTCCTTTCTAACTACAAAGCCCACTCCTGCTTCTCTCCTTTCTTGAGTTGATTTCCCACTTCAAAAGAAGATGTACCCATGGTCTTCCAAGCTGTCATATCCAGGAAATCTTGTTTCACTAAGTGCAGCAATCTTGTTTCACTAAGTGCAACACTGTACCTGTTTTCATTTCCAGGGCCACAAGCACGGTCTGTCTTTCTGGGTGCTGTGATGTTGTTCTGTCCACAGAGTGCGTACATTCCATTCTGCTACACACAAGTCTGCTGTTTTCCTCTTCTTTTGTCTTCCTGCTCCTAACTTACTTTTCGCTGCCTGTCGGAGTGTGAACAGATCAGCGCGGACCTTGTTAGCCCGGGCGACATCCAAACCGGTATGAGTTGCTTTCTGATTGACCATTTTATGAAACTGCTTGCAAAATATTTGAGCACTGCTAGCTTTTGCTGGACTAGCAGCACATTCTTGGCAGATAAAGGTATTACCAGTGGCAAGGACAAGCCAAGACAAACTGACTCCAGTATCTGTTGCAGTGACTGACCAGATGATAGGTTTGTTTATCTCTGCTGTTTGTGTAGTGCATGTCACGATGCACCGACGGGCAAAAGTCCACCACAGACCTTGCGACAGATGTGCTTATCTGCCAGGATGTCCAGTCTCACTCTGTGTAAATGGGAGTGGTCCACCACAGACCTGTGGCAGATATTGTTTTTAGTTCTGCCAGGATCCCCTGTTTTCACCCTCCACGCCCTGGGAAGGGGTGGGGGATGCCGGTTGAGTTGCCAACGGCCCAACCCATGAGACAGGTAGTACAGGTTTTCATGGTTATCCGGTAGCAAGCAAGCCAATGCCCGACCTGACCTGCTCCAACCTGACCATCACTAAAGCCTGCTTCATGGTACATTTCCCTCTAGCCCACTGTGGTCCGCATACGCTTTGGACGAGCCCGGCACGCACATGGCGCTGCTCATGCTCACTTTTATCATCAACCCAGGCCAAGCGGTTGACACATGTGCACAACCATCATTTGTAGTTTCACTCCCGCCTGATAGGTAGCACCAAGGTGCTGACACGCCACAATTTTCACCAACGAAGAAACGGTGGACTTCTTCACAAAGTTTCTCTTCAAATATCAAGTCCATTTCTGCTGTTTGACTTCCCAGTTTTCACTCCTTTCCCATGAAGATGCTGCTGCCGCTGTAAAAGAAGGTATGTATGTGTCACGCCTGAGCGCTGATTGCTATCCGCGCTCAAGTTGTCCAGTTTTCCTCCAGCTCCACCCCATTCCGGGCCTGGTCTTACAGCCTCCTATGAGGCTCTAGTTTGACAGTGTCTCAGCAGACTTCCGGCTGTCAAGCCCAGCTGCTCTGGGACAGCTGTCTGTTATCACTATTAATTACCTTCCCCACTTCTGATTGGGTTCTGTCCTCCATTTAAGGGAGCAGCTGAGAATCACTCCTCGCTGTGACCTAACGAAGGAAAGACGGACATCGTGTTTCCACAAGTGGAGTTCCTACGCCCAACTCCAGTTCCCCGTTGTCTCTGCTCTTCACCCTTCCGTAAGTGCTGCTGCCCAGCATGTGTTTTTCCCCTTGCTGTCTCCCTAGCCTTTCTCCCGGGTTAGAATGTTATTCTAAGTTATGAGTGTGTTTTTGCCCCACGTAGCTCTTTACTTTGTTATTTGTATATTGAGTGCCCTTTATTAATAAAGTGACGCAAACTCACCGGTCGCCTATAGTGTCTCCTTAATGGCTCGTGAGAGCCATTCATGACAGTATGTATGATTCATGTATGTTTTTTTCTCGTTCTCTGCCTCCTCGTTGTCTTCTTCATCTACTGATGTATGCTGTGTCAATATCGCCACCTTGTAAATGGGGCGTTCAGTCTTGCGCATGTGCTTTTCAACGCATTCAGGTCATGGGCAGGCGGCATGGTCACAAAATTTGGGCTGCATGCGGTCGTCCGTGGTCGAGCACTGCGGACAATAGCGGAGTGGAGACGATGATGTAAATTTCATCACACGTGGTTTACGGTTACGCATACACGGACAGCAGAGGTGTAGCATGAAGCATGCTTAAGACCCAGGTGAGAGCTGAGCTGAGGAAGATCAAGGCGAGGAAGGCTGCAGGTCTAGACAGCATCAGCTCGAGGCTCCTCATGTCCTGTGCAGACCAGCTGTGTGGGATCGTGGAGCACATCTTCAGCCTGAGCCTGAAGCTGGGGAGCTGGGGAGTTGTGGAAAACATCCTGTGTGGTACCCATAGCAAAGACCCCTCATCCCAAGGACCTGAACAGCTACAGACCAGTGGCCCTCACACCACACCTAACGAAGACCCTGGATAGGCTGCTTCTCACCAACCTCCGCCCCCTGATAGGAACAGTGATGGATCCACTTCAGTTTGCCTACCAGCATGGGACTGGGGTGGAGGATGCAGTGATCTTCCTCCCACATCCTGTCCCACCTGGAGAAGCCTGGGAGCACCGTGAGGATCATGTCTTTGATTTCTCCAGTGCTTTCAACACCATCCAACCGGTGATCCTGAGGGACAAGTGCAGGGGTGGACTAGCAACTGTCATCATGGATCCTGGACTATCTCACAAACCGACCACAGTCTGTGAGAACCCAAGATTGTGTGTCTGACACCATTATCTGCAGTACGAGCCCCCCCCCAGGGAACAGTTCTGGCTCCCTTCCTGTTCACCCTCTGTACTGCTGACTTTTCACACAACACACCACACTGCCATCTACAGAAGTTCTCTGATGGCCTCATCTCTGATGGGGATGATGTGGAGTACAGAGGACTTATCCAGGACTTCATGGACTGGTGCCTACGGGAACTGCCTCCAGATCAATGCGAGGAAAAAATAAGGAACTGGTGGTGGACTGCCGCAGGCGAGGACAACCCCCAAAGCACCAGCAAACATCCAGGAACAGACATTGAGATGGTGACATCTTACAAGTTCCTGGGTTGTTCACCTGAACAATAAACTGGACTGGTCACACAACACCAATGCGCTCTACAAGAAGAGGCAGCACAGGCTGTTATTCCTGAGGCGGCTCGGGTCTTTTGGAGTGCAAGGGCACTCCTGAAGACCTACGATTTGGTGGTGGCATCAGCCATCACATTTGGAGTGGTCTGCTGGGGCAGTGGCATCACAGCAGCCAACAGGAAGACATTGAACAGGCTGATCAAAAAAAGCTAGCTCTGTACTGGGGTGACGCCTCGACCCAATGGAGGAGTTAGGTGAGAGGAGGATGGTGGCTAAGCTGTCATCTCTGCTGGAGTCCAAGTCCCACCTCATGCAGGACACACTTATTGCACTGAGGAGCTCATTTAGCAGTAGGCTGTGTCATCCTAGGTGCAGGACGGAGAGGTTCCGCAGGTCCTTCATACTTACAGCTGCTAGACTTTATAACCTAACCAGGGCTGCTCGTAGAGGTCGTATTAAATGTACTAAATGTAACAACTTTGCACAATAGAGATCATCCCCTCCAATACACAACTAGGTCAATAACAATTATTATTGAGGGTAGCAACAACACTGTTGATTCAAATGTAAAAATATACTCTCTAGGTACATATTCATATTATGCAGGGTAATTTTAACAAACCGTAACACTGTTTATTCCATCTAGCTGCAATGCTCCTGCACTGTGTATATATATATATATATCTGTGTACATATGTACAGACGTGGACAAAATTGTTGGTACCCCTCTGTTAATGAAAGAAAAACCCACAATGGTCACAGAAAGAACTTGAATCTGACAAAAGTGGTAATACAGTAAATAAAAATCCTATGAAAATTAACCAGTGAAAATCAGACAATGCTTTTGCATTGTGGTTCAACAAAATTATTTAAAAAAACAAACTTATGAAACAGGCCTGGACAAAAATGATGGTACTCTTAACTTAATATTTTGTTGCACAACCTTTTGAGGCAATCACTGCAACCAAACAATTTCTGTAACTGTCAATGAGATTTCTGCACCTCTCAGCAGGTATTTTGGCCCATTCCTCATCAGGAAACTGCTCCAGTTGTCTCAGGTTTGAAGGGTGCCTTCTCCAGATGGCATGTTTCAGCTCCTTCCACAGATGTTCAATACGATTTAGATCAGGGCTCATAGAAGGCCACTTTAGAATAGTCCAATGTTTCGCTCCTAGCCATTCTTGGGTGTTTTTAGCTGTGTGTTTTGGGTCATTATCCTGTTGCAAGACCTATGACCTGCCACTGAGACCAAGCTGTCTGATACTGGGCAGCACATTTCTCTATAATACCTTGATAGTCTTGAGATTTCATTGTATGCTGCACAGATTCAAGACATCCTGTGCCAGATGCAGCAAAGCAGCCCCAGAACATAACAGAACCTCCTCCATGTTTCACAGTAGGGACAGTGTTCTTTTCTTGGTATGCTTCATTTTTGCGTCTGTGAACATAGAGCTGATGTGCCTTGCCAAAAAGTTCCAGTTTTGTCTCGTCTGTCCATAGGACCTTCTCCCAGAAGATTTGTGGCTTGTCAACATGCAGTTTGGCAAATTCCAGTCTGGCTTTTTTATGATTTGTTTTCAACAGTGGTGTCCTCCTTGGTCGTCTCCCATGAAGTCCACTTTGGCTCAAACAACAACGGATGGTGCGATCTGACACTGATGTACCTTGACTTTGGAGTTCACCATGAATGTGTTTAGAGGTTGTTCTGGGCTTTTTTGTTACCATTCGTATTATCCGTCTCCTCCTGCGGCCACGTCCAGGGAGGCTGGCTACAGTCCCGTGGATCTTAAATTTCTGAATAATATGTGCAACTGTAGTCACAGGAACATCAAGCTGCTTGGAGATGGTCTTATAGCCTTTACCTTTAACATGCTTGTCTATAATTTTCTTTCTAATCTCCTGAGACAACTCTCTCCTTTGCTTCCTCTGGTCCATGTTTAGTGTGGTACACACCATGTCAACAAACAACACAGTGACTACTTGTCACCCTTTAAATAGGCCGACTGACTGATTACAATTTTGTAGATACCTGTGATGTTAATTAGAGGACACATCTTGGTTGAACATGTCCCTATGGTCACATTATTTTCAATCTTTTCTAGGGGTACCATCATTTTTGTCCAGGCCTGTTTCATGAGTTTGTTTTTTAAAATAATTCTGTTGAACCACAATTCAAAAGCATTGTCTGATTTTCATTGGTTAATTTTCATAGAATTTTTATTTATTACCACTTTTGTCAGATTCAAGTTATTTCTCTGACCATTGTGGGTTTTTCTTTCA
Organism: Pholidichthys leucotaenia; assembly: GCA_020510985.1. Taxonomy (NCBI): domain Eukaryota; kingdom Metazoa; phylum Chordata; class Actinopteri; order Cichliformes; family Pholidichthyidae; genus Pholidichthys; species Pholidichthys leucotaenia. The sequence continues at coordinate 255,792,575 of CM035841.1, read as the reverse complement.
TTAACAGAGGGGTACCAACAATTTTGTCCACGTCTGTATATTCATTTACTGCTTTGGCTAACCAGTTCTTATTATCTTATTATCTTGTTGACTACTGCTCTGAGTGCTGCTATAATCCTGGAATTTCCCCATTGTGGGACTAATAAAGGCTTATCTTATCTATCTCATCTTAATGTCCACTGTGCATGTAAAAATGCTCTAGACCTGTTTTTCACAGGCACTTAAAAAAAGGGTCTCCGCCCTGTATCCTAGCAACCGCTTGACCTGTCACTCACAGCTGGTAGTGCTTTATATTTCAATTAGGAAATATTTTGAACATCATGTATCTGGCTTACACTTGAACTTACTTCATACACATTATCTCTTTAAGCCCCATCTACTTCTAAAATGTTTCTCTTGCTACCATATTGATATGAAGTTTACAGCAGGCATCCAGTTGTGAAGGTAATCCTGTAATGCTGTTAGCACTTCATGCTGTGCCAGTCAAGTTTTCTTCACTCCCCAACAGATAATTTGGCTGTCGCTGCATGCTGACACATTCGTCATCATTTTGCAGCTACTCCCCTCATGTCTAGACACATTTATATAGTTTTATTTCAAACCACTTCGAGTGTGGTTCACGTTTAAACATTCTAGAGTGCCATTCCGTGAGAGCCACTGGCATATGTCCCCTACACAGAAAGTGCCCTTCGGCTGCACTACTGCATATGGCAGACTGGGTAATGTATAAAAGAGGTACTACTAACATGTCATAAAAGAAGTTGCAGTAAAATGACATGTTTAAACCAAAATACCATCTTCTCTTGAACCTAGCTATATACCTTTTACTGTCTAAAACAATAAGTGTGGGAAAATGGAAAAACAAAAACGGAGGCAAAAGACGTCATAAAAAGAGAAAGTTAAGAAAACTTGGCCCACTCACAGTAGGGGAGATAATACGGGTTTCTTTTAGATTCAACACTGTACATGAAAGATTCTGAATCTACGTGCAAATGTAAAAAAAAAAAAAAAATCCATCTGTATAAATCCAGAGTTCAGCAGCAAACAATGTTTGCCTAATCTTGTGTTGAAGAGGAAGTAAACAGGTACTGTAGTACCTGTATTGGGATATATGCTGGTTAAATCTACACTCCAGTTGACTTGTCACATCTCCCTTCCATTTGTTTCATTAATAAAATATACTGGAACTAAATTCGTTTTCGGTCATTAAAAACACTTGCCTTTGAAAGTGCCAAATAGTCACATAGTGAGAAAAAATAATTCTGAATAGAAACTAGAGGGCACTCAGAGAGCGCATACCTCCGCCAAGGCTGTTGTTCACCCAAACTCCGGTCTGCCACTGCCTATTGGCAGCAGGTAAAAAGCTTGGCAGAGGTAAAAATATATCCAGTAGTTTTGGCGTAATCCTGCTAAACCATTGCTAGGACACTGAGCCTTGGTGGAGGCATGCACTCATGGATCACCTCCAAAATCTAATGGGTTCATCCTTAGGCTAAGGGCCACCTTTGGTGAAAATTTCATCCAAATTCATCCAGTAGTTTCTGCGTAATCCTGCTAACATCAAGACGGTTCGATGTTCATTTTATCATTGCATTGCAGCCTTATGAATAGCAATCGCACCCCAGTCCAGTAGTATTATTTCTCCAAAATAACGGTGTGATTTAGCTATAACCACAAAGAAAATAACTGCAATATAAATCACCATATAGTCTAAAACACTGTGCATGTTGTGTCTGAATCCATGAGCCCTTCAGTAGTTTTTTGCATTTTGAACATAATCTACATGCGATGCTACTATATTTGACAAGCAAAAGAAGAAACATTCAATCTGAACAGTGGCCACACACTTCAATCAGGCGATATCCCAATAGAACCAAGACAGTCTTTCCGCATCTTGCATAACTTTCTGCTAAGGCCAATTATGGTGAACCGCCGCTATGGCACTGGGCCAGTAGCTGCAGGCGGCCGTGAAGTTGAGTGGAATAGAAAGAGTGAGAGAAATTGAGAGTCTGCAAGAGAGATGAAACAAAGGGAGTGCCTCAGTATTCAGCACAAGTAATCAGCCATCTCTCTCAGCATCCATCTTTATCCTCAACCTAATCTGCTTTCAATGCCTCACATTTATCCTTGATCGGAAGGGAAGCCACATACACGCCTCCACAAAGTCCAAAGAAGTGGAAATTCGCCTTTGGTTTAACACTGATGATCAAATGGATATAATAATACAACACCGCAAACAGACAACACAATTAACAGTGTGATCTGCATTCATCAGTAAGCATGCATTTTGAAGAATTTGTAGCTCATTTGAGGGAAGTAATTACTCCTCCAAGTCTGTGCTCGAGCTGAACAGAGAAGGTCGGTCAAATCTGCTCCTTGTGCCGAGTACTGCAGTACATTCACAGTAAATGCCCTTTATCAAAAAGCATCAAACCAGCACTGTTCCAAGTTCAGATGAGGTCTCAGGGAGTGGGAAGCGTTTCTTTGTCTGCTGCCCAGTTTGATGCTTTAATTTACAGGAGAAGGAATACTCAAGTCTTTTCTTACAGAAATGGGAACTTGTTGGGGCAATTAGGTATTCTTTTCTTTACAATTTTCCCCAATTAACTGTCATTCATGATACATCAGCCCAATCTCTGAACATCTTTAAATCTAGAAAAGATATCGACTCATTTACTACTCTCAAACATTGGATTTTTAGCAAAGTGACAAATTCTAATTTTCACATTCAGGTTCAAATAATTAATAAATTTGATCTTGCTTGTCATACCCAAACAAAACCAGAGTGTAAAAGTGATGCAGCAGGAGTTGTTTGACGGACTACTTCATGGATCGAAATTTGTAATTTTAATGCTTCAGCTTTTGAGATTATTGGATGTACTGACAGTCAAACATTAAAATTTTTGTTCATCATTTCACCTGTTCTTTTGTTGAGCTTAGCAGAGATAACAGGTGATATCAATTAAATTTGAACAATGGACAAATATAGAGAACACTGTTGGATAAGTCTACTGTCAAAAGGTTTTTTGAGGAGGGGTGAAATTAATGTTATGATTTCTGTCTTTAACAAATTCAGTGGTCTGCCTTTTTGCATATTTAACTTAGCAAATAACCTAGGTATGGTTTGCAGTATAGCACTATATTCTCTCTCTCTCTCTCTCTCTCACACACACACACACACACACACACACACACACACACACACACACACACACACACACACACACACACACACACACACACTTTTGGCTGCTCCTTATTCGGGGTTGCCACAGTGGCTCATAAGTCTACATATTGATTTGACAAGAATTTTTCATGCTGGATGCTATTCCTGACGCAACCCTCCCCATTCACCCAGGCTTGGGACTGGAACATTGAATACACTGTTTTTTTGTGCTTCCCCCTGTGGCTGGGTAAAACTACGGCCACAAATACCTGGCTGCAAACACCATACGAACGATTTTTGGACCATTTCACACCGCCTTCTTAAGGCAGCCATAGGAGAATCCAGCGTTCGTAGACCATTCGTAAGTTTGTGGCCAGGTCGATGGTCTTGTCCAAGATTTCTACGAATGCCCCACAAAAACTTCTCATCGCAGGGCAGCCATACAAATGCCATAGGAACAACGTCAGAACTACGCAAAATGCTGGACATAAGTATACCTTAAGTTGTTCTCGAGGGCCCCTTACAGCAGTCGTAGGAAACGCCGTATGAATCCCTGTTCATACGGAGAGTCGTATAGCATGCGTAAGGCGGTAGTGCGGTGCTCATAAGGTGGAAGTACGTCATTCGTGCAACATTTGTGCCAACAAAATGTGCTGAAAGCTGTAAGATCTTCTTATCAATGACTTCAGAGTGCTGTGAGTTGCACAAAAATTTTCATAAGATGGCAGTAAGTATGCCATAGAAAGATCCCAAGGCACCCTTACGGAGAACATAAGAACGCTAGGGCCATCGTATGACAGAAAAGCACCTCATTTCACAGGAATGCCTCAAGTTGCTCTTGCGAATTGAACAGCAGCCGTACGAAACTACAGTGGTGTGAAAAAGTGTTTGCTCCCTTCCTGATTTCTCATTTTTTTTGTATGTTTGTCACACTTAAATGTTTCAGATCATCAAACAAATTTAAATATTAGACAAAGATAGCATAAGTAAACACAAAATGCAGTTTTTAATTGAAGGTGTTTATTATTAAAGGGAAAAAAAATCCAAACCTACATGGTCCTGTGTGAAAAAGTGACACACACCCCCCCCCCCCCCCGTTAAAACATAAATTAACTGCGGTTTATCACATCTTTGGAAAGCTGAGTTCAATTTTCTAGCCATTTCTAAAGCTTTGGGACTCCAGCGAACCACAGTGGGAGCCATTATCCACAAATGCCGAAAACATGGAACAGTGGTGAACCTTCCCAGGAGTGGCTGGCTGACCAAAATTACCCCAAGACCCCAGCGACGATTCATCCAAGAGGTCACAAAAGACCCCACAACATCCAAAGAACTGCAGGCCTCACTAGCATCAGTTGAGGTCAGTGTTCATGACTCCACCATAAGAGAGAGACTGGGCAAAAATGGCTGGCATGCAGAGTTCCAAGACGAAAACAACTGCTGAGCAAAAAGAACATAAAGGCTCGTCTCAGTTTTGCCAGAAAACATCTTGATGATCCCCAAGACTTTTGGGAAAATATTCTGTGGACTGACAAGACAAAAATTGAACTTTTTGGAAGGTGTGTGTCCCATGACATCTGGCATAAAAGTAACACATCATTTCAGAAAAGGAACATCATACCAACAGTAAAATATGGTGGTGGTAGTGTGATGGTCAGGGGCTCTTTTGCTGCTTCAAGACCTGGAAGACTTGCTGTGGTAAATGGAATGATGAATTCTGCTGTCTACCAAAAAATCCTGAAGAAGAATGTCCGGCCATCTCTTTGTGACCTCAAGCTGAAGCGCACTTGGGTTCTGCAGCAAGACAATGATTGAAAACAAACCAGCAAGTCCACCTCTGAATGGCTTAAGAAAAACAAAATGAAGACTTTGGAGTAGCCTAATCAAAGTCCTGACCTGAATCTGATTGAAATGTTGTGGCATGACCTTAAAAAGGCGGTTCATTCTCGAAACCCCTCCAACATGACTGAATTACAACAATTCTGCAAAGATGAGTGGGCCAAAATTCCTCCACAGCACTGTAAAAGACTCATTGCCAGTTATTGCAAATGCTTGATTGCAGTCGTTGCTGCTAAGGGTGGCCCAACCAGTCATTAGGTTTAGGGGGCAATCACTTTTTCACACAGGACCATGTAAGTTTGAATTTTTTTTTCTCTTAATAATAAACACTTTCATTTAAAAACTGCATTTTGGGTTTACTTGTTTTATCTTTGTCTAATATTTAAATTTGTTTGATGATCTGAAACATTTAAGCTTGACAAACATGCAAAAAATGAGAAATCAGGAAAGGGGCAAACACTTTTTCACACCACTGTATGTCCCCCTCTACGAATGTCTGCAAACTCAAGAATTCAGAGGAACTGGGAGATTCTTACAAACCCATCATTTGTAAGAATCTTTGTGACTGTAGCTTTAGCTCGCTGTTCTCTACATGACAGACACCTAGGCTGGTCAATGACAAAGCAGTGGACGGGGATCAAGGATGGCGCTGGGCTGGCTTTACCATAGGGTTGTCGCGATAACCGTAATTATGTAGTACCGTGCTGTGGGCAAACCTACCGCAGAGGATAACGAGCAACTGCAACAACCGCGGTGTTCACTTTTTTTGTGTGTGTCTACAGCTTACTGTTCACTTAGTATGTGCCCCTACTGATTATTAAATAAATTGTTAAATGTTAAGTGTATTTTCATTGCCAACAACATGTTTGTATCCAGTACTGTGGAAGTTTCCACAGTCCCCCACCGTCAGCACCGTGTAGGGCACTCTCTCTTCAGACGGACTCCAGCAGGCAGTTTGTGGCGGAAGTGTTCGGACGAATTGCTAATTACAGCCGTGACAGTGAGCACTGAAAGGGTACAAAGCATGTTATTTCCTTCTGAGTGGAGTGTTTATAATCCTGACAATTGAGCTCCAAGAGCAAAACAACTACTGCGTAGTGCAGGGGTGTCCAACCATGTGCCATGGAGAGCCAAGACCCTGCAGGTTTTACCTCCAACCAGTGTCTTCAACAGCAGATTTCTGTGAACTTCTTCCCACTGATTGCTGATAAGTGAAAACACCTGCTGAAGAGACTGGGTAGAAGAGAAAACCTGCAGGGTCTTGGCTCTCCATGGCACATGGTTGGACACCCCTGGCGTAGTGCATTGCTTGTTTGAAAGCGATTTCTCAGACAGCTGCAAAAATCCAAAAATCACAGAGACAAGAGCCACGCAGGGTCCTGTAGGGAAGCTGTCCTGATTAAATAAGCTGAATGTCACTGCAGTCTCCAACCAGTCCACACCCCCTGTAGTTACTGGAGTTAGCGCCACTGCTTTATGAAAATAATCAAGTTTTGTTTTGTTTTTTTAACAGAATCAGCAGTTCATGCCTTGGAAGACGGAAGCTCTGCACACACACATATAAAGTTGAGAGCGGAACTGCAGCGAGTTTCTCACAGCTTCCATTGGTTGCCACGTAAGTTACGAATCCTGTTTAAATTACAAGACCACAGGGTCCTAAAAACATGTGCAGTAATACCGCATATCGCAGTGTTGAGCTATCCACCATCACCGCAGGGGAAATTCCTCCACTGTGACAGCCCTAGTTTACCATTTTATGATGTCATGCATCAAACCTGGAAGAGTTAAAAACAGTTAATCGGACACAAAAATTATATGAAGGCTGTTGTTGTTTTATTTTGTTTTTGTTGTTGTTGTTTTATTTTTTACAAAAGTGAGTATTTTAATATTTTTTGATAATCAGATCACCAATGGATGTATTTCAGAAGGCTAAAACCAACAAAAACACAATTTTTCAGTCAATGACCCCTTTAAATGACCAGTGCAGCATCTGGTATACACTACTTCTGTGTGCCTCTTTTGAAAGTAATGCAAAGGTCTATGATTTATGACGTTTATGTCACTTGATTCTATGCAGTTGATTAGTATCCCACCATTTATTTAGCTACTGATTTTTCTTAATGTCCGACCTCAAAATACTGTTGTCAGAGAACATTTGTGCATTGCACAAACAAGCCAGATGTGCACCTCAATCAATTCGACAGCTTTCCTTTGCTAATCAAACCATCTGCCAAAAAAAGCCCTTCTGGCAGCTACGCTTGTACATCAACCTGACCGCTTGATTATGTTTGCCGCCTTTCGAGCCAAATGACACCCTAATATTACTGCCCAATGTGAATGATATGCTGTTTTCTAAGAGGCCGAGGAGATACTGTTTCTAAGAGACCTGACAGACAGCAGGACACATCTACAGTCAAAGTCAGCATCCACTTCACAGTGCAAAGCGATTACTGGCTCGGCCTGTTTTATCAAGGCTCAGCAGCTCTTTGAAAGATGAACAGGGCAAGAAAAAAGGAAGTTAAACCAGGTTCTTTTATAAAAGCGGTGCACACTGCAGAATCAGCGCTTCACAAGCGTTCAAGGTGATCAGCCTGACATTAACAGTTGTCTCGTTTTTAATGCATATGTGATCCCCGCCCACAGCGCCTACTGTGCACTTAGTGTTCCCATTTTTTAAGAGTACTTTCATTGCTGCATAAAAGGGACACGTTCCTGAGTAAATTTATCTTCGCACTAAAAGAAGAGATCCAACCTCAATCCATAAGCATCTGTGATAAATGAGAGTGGATGCAGCAAATCAGGATAACTGAAGTACTGATGATGCTGGGGTACGCTACTATGCTGCACAGAAACTGAAGTTTAAGCAGATCTCAGCTGTCGTTGGCATTTTGTAGGGCAGATGTAAACGGCACTGCCATCATATTGGTGATATGAGCGCTCACTGTCCCTTCTTACTCTGCAGAAAACAAAAAACCGAGATGAGTGCACCATCTCTGCCTTGAGAGGTTGATCCCTCTGCCTCAGTGTTTCTCCTGTTAAAAAAAAACAAAAAACAAAACAGGCACCGAAGATCTTTCTTGGCTTTGATTAACTACTGTAACGGTGAAAGCACAGCACATACATACAGCCACCACAGGACTCCAGTTTTCCTAAAAAACCACTCCCCTTGATAGTGATCTGCACTAGAGCTGGACAGTTTTCTTGAGGGCAAAAGCTGTGGACTTAATCGGGTTACCCTTGTGTACAGCCGAGGTGTACACACCCACGTGCATGCACGCACACACCCCATATGACCACATCCCCACAGTGAAATGACCTCATTTACTCATTTTTTTGACCAAGTGAGTTCTGTAGCAGCACTGGATTTCTGAAAATTTTGCAATCTAGTGGTGACTGACCCCCCCCCAAAAAAAAAAAAATTACTTCCATGCATGACACTATAATCTTGCCCTAACTGCACAATTAGCTCTTTGTCTTTACATAGTCTGCAGTTCAAAGAGGCTCATTCAGGTATGACAGAATTTTCTCCCAGAATGAGCACAGAGGTTTTTTTTAAGTGCATCAGTAGCAATGATACAGTACACTTTACAGACCGACTTTGCCCAATTTTAAAAAATTCTTCTTCTGGCTGCTCCCTTTAGGGGTCTCCACAGTGGATCATTTGCCTCCATCTCACCATATCCCTTCATCTTCCTCTGTAACACCAACCCTCTCCATGTCCTCCTTCACTACATCCATGAATCTTCTCTATGGTCTTCCGCTTTTCCTCTTGCCTGGCAGCTCCATCTTCAGCATCCTTTGTCCAGAATATCCACTCTCCTTCCTCTGCACATGTCCAAACCATCTCAGCCTTGCCTCTCTGACTTTGTCTCCAAACCGCTTAACCTGAGCTGTCCCTCTGATAGACTCATTTCTAATCCTGTCGCTCCTAGTCACTCCCAATGAAAATCTTAGCATCTTCAACTCTGCCACCTCCAGCTCCACTTCCTGTCTTTTTGTCAGCGCCACCATCTCCAAACCATACATCACAGCAGGTCTCACTACTGTCTTGTGAATTTTCCCATTCATTCTAGCTGCTATCCTTCTGTCACAAATCACCCCTGACACTCGTCTCCACCCACTTCACCCTGCCTGCACCCTCTTCTTCACCTCTCTTGTGCATTTTTCATTGCTTTGGATGGCTGACCCCAGGTATTTAAACTCATCTACCTTCACTACCTCCACTTCTTGCATCTTCTCCATTACACCTCCCTCCCTCTCATTCACACACATGTATTCTGTCTTGTTGAAAAATTGAAAAAGGAATCTCATGAAAACCAGTCCAGAGTGAGATGAAAAGAAAAAGAAATACTGCAAAATTAAAATCTGATACTTCAGAGAGAGCAGCAGAGCGAGTGATCAGGATAGCACTAACCCTCATCAGTGACATTTACACTGGGAGACTCCAGAGGAAAGCCGGTAGTAAAATCAGAGACCCTGCACACCCTGGACTCTCCCTTTTCTCCCCTCCAGTAGAAGATACAGGATGCTCAGGACAAACAGACTCAAGAACAGCTTCTACCTACAAGCAGTTAAATGCATCCCCCCCACCACCACCACTAACTGAATAACCATCCACCCTTGGTCTAACAGGCAATGCAATATACACTGACTCATGCACCTTGTCTTTAATCTTTGTGTGTTCTTATATTGTGTGATAGTAGTGTTTGTATATGGTTTTTATTTACCTTAAGAATCTGCTGCTAAACAGAACAGAGCTGCTAAACCAATTTTCGTTGTTCATGTAACAATGACAATAAAGGTCTATTCTACTGTACAGAGTATATGGCAGCCATAAATAACAATAAGAGCAGTAACATTATTATAATGAATTTTTAAAAAAACAACTGCTAGGTGCCCTAGAGAATTTATAAAAACGGCAACTTTGAGGTACTATAAAATGCAACAATCGTTTAACAAAGTCACTTTTGAGATTTTAGCGCAAACAAGATGAAACATGTAACACATTACATCTGTTTTCATCATGCCTCTAGTTTATGCAGATACCATGCTGAGTTGGGTTGTAACCAACCATCATTGTATTAACCATTTAATCTGACTTTTTTGTATTAGTCAACTAATTATTAGTTCTACAAAATGTTTTTTTAAAAACAGTTAAAACTGCCCATCACAATGCCATTAGGGCAGTGGTGGCCTAATGGTTAGGCATGTGGACTGGTGAGCGGAGGGTTGCGGGTTTGATCCCTGGAACAGCAGGATCAGGTCCAGGTGGGACAGATAACATAGCAGTGTTTTCACCACCCTCCTTAACCCCAGTGTGGTGTCCTTGAGCAAGGCCCTTAACCTCAACTGCTCCAGTGGAGCTGCTCAGTGGCCACAGGTCAGTCTGTGGTTGGACTGAGCAGCTTCCTGGTGTGAGTGTGAACAGGGCGTCTTTGAAAAAGAGAGGTTGCCTCTCAATGGAACTGCCCTGTATAAGTAAAAATCCTAGAGCTCAGGATGACCTCATCAAATGTCTTGGTTTGTCAAATTGTACAAAACCAAAAATTATTGAACTTATTACGCAAAAACAAGAAAAGTTGTAAATTTTCTTATCTGAGAACCTAAGACAATCACATTTTTAGAATTTTTATGGGAAAAGAGTGCACAGCCACCTTCCATCAGATGAGTCGTTTCATTTTCTGTTAATTGACTGATCTGTTAATCCACTAATAGCTGCAGCACTAATGAGGAGTAACCAGTAAATATGGAGCTAATGGAAGATTTTGGGGAGTTTTGCAACACCACAGCATGAATAGAAATTTATAGATTGTAACTTTTTTTCCCTCAAGTAAAATTTAATATCCTAAAACTATGCAATAGGGCTGTCTACACCACATCACTGATCTCATGAACGCGCCCTAGCAGCACAGCAAGGTATCAACAAACAACGATTTCACTGCATTTCTATGGCAATGTTAGCCAAATTTAAACAAAGAAAATGTAATGGTGCACAACTGGATCATGTGGCCATCACCATCTTATGAAATATGGTGATGGCAATCAGAATACAAGTTTTTAGATTCACATCAGCCAACAGAGATTACTAAAGGAGGATTTTGTGGGTTGCCTTTTCATATGAGTTGGCTGAGGGACGATATGACCCACATCTCCATTTGTTCTGACCACTTTATAACAGGTATGTCTGTTTACCAAACTATGACTTATTTATCAATAAAAGTAACCTGCCTACACGGAAAGTTAATGCAAAAAACACATAAATTTGCATCCGCGGGAGTTAATAGTTAGTTAGAATAGCATTAGCATAGAAATGTGTCAGCTCGGTAGGAATATTCATTCCAATTTGAGCCACTAATCGGTGTCAGCGTAACCGTATCAACACACGCACCTGCTGACAAATGGATCGAAACTCTGTAGAGCTGAAATGAAGTGTCGGGATTAACGAGGGTGAACGAGTGTAAATAGATAGTGTCTCCTGTACGGGAGACGGGAGGTTATTTTTCCTGTGAGCTCTGGTGGATAAATTTTGCAAACCTAAACATGACGGATTTTTGAGGATTTCCACAGCAGACACAGTTTATTTTCTATTATTAGTGTTCCGCCAATGCACAGCAAAGCTGGCGCATCTATTCATAGTTACAAATATCAATGAATATTGTTTCTGGCCACTCTGTTGGATCATTCTTCCACATACTGGCTGGTAGACAGTAAGGACACTTTTTGAGATCACAGATTTTAAGTTTTTTATCATATCTGATCTTTTATTTTTTTTGTATATTTTATTAATCCCAGAGGGAAATTCAGGGCGTCCACCTGGATAGATGAGGCAGCCACGGTATGGTGCCAATCCCTTCACCATTCACACACACATTCACACCTAGGGCCACTTTAGAGTCTCCAATTAACCCAACTTGCATGTTTTTGGCCTGTGGGAGGAAACCGGATTCTTGCAGTGAAAGCTCGTCATTATACTGATATGCTGTATTGTTTCAATGGTAAACTGCTGGTTTTTCGCACCTCCCCGCTCTCCCGGTTTGCGCGTTCACATGCAAGTACCCGGATGTGTAGACAGCCCTATATGTGTGAGCTCTTTATAATAAGCTTCAAGTGACACACTGAAAATAAACAAGTTAGCATAGCGCAGCCATTTAAGTTAACAATAAGTCTGTATTTTTTTTCCTAAATAGAGCTAAATTATCACATTTGAGTATTTGCAAAATACTGTAACGTGCTGCTCGACATGGCGACGTCCCACCGGGAGATTCGAACTCACGCCTCCCGCTCCGGAGTCCCGCACCCTACCTGTGTCGCCAATAGGGTCAACCCACTTGGCAAGCCAAGTAGGGTGCTCATATTGAGTTCGCTACAATACTTACATTACTCTTAAGAATAAGCTCCAACGATACTGATGACAGTGCACTCATGTCCAGGTTCAAAATACCAGTAGAAACTTTATAAAGCAATTTTAGGACTGCAAGGTAACTTATAATGTATCATATAAGCAGAGATGGGAGCTTTAATCAGTGTTTTTGTTGTAGGAATTTTTTTTTTACTGTTACTTGAGTAGGTTTATTAAAAAACTGCACTTCACTCAAGTACATTTACAACAAAACAAGAAAAGCTTTTTGGTCTTTAAAAAAAAAAATCACCTGAGTATTTAACGTTAAAACTTGTAATTAATCTCTGGAACTCCATGTGCTCTTTCTTCCCATCACAGCTGAAATCGCTCTTCTGTTCTGATCCACCAACTCTTAGACTAATCACGCTTTTTATGATCTGCTTTGAATTATATTAAGGGAAGCTGTTCGTCAGACGAACAGTGTATATAGTCTGTTAATTATTCTAAAGAATAAGTCACGCACTACTCAAGTAACATTTTAAATAAATGCTTCTTTTAAATCAAGTAACTTTTCTGCTGTCCATTCACTTAAACTTGAGTAATTCATATCATAAGGCAACATTACACTGACTTGAGCCCATTATGTAGCTATTCCACCACCTCTGCATGTAAGGATAAAACAAATGTAAAGCTTTCCCACACTAACTTCTAAGTTAGTCGAGCCCAGCCTCACTCACCATCTTCCTTCTCGTCGAAAACGGGTCTCTTTGAAGAACTGTTGGCTCCCATCCTCTTCTTCCACTTACCCCAGTGAAACATGGATGCTCAGCTCGCATTCCTCGCCTCTTGGACAGAAACTACAGCTCTATGTCTCACACCCTCCTCAACAGACGGTGACAGCAGCAGCCAAGCATTTCAGCCCCCAAAACACACTGTGTCCCTTATTTCCTCGCTTTATGCCTGCGTTAATTTTTCTTTTATTAACCCCGGCAGCGGTTAAAAGTGACTGAAAGGCGACAGTGAGGCGGTAAGGTTGTGATAATGTTTAAACGAGAGACAGTTCGCTAAGTTGGAGCCGTTCGCCGACGTAAATCGGTTGGTGTTGGTGCTCTTCACCGCTCAGTTTGCCTTCCGCAGCCAAACCAACACACCAGACAGTCGGTTCTGGAGAGCGAGAGCCGAGGGAAGCTAGCTGTAGCACTACCGGAAAACTGAGAGTCCGCCTTCCAAAATAAAAGCCGAGAGTAACTTCTACATACATATAAACAAATAAATAAATATAGAGGAGATGACTGTGTTACGTCCGGAAATGAGGAGGAGTCGAGGTGACAGTTTTGTACTTTTATTAACACTGAAACGGGAACACACAGGACTCATTCCAACAAGCCTGAGAGTCCACAACAAAGAGACAGTCTTCTTCTTCTTCTTCTTTTAGATTTGATTGGCGGTTGGCAACCAGCTTACAGGTGCATTACCGCCACATACTTCACTCTATATCATCACTCCATCTGGTCAGGAGCTGTAGTCCTTCTATCATCATTGCTATGTCCAGTCAAACCTCAACTCTATCTTCAGGCATCACTCTTCTTCGTCTCCTCGTACTTTACTCTATATCATCACTTCACTCTATATCACCACTTTACACATCAAGATGTCCAAAGAGACAGTCTTCTTCTTCTTCTTCTTCTTCTTCTCTCAGTTACTGGCGGATAGCAAACAACTGAAAGGTGCGTCTTCTTCTTCTTCTTCTTCTTCTTTTAGATTTGATTGGCAGTTGGCAACCAGCTTAAAGGTGCATTACCGCCAAGGACTTGATTATCATCACTCTATATTTTTGTATAAGGAGTTCTGAACGACTCCTTATGTGTGAAAAAAATTATCCATCCTTGGACTGTGTCCAAGGTGTGGCCATCTTTGGGATACAGTCTTGTTCTTCTTTTAGATTTGATTGGCGATTGGCAACCAGCTTACAGGTGCATTACCACCACGTACTTCACTCTATATCATCACTCTATCTGGTCAGGATCTGTAGTCCTTCTATCATCATTGCTGTGTTCAATCGAACCTCAACTGTATCTTCAGACATCACTCTTCTTCGTCTCCTCGTACTTCACTCTATACCATCACTTCACTCTTTATACCATCACTTCACACATCTTGGCGCCACGGCCCCCAGAGGGGCCGCCAGCTGTCTAGAGTAGGGCTGAGTGGGTCTTGGGATCCAGTCCCTTCCACTGGGTCCTCTTATACTCTCGTGACGCCACCACCGGAAAGACGGAAAGACGCAAGACGGCTTGCGAGTTTCTTCACCCCCCTGAAGAAAATCGCAAGCACACTAATCAGGTCATCCCCAATTTGGTAACCCGATACACACTCTAAACACACTGCCAACAATATAAATACATAAAGCTATCCATGCACACCACACCAGCCCGGTGGACCACTCCACCATTTTGATTATCACAGTCAGTGAACATAAAAGAGCCTCACACACACACACAAAAAAAATTAATCCTGATAAATCACATGTATCATAAACACTCAGAACTATAAACATTTATAAACAATATGTACACTAACCTAATGGCGGTCCCAGATCTCTCCACCCCAGCACTCCCTCCCCACAACACGGGCACATCAAACAAACAGCACTGGGGAACATTTACATTTCACTCACCCTACTGTTTACCTTAACCACTCACTCACACAGCTATGTAAACCATTTCACCACATACATACACACACACACACACACACACACACACACGGGCAACTTGCATTGAAATTAGCAGTTTCTCTCTTTTCCAAAACACAAAGAACCATAATAATAATAATAGAAATAGCACAAATATGACTCAATATAACACACTGCTAGCCCCTTTTAAAAGTCCCACTAAAAAATTCCCTGGAGGCTCCCCCCTGGAGCGTCTGTCCCACGGCCCACTGCCAGAGCATCTCCGTTTTCTTCTCTCCGGAGACGAGCTGCACTGGCGCTTCCTCTCTCCCAAATGCCGCAGCTCATTCGGGTGCCGTCTGGATCCATCCGTCAGCTCAAGGTAGCCATCATCACGAGTCCTTAGTACCCACAGTTGACCCTGGTCATCCCGCTGGTCTCTTGATTTGTGGACCCCTCCAAGCCGAGACTCAACCCTAGGCTGCACATTATCACCTACACCCAGGGGAGTACTCACTGGCCTCCGTTGTCTGCAGCGTCGTGACCGGGTTCCTGTACGGTGCCATAGGGTCCCGCCGATCCGGTCCGAGCTCTGCCTCTGGTCTTTCTTGTGGGCACACCTAGGGCTCGTGCTGCGTGGTCTCGCCCTGTTCACTTTCATTTTGTGCGTTGAATCAGCCATGGCCGTGCCCGCTTCAGCAGTGGTACTCTGTCGGCCACCAGAACTATGCTATGCCTGCTCGCTAGCTCTGTTTGCCCCCATGGGTGTCCGACTGTGCCATTCGGGTCCCTCGTCCAGGGAACCATGAACACTGGCACCAGAAGCTCCCCGTGATGGTGCTCCATGGTACTGGTCATGCCCTCCATCACTTGGCCCGGGCAGGTTCAAGTCCCACACTTCACCTTCATTTCCCATGTAAAAGGGTTGTTCCCATAGCCCACCTCCGGACCACTCCTCTCCGACGCTGCAGGCAATGGAGAACCCGAGCCCACAGAACAAGTCACAGCCCATCAGGTTATTTCCTTCAGTGGACACCATAAACTCAGTTGCGCTCACCGAAGCAGACTTATACCTTGCTGAGAGCCACAACAAGCCTACAATGTCCAGAGGGTTGTTACCATAACCATAACATGCAATGTCCATTCTACTCACTCTGTAGTGTGAGAAAAAGGTCTTCACTGTCTCCCAATTTAGGATGGAAGTCGCCGACCCCTTGTCCAGCATCAGCAGAACCACCACCCCGTCCAATTCAATATTGCTTATTATGCGTCCATGAGTGCTGGGTGAAACCGTGTGGACCACCATGGGCTTCTTCGCTGAAGAGTCCCCCTCTGGTCTCTAGTCTCCCTGCTCAAAATTTCGACAGGCTCCAGCGAAGAGGTGGAACAGACCACACTTTCCACAACGCTTCCCGCTGGGCACTCCCTCGCTTTACAATCCACAGCCATAGCATCTCGGTGTCCCCGGGGCAGACCTAATTTTCACAACAGAGGTGTATTCATTGTCACTCTCGTTGTCCGGATCCATGGCCAGTGCCTTCCACTGTTTTTCGTTCCTTGGCAGGGTTTCTGTTTCACCAAAATTTTTCATAAGCATTTCCGCTGCCTTGTGTTGCTGTGCTAAGTCCATGGCGGCTAGGAGTGTTAGCTCACCAGCGTGAGTGAGGAGGCGGACCTTTGCGGAGGAGTACAGAACATGTTCCGCTAGTTGGTCACGAACTATCTCTTCCGCCGCGGTGCCAAATCTGCACTCTCTCGCCAGCTGCTGCAGGTCTGCCACAAACTGCTGTACTGACTCACCTGGCCACTGGCGTCGCTGTCTGAACTGAATGCGCCTCATAATGGTGTTTTCAGGGGTGCGAAAATAGCCCGCCATGAGCCTCACCACGTCGTTGAATGTATCACCTCCTCCTAACGTACTCAGGATCCTCTGGCCCTCCATCCCTAAGTTGTGGACCAGAATTGCTCTCGCATGCAATTTTTCAAGGTCGCCGAGGTCCAGAGCAATGAGGTAGTTTTCAAATGCTGCATACCACCTGGCCCAGGGAACGAGTGGCTCTCCCGGAGCCTCCAAGAACGGCCGAAAAGCAAGTAGCAGCCCGCTCCATACCCTTTTGTCCTTGTCGCCAAATGTTGCGTCCGGAAATGTGGAGAAATCGAGGTGACAGTTTTGTAGTTTTATTAACACTGAAACAAGAACACACAGGAGTCACTCCGACAAGCCTGAGAGTCCACAGCGAAGAGACAGAGTCCCTTCCGCTGGACCCTCTTATACTCCTGTGTCGCCACCACCGGAAAGATGGGGCGTCACCTCCCACTACACCCAGGGCACCGCCATATTGGTACACCCTAACTGTATACACCATTTTCATATCCAACAGACTGGAACAGAATTCTTGACAGTTACTGTACAGGACAGTTACCATAGCAACACAGCACTGAGTGGCAATCACATGTGACCAGGGCTTGACATTAACTTTTTTGCTCACCAGCCACTGTGGCTAGTGATTTTCCAGTTACTAGCTATTATGCAGTTGTTTATGTTGGAGCTCTTATTTGTGTGGTATGGAGTGGCAGCTCCGGCTTCCGATTCCGCCAACTCCAGTGGTATAAGAGGGACTGCAGGAAGGGGGGAGGTCTCTTCCGCCTTACCTCTGCCAGCGGCTGCATGCCTGGTCAGGTTGCACTGATTCAGTATTATAATAAAGAAGAATTCAGCTCCCCTCCTGACATCCTCCATGTCTACAAGTTACGACATAACATTTGGCGAAAAGCGGTAAACACATGGAGGCATGTGGAACACCTATTCGGCCATTCCTGGAGCTCTCGGGGAAACCGCCAGTACCGTGGCGTCGGTGGTACGAGGCTTTTCAGACATACATGGTGGCGTTGGACCTGGGATGAATGGAGAAGCTGAGGGCTCGTGTGTTGTTGGTACACAACCTGGGAATGGAGGGACAGAGAATTTTGGGCACGCTTGGAGATGCAGACAATAACGAACAAGTGGTCGAGTTAATGGCCCGCCATTTTAGGGTGCTGGACAATGTCATTGTCAGACGGATTAAGTTCAAACAGCGCCACCAACAGGCAGACGAACCGATCCAGCAGTTCATGTCGGACTTAAGGCAGTTGGCTGCTGAATGCTGATTCGGGCCGTTGGAGGAAGAAATGGTTTGTGACCAGATGGCGGAACACACCAACTGTGCTGCGGTCCGCTCCAAGCTGCTCTCATTCCTGGGTGAGTTGACGCTGACTAGGGCTGTCAAGTTGGTGCTACAGCTGGAAGCAGCGGACAAGCTAAGTGAACACCTTTCACCGGGAAATTCAAGATCCCCCATGGCCGCGCAGGTAGTGGACCCGGACAGTGATGGGAGCATTGAGGACAATGTGGAGGAGGCCAATGCTGCACGGATGAGGTCTGCCCCGGGGAAGCCCAGGTGTACGGGTTGTGGGTCCACAAAGCACCGCTATAAGGCTAGAGAGTGAGCGGCAAGAGGAAAGCGCTGCGGAAAATGTGGCCATTTACACCACTTCGCAAGAGTATGCCAGTCAGCAGAGCAGGAGAACTCCCCCTGCCCCGACGGTGATACATACGGTGTCCCCGAGTACCTGTGGGTGCACACGCTGCACAGTAGTTCTGGATGGAGTTCCAGTACCGGTGCTGGTCAACACGGGAGCGGAGAGTTCGGTGCTGAATTGGGCTATGGTTAGAAGATGTTTTCCCCACTACAGGATTGGATGTGTCTCAGCGCCACTTTGCGGCTAGGGAGGAGGACGGTTGGCCACAGTGGGTACTGTCACACTGATGGCTCAGTACAAATCGGAGTTGATGGCTGACGTGGAGTTCATCATGATGACCTACGGTTCTAGCATCATGGACTGCAACAAGTTTTATGGCCTTGGATTTTCCATCAAGAGGGGCACTGGGGAAGAGTGGTCGGGCTGCGGACTGTGAGACCGACCGGTTACGAGAGTTAGGGACATACTGTGTGGGATGAACAGTTTCTGGGTACTCTGGAAAGCGGACAGACCGTGTCGCGCTCAGGGTCACCGCGGGAGGGCCCTGGTGCCAGTGTCCAAGTTGCCCTGGATATGGGCGGCGGGCGGCACAGGGGAGGATCTGCGGCAGCGAGTGATGCCCAAACGATGGTCTCAGGCATTCCTGGAGCACGGCTGTGGAGGACTGGTGAACACGGGACCACAGGGGTGGGGTCAGCAGTGGCTCTACAAGCGGTCGGGGCAGGACCAAGTGGCACTGGAGGAGTGAGTGCCAGACAGAAACACCGCAGGTCGTGCAAGGCCCCGCTTGGAGTAACGGACTGGTTTCGGGCTCAGGCGGAAGCGAGGTCCAGGC
Source organism: Pholidichthys leucotaenia (assembly GCA_020510985.1). Classification (NCBI taxonomy): domain Eukaryota; kingdom Metazoa; phylum Chordata; class Actinopteri; order Cichliformes; family Pholidichthyidae; genus Pholidichthys; species Pholidichthys leucotaenia. The sequence continues at coordinate 255,773,203 of CM035841.1, read as the reverse complement.
GGGTGAGGGAAAAGTGGAAGATGGAGCGATATCAGGGTCGGCTGCAGGTGACAGATGTGCGGCATGATGGTTATCTTCTGCTGTCAGATGGCTCGTGGCACCATCCTAATAAGCTACAGCGTGCCCCAAGGAAGGAGGAAAGGCACAGCCCCAGACGGATGGAGTGCTCGGAGGTGTGGAGGAGAAGACGCTTCGGGATTGAGGCGACCAGCTGTGGTCCGGGAAGTGGACTGCCTCCAGGGGCGAATTGATGGTGATGAGTCTGGGGGGGCCACGGATCATCCTCATCGAGTCATGGATGTGTTCTATTTGTTAAACTTTGTTCTGTATTAATAGTTTTGGGGATTGTTTTGGTATTTTATGTTATATAGGAGACACGGCAGTAGTTTTTTTTTTACTGGACTGTTATGAAGCATAGGCGGCAGAATAACCCGCCTCGCGATGTGGGGTGTAGGACAGCAGTCTACCCGTCCCCCCTAATTTTAGTTGTTTTGTGTGAATGTAATAGGCCCCTTTAGGTGATTTTTTGTTTAGTTATGTTTAGTGGATGATTCGGGTTCCAAATTGGGGTGGGCTGATGGTGTGTGTGTTTTCCATTTTTCTGCAGGGGGTGGGGGTATTATGTAGTTGTTTATGTTGGAGCTCTTATTTGTGATACGGAGTGGCAGCTCCGGCTTCTGGTTCCGCCAGCTCTGGTGGTATAAGAGGGGCTGCACGCGGGGAGGCGGTCTCTTCTGCCTTACCTCTGCCAGCGGTTGTATGCCCAGACAGGTTGCACTGAGATTCAGTTTTATAATTAAGAACTGTTCAGCTCCACTCCTGGAGTCCTCCTTGTCTTACAAGTTACGACATTACACTAGCCACTTTGCCTTTTCACTAGCCACAATTTTGCAGTTGGAAAATTGTTTAATATGACCAAATTAGAATATTGCATGCTAAAATTACCTTGAACTAAATGTACAACCTTTTTAAATGTAAATGACCCTTGTACATACATAAAAGCAGCAAGAAAAACACTGTTTATTTATGAACAGCAGTAAATACTGTAAGACAGTAGAAAAATATTTGTAATGTGAGAGTGAAGTACAGGTAGTTTTGGGGTGTGTCCCAGTTCTCATTTGTACCCCTACCCCTTTGCATAAGTCTGTGCAGATTCAAGATGACTTTATTGTCATTCAGCACTACATCAAAAGAGCAGTGTAGAACGAAATTACGCTGCAATTGGTCCCAATAAAAACATACATAATAAAAACACAAAAACACCTCTAGCAACAGAATCTGACACATTAAAAAAAAAACTTGTCAGATTAAAAGACAAGGTTATATATAAATACTATTAAGATAAATACTATTAAGATAAGATAAGCCTTTATTAGTCCCATAATGGGGAAATTTCAGGATTACAGCAGCACAGGGATAGCAGCACTCAGAGCAATCAATTATATTAAAAATAGATCTATTAAAAGAAAAAAAAACAAATCTGTACTAACAGGTCTATATTAAGATAAGATAAGATGAGCCTTTATTAGTCCCACAATGGGGAAATTCCAGGATTGCAACAGCACAGGGATAGCAACACTCAGAGCAATAATTAAGAAGATATGAAAAATATAAATAAGAGCAGTGGATATACATACGTACACATAAATATATAAATATATATATACAGAGTGCGGAGCATTGTAGCATTGTAGCAAGATGAATAAACAGCATACCGTCTACTTAGTTATCCTACATAGAATGAATATGTACCCATACATATTGTATGGGTACATACAATATGTATGTACCCATACAATATGTATGGATACATACATATTGTATGGGTACATGGGTTGTATACTGGTCCCCTCCAGTATACAACTGTCCTTCAACTAGACAGTTGTATACTGGAGGGGACCATTTGTGTAAGTCTGTTGTGTGTTTTTGCATTTCAATACTACTAGGTCGTCACTATTTTTTTGCTATCTCTGCAAGCAGCCCTGCTTAAGTTATACAGTCTGACAGCCGTAGGTAGGAAGGACCTGCGAAACCTCTCAGTTGCGCACCTAGGATGATGTAGTCTACTCTCTAAATGAGCTCCTCAGTGTGTTCAATATAACCGGCATAGGGTGGGACTTGGACTCCAGCAGAGATGACAGTTCAGCCATCATCATTCTCTCTCCTATCTCCTCCACTGGGTCAAGGCGTTGCCCCAGGACAGATCTAGCTTTCTTGATCAGTTTGTTCAGTCTCTTCCTATCGGCTGCTGTAATGCCGTTGCCCCAGCAGACCACTCCAAAAGTGATGGCTGATGCCACCACCGTGCTGGCAGGATGCTGGTCCACCCCTGCGCACAGCAGCTTGTCCTTCAGGATCATCGGTTGAATGGTGTTGAAAGCACTGGAGAAGTCAAAGAACATGATCCTCACCGCATTCCCGGGCTTCTCCAGGTGGGACAGAAAATGGTGAAGGAGGAAGGTCACTGCATCCTCCACCCCAATGCCATGCTGGTAGGCGAACTGGAGTGGATCCATCGCTGGTCCCACCAGGGGGCGGAGGTGAGCAAGGAGCAGTCTCTCCAGGGTCTTCATCATGTGAGACGTCAGGGCCACTGGTCTGTAGCTGTTCAGATCTTTGGGGTGGGAAGTCTTTGGTACAGGTACCACACAAGATGTTTTCCACAACTGTGGTACCCTTCCCAGCTTCAGGCTCAGGCTGAAGATGTGCTCCACAATCCCGCACAGCTGGTCTGCATAGGACTTCAGGAGCTTCGCGCTGATGCCACCCGGTCCCGAGGCCTTCCTCGCCTTGAGCTTCCTCAGCTCCGTCCTCACCTGGGTCTTAGTGAGGGTCAGGTTGGGGGGCTGTGTGCTAGGAGTGGGGGGGGTGTTGGTGGAGTGGGGTGTGGACAGCAGGTCTCGATGACTTTAGAGGCAGCAGTGGTTGTTGTGCAGTCGGGGGGGGAGGGCGGTTGGTCAAACCTATTAAAAAACAGGTTCAGATTGTTCGCCCACTCCCTGCCCCCCGTGGCCTGGAGGGAGGTATTCTGGAGCCCAGAAATGGTTTTAAGGTTTCTCCAGACCCTGCCGATGTCACTCTGTTGCAGCTTGTCCCCCATTTTCTTCCTGAAGCTGTCCTTGTCTTCTCTAATCTTCCTCCTCAGCTCCCTCTGTACGGACTTCAGCATCTCCCTGTTCTCCGACCTGAAGATCTTCTTCTTCTTTCTCAGAAGTGTTTTTATCTCAGGGTTGATCCAGGGTTTGTTGTTCGAGCAACACCGTATGGTCTTGGTGGGTACGGTGTTGTCCACACAGAAGCCGATGTAGTCCGTGATGGTGTGAGTGAGGCCATCGATGTCCTCACCATGTGGATCGCAGAGCTGCTCCCAGGCAGTGATTTCAAAACAGTCCTTTAGCGCGTCCATTGCCTCCTCAGACCATAACTTCACCGTGCGCATGACCGGAGGTTGTCTGTGTATTAAGAGTTTGTACACCGGCAGAAGATGAACCAAGCTGTGATCCGATCTCCCGAATGGGGAGAGTGGTGATGAGGTGTACACCTCCTTAGTATTTGCATAAAATAAGTCCAGTGTTTTATTGTCTCTAGTGTAGCATGTGACATACTGGGTGAGCGTGGGTAGAATGGGGGACAGTGAAATATGGTTGAAATCACCTGAGATGAGGAGGAGAGCATCTGGGTGTTCTGTCTGCAGCCTGCCAGTTACTGAGTGGATGACATCACGTGCTGTACCAGCGTTCGCCGTCGTATTTGCATAAATAACAATGCAGATCACGTGTGAGTATTCCCTCGAGAGATATGTAGACCGCATGCTAACAGCTAGCAACTCAATGTCTTTGCTACAGTGCTGTTCCTTAACCGTGATATGTCCTGGTCTGCACCAGTTGTTATTGACATACATTATCACTCCTCCGCCCCTTGTCTTCCCACTGTCTGGTGTCCGGTCTGTCCGTATTGCGTGGAAACCCTCCAGTTCAATGTTAGCATCTGTTGCTAATTCTGTTAGCCACATCTCGTTGAACAACAACAGGCTACTCTCTCTGTACACGCTCTCGTAGCGGGAGATAGCTGCAAGTTCAACAATCTGATTACTGCAGGAAATAAACTGTCTCTGAAATGTACAGGCCTGCACTTCAGACCGCGATAGCATCTGCCTGAGGGCAGCAGGGAAAACAGACAGTAACTGGGATGATTTGGGTTCCTGATCATTCTATTTGCCACTGAAAAACAGCGCTGTTGAGCCAGATCTTCAATAGATGGCAGAGTGTCCCCAGTAATTCTTTCTGCTGACCTCACCACCCTCTTCAGAGCTTTTTTATCTGAGGCACTGCTGTTCTCGTGCCAGAGAGGCTGTTTGTCAGCACGCTCTCAATGGTTCCTCTATAGAAGGTGGTGAGGATAGATGGATTTTGGTGAGCCCTCTTCAGCCTCCTCAGGAAGTGCATGCGTTGGTGTGCTTTTTTGACAAGCAAGGAGACGTGCAGGGACCAGGTCAAAGTATCAGACACATGAACCCCCAGAAATTTCATGTTCTGCACCTTCTCCACTGCTGTGTTGTTAATTAATACAGGGGTATGCACAGGCCGTGTCCTCCTAAAGTTGACTACCAGTTCCTTGGTTTTTTCAACGTTCAGGAGCAAGTTATTCCTGCCCCAGTCTGTGAAGAGGTCCACCTCCTCCCTGTAGTTATTACCTCCGCCAGGCCGAAAAGGCCAGGAGGAGGTTATGTTTTTGCCGGGGTTTGTCTGTTTGTTTGTCTGTTTGTCTGTCTGTCTGTCTGTCTGTCTGTCTGTCTGTCTGTCTGTCTGTCTGTCTGTTGGTTAGCAAGATAACTCAAAAAATCTTGGACGCATTTCCATGAAACTTTCAGGCGTTGTTGGAAATGGTACAAGGAAGAACTGATTACATTTTGGGGATGATCCGCATCACCGTCTGCATACAGGAATTTTTTAAAGCATTTTTCCACACTGTGACATATGGCCATTTCCAACATGTGCGCAGGCGCAATGGACGGCGCTGGGCGTCGTGTCTGACCAACACAAACTCCGCCTTCTTCAACGTTTTAGCCACAAAAGCATGCGGAAAACACTGGTAGCCTGGGCCTGCCAGCCATAGGCGCTGCGCACATTGCGCTGCTTGTCGTGTCTGACCAACACAAACTCCGCGTTCTTCAACGTTTTAGGCACAAAAGCACGCGGAAAACACTGCTGGCCTGGGCCCGCCAGCGTGCCCGCTTTTTCCACGACGCTGCAAAACCTGACACGGCCACCTGTCCGCCGCCCGATTATTTGCCACAAATTCCCCGCCCAGCTATAGGCGCTGCGTAAAAACGACCTCTCTGCCAGGGAAGATTCTAAATTCTGTTTTGCCGCCGAGCGCAACCCCAATATAATATAAAACCCACGGCAACCTGTCTAACCAATCTGCATCTGTCAGTGGAGGAGATGGACACACCAACACTTCAGTTTATTACCTCCGCCAAGGAGGCAATGCTTTTACAACCGTAAAACGGGGCTATAAGGGACGGCTGGGTAATATGGGACACTTTTCTAAATGTAATTCTGCTTTTTTAATTTTGCTTCCGCCTACATTTGATGAAGGATTCATGGATATTTGACAATAAAAACACAACTCAGCGTCCTGCTCAAAATAAAAAAAGCACAATTACATTTAAAACATTTCCCAGAAAGTGTCCCTTATCAACCCGCCGTCCCTTATAGCCCCGTTTTACACTACTGAACCACTAATCCTATCACTATCACATTGATTGTCATTCATTAATTGTCTGTTTATTGCACTGTCCATGTCAAATAAACAAATAATCATTGTGAATCCAATTGCTAGTCATATCTTTTCATGCTCAGGGAATCTGAAAACGTACACACAAACACTGTATGGGGGGAACTGTGCCGCTTGGCGGAGGTCTGCGCTCTCCGAGTGCTTTTCTAGTTCCTCTTGTAATTGTTCTGAATGAGACCCACCACTGTTGTGTCATCTGTGTACTTTATGACGTAGTTTGTACTAAATTTGGCACAACAGTCATGTGACATCAAAGTGTAGAGTAGTGGGCTCAAAATACACCCCTGAGGTGAACCAGTACTTAGTGAAGTAGTGGCTGATCTGTTGTTTGCTACTTGCACAAATTGGGGACTGTCTGTGAGAAAATCAAGGATCCAGTTGTGAAGGGGTGTATTCATACCCAGGCAGCACAGTTTGTTTACCAGATGCTGAGGAATTATGCAATTAAAATCCAAACTAAAGTTGACAAATAGCAGTGGCTATTGCATCCTCAGTGGAACGATTCGGGTGGTATGCAAATTGAAGTGGATCAAGTGCAGGTGGCAAGATGGAAATGATATGATCCTTAACCAGTCTTTCAAAGTTTTTCATTATTAGGGAAGTGAGCGCAATTGGCCAATAGTCATTTAAACAGGTGACTGATGATGTTTTTTGGCACAGGGATGATGGCTGAAGTTTTAAAGCAGGATGGAACAACTGTCTGACACAGAGAAGTGTTGAAAATGTCTGTGAAGACACGTGTGAGTTGTTCTACACACTCCTTTAACACACGACCTGTTATTTTGTCAGGACCAGCAGCCTTCTGAGGGCTGGTTTTCCTAAAAACCTTCAGGACATCAGCAGGGTCAAAATGTTTTAAATATCAGATCAAACTGGGGATTCTAAATTGTCCTTAGGTATGACTGTGAGAGTGAATGTTTGTCTCTCTGTGTTGGCCCTGCAATGGACTGGCGATCTGTCCAGGGTGTACCCTGCCTCTCGCCCAAAGATGCTGGGATAGGCTCCAGCACTCCCGCAACCTGAAAAGGATTAAGCGGAAGAAGATGGATGGATGGATGGATGGTTGTAGACTGTTAAAAAGTATCTATTATTAAAAGACACGTGTCACAACACAGGACAGTGAACTCTTGAGAACAGGACTCTGCAGTTTTCACACACTTACAGAAAAAACAACACACCTTCAGTGACAGTGATGTCCATATCTTGCATAGAGAGGAGCGCTGGTTTGAAAGAGGGGTTAAAGAGGCAATCTATGTAAAAGTGGAGCAACCATCTTTAAACAGAGGAGGAGGTGTAAGACACCACTGTGGTATACCACTAGGTCCACCTTAAGTACCACCTTAAGGGCCTCGGACATGGGGACGCATTTGCGCAATGATGTCACCACGTCAGGGGTATATTAATAATAATAATAATAATGCATCAGATTTATATAGCGCTATCAGCAGGAGACGGTCTCTTTGGCGCTCAGCCTCTATGCCAACACTAACCTATGCCAACTGTTTATTAGCATACCAACCTGTTCGCGTGTTATGCGTGCTGTTAGCATCTTTAATGAAGAGCTACTGTTTAGCACAGCCATCACCTCTGCTGTCCCTGTTTTTCAGACATAACACTGGCGACGAGGAGAAACTTCGGCATCGACATGGAAGCATGCTTGGCACCCCTGCCACCGTTCCTTGCATCCTTATGTGAGACGCTCATCCCATGGCCTCACTGGTTTGATTCATTCCATATGTACGTATTGGCTATGGACCTAGCTAGAGTCGGTAAGCTGCGGCTGTGCTTACCGACCTGCCACTCCTCACCATACTGGGGGCCTGGGACTCTGGTCGACCCCCCCAAACTTTGGATTTCTGGGGAGGGGGGGGGGTTAGTGCTCCAGGTTGGGGGTCATTAGGAGGGGTTTGTTCTTTATTCTGTGTTTGTATTAATTGTGTTTTCACTGGTTGCTTCCCTCCTAACCGGTTTTCCCCCACCTCCCACCCTGGGTTAGTGTTTGTTGCCGGGGGGGAGGGGTTCCCTTGAGGGGTGCTGTTTCCTTTTCTTTTTTTGCTGATGGTACTGGGGTGTCTGGTATCCACCCCTGGGGGAAGGGGGGGCTGTCATGAATCCAGGTTTGAAGGCCAAACCCGATTCTGACTTTTTGTTATGATTTGTCCTAGTTTCCTCCTGACAACTCTGGCATGACCCCTCCTCCTGTCAAACACCGTCAGCTGCTCTGTCACGGTGCTCACACACACACACACACACACACACACACACACACACACACATGCACACGCTCCATTCACTCTCATTCACATGCCCTCTCATTCACCTGTTTCCAGTCAGTTCTGCCAACACATTCTCACACTGGTAATCTCTTTCCTTGTTAGCTTCTGGAGTATTTGTTGGCCGCTCCAGAGGGAAGAGATTGTCTGGGCATTCCCCTTCATACGTGGCAGCGTGTTCCTCTGCGTATGGTTATCCACTCCCTGCTTTCAACTCAGCATATTTTAAGACGATCTATTCCTTGGTGTTTCGGCTGGTCTGCTTCTCTGCCTCTGCCTCCAGACTGCACGGCTCTCCCCGGATTAGCTCCAGACCTGTAAGTGTGTCTTAGCCTTTTCTCCTGTGCTAGCAGCCCTGCAGCATTAGGCTGCTCACCTTTCCTGTTTCATACGTAACGCAGCCCTGCAGCACTAGGCTCCATTTTCACCAGGCTGTTGAGCATTCGGCAGGCGCTCTGTATGTTTGGTGGCCAACTCTGTCATTACACTACTCCATATTTTGTGTGGTAAACTGAACTGCATTTGGTGATTACTGAACTTTTTGTTTTGGTGAACTTCAATAAACACGGCACTCTCTACTCCTGTGATTGGGTTTTTCATTCTCTCCCTCGTGCACCGTGTAATGGCACACAGGAGAGGTTTGTGACGGTGGAGCTGTTAGCTAACCATTTCCACACCCCGGATAGCGTGACTGTCCAGAGGATTCGTTTTTGGCAGTGACATCAGCAGGTAGGTGAGCCTATCCATCAGTTTGTCACTGACTTAAGGCAGCTAGCTAGCGAGTGCCACTTTGGGCTGTTGGAAGATGAAATGGTGCGTGATAAGCTAGCAGAGTACACGTGCAGTGCCGCATTGTGGGCTAGGCTACTTAGGGTGCCCAATGACTTAACGTTAGTCAGAGCTGTTGAACTAGCTCTCCAGTTGGAGGCAGCAGACAAGCTAATTTCAGAGCTAACCTGAGGCCAGTCACAGAGGCCGCTGGAGCCACCTGCCACGGCAAATGTTGCCAACTCAGAAAGCGAGGATAGCTTGGATGACGACGTTACGGAAACCAATGCTGCCAGCTGAAGGTCTGCCCTGGGAATACCCCTGTGCAAGGGTTGTGGGTCTGCAATGCACCAAAATAAGGCGAAGGACTGCCCGGCAAGAGGAAAATATTGTAGCAGATGTGGACGCTTGAAGCATTATGCTAGAGTGTGCCGTGTATCTGAACCAGAGAGCCCATGGAAGAAATCACTCCTCCCGCCCCCGACAACCATCCATACGGTGTCCCCCAGCACAAATGGGAACATGTATTGCACAGTGGAGTTGGACGCCGCGGAGGTGCCACTGCTGCTCGACATGGCGGCGGAGGGGTCGTTGCTGAACTGGGCCACAATGAAGAAGTTCTTCCCCCACTACAGGATTAAAGGTAACCCGGCACTGTTGTATGGTTATGGAGGTGGCAGGCTGTGCATGGTTGGGACTTTGGAGTTAACGGTCCGGTACAAGTCTGCGAAGGTGGTTGACTTCACGTTCCACGTTACAGCGCGAGGCGATAACATCATGGGCCGTGATTTGTTTTATGGACTGGGTTTCGCCATTAAAGACGGTGCCGGGAACAAATGGTCGGGTTGCAGCCGCTGGAACCCCCTGGCTCCGGCGGTCGAAGAGGATGTTGTGTGGGATGAGGGACCAACAGACACCACGGCAGTCAAGCAGGACCAGTTTCACTCAGGTTCAGCACAGGAAAGTCTCAGTGCCGGCACTCGGGGCATGGTAGAAGGGGGTACTGAGTGTGGTGGCGGGGCATCTACGTCGGCGAGTGACACCATGCTAGCCCCAGATGCCTCCGGAGTTTGGCCACAGGGGAATGGAGGGTCTGCAGCTACGACGGTGACCGCTACAACTGTTTTAGAAGAGGACGGGGCCAGACCGACGAGCATGGAGTTACCGCATGCTCAGCAGCACCACGTCAGGCTGAGCCGGGCCCCGCTGAGGGTTTTGGACTTGGTTTGGGTTCGGGGTGATGAACGTCCATGGTGACGATGGGCCAAACAACAGCTGGAAAAACACAGAGGATGTCTGCACATAGTGGCGAAGTTGGGCACAGCATACTTCCACTTGTCTGACAGCTCATCGAGGCATGCCAGTCAGCTTTGGCGTGTCCTGGAGAACACTCTGGCTGACGAGGCTGGACGGGAGTCGTGTTGGTGGTGAAGGAGTCGGGCACCGCTGTCCAGAAGATCAGTCTTCGTCCCTGGGCCTTACTGCTTCCAGGGGCGCGCTTGCTGAGGGGCTGCCCTGGGCACCCCCCATGACGGTTCTATCTCTCCCACTCAAGTGACTGTGCTGTAAAATCATGTCTAGAGTTCTATGTGTGCATGTTCTGTTTTGGGGTTGTGTATATGTGTATCTGTGTTTTATTTTAAGAGCACAGCACTGATTTTAGTTTAATGAAGGACTTTTTAGTTTATTTTGTGGCAGAATAATCCACCGTGCCATGCAGGCTGTGTGGCAGTCCACCCACCAGCCCTATTTTAGGTTGTTTTGTGTGAGTGTATTAGGCCAGTTTAGTACATTTGTTTTTGGTATTTTAGAGCATGATTCGGGTCCTAAATTGGGGTGGTTTTCAATTGTGTATGTGGTTTTGGAGTTTTCTAAGGGGGGGGAATGTGGTATGGGGTATTATGGCACTTTATTGTGGAGTGCAGTGCAGTGTGGTGACGTGGACTTCTTGTCACATCACCGCACTGCCCTATCTAGTGGGCCGGGCTGCCATATTACTGTCTCTTACACCGGTGCCCACACCAGGTGCCTGCCGTGTTACCGTTTGTCACAACCCTCATCTTGCCTCATTCATTACCGGGTATTTCCATACATAACAGGACAGAAGGAGCCTTGACGGAGGTATGCGCTATCTGAGTGCTTTTCTAGTTTCATGTATTTTTATTTTGACAAAGATTCATGTCAAGGCACTATTTTTTTTGTGGGGTGGAGCAGGGGTGAAGGGGTGGTCACTGATGAATAGGTGACCAATCAGGAGCTTTACATTGAAAAACCCCTGCATGGCACTCTGAATTGTGCGTAATTCCCTTACTTTAAGTCAGCATAGCATGCTGACTTAGGAACAGGGATCATTTAAGGGCTCAAAAAGTCAGTAAGTGATCAGTCAGCCACTTCCTGATTTCAGATTGGGACGGCCCTAAACCTTCATCCACTTAGCGTGAACGTGCCTAAAGTCAAGGAGTCTGCAAGAGAGGAGAGTGAGATTCGGCCCTCCTCTGGCAAGAACAATGCTACAGTTTAGAAGTCATGTGACTGTTACATCACAGGTCATGTGACTTGGTTCTGCATTTCTTGCCAGAGTTACTTCCTGTTACTCATTACAACTGAGGATGGTGTTTGGATGAACACTGAAATGTCTTGTTTTTAAATCTTTTTTAATTCCAGTGAGTTTAATATATACTTTTCAACAGTCTACCCCTTTGCCTACACCTATAAATTGGGACACCCCTTCATGGCTGCACTACATCATTAGTAGTTGCTGATGGATTTAACCTAACCTGTTTTCACCAGAAAAAAGAAGAGAATGAAAATGACAACTGATAAAAAAAAGTCTCATTTTAAGTACAAAAATGTCTCAAATTTACATGATCAATTCTAATCAATAGAAAAGGCCAGAAATTTACTAGAAGGAAAGCTGTAAATTCACAGAGAAAAATTGGGACTTCCTGATGGATGGTTTTGGCCCACAGGCCATATGTTTGTCACCACTGGACTAACCCATTAAAAATACATATCTAGAGGGTAAACTGAGCATTAGCTACTCACCGCTGGGACAGTGGGAATCAGGGATAGTTCCCCTGGGTATCTGATTGCTGAGAGTGGGGACAGCTATGTTCTGTCGGCTGTTGTCTGTTTGTTGCCGTTTCTCCAGACTGGCTGCAAAATGAGCTTGCTGTGGGTGGAGTCAGGCTCCACTTTGTAGTCGGTACAGGAGAAGCCGCCACCCACTATGTCATTTCTTCCTACCGGGCTGAACAGGGGCTGGACGGGAGACTGATCTGTGGAGTACACCAACCTCGGCTTCTCCAAACTCCGTCCACGGTGACAGTGGCCCAATGATCACACACTGTGTGCAGACAGTGCTTATGGGAGTTGTAGTTTCATAGTCTCACATTGCAATATGTTTATTATTTTAGATGCCGTTTGAGAAAACTACAACCTGCCAAAGTGGCTAGTGGGAGTGGCTGTCTTACCGGCTACTGCTGAAATCCACCGGCCATTGACCAGTGTTAATGTCAAGCCCTGCATATGACAGCTTTATTTTGTATGCAGCAAAACATAAAAATCACACAAAATATTTAGTCACAACAGTGCACAGAGTACCTTTAGATGTCAATAATACACTGTTTACTTGACTGTAGTGATGTGTGGGTAACAACCAAGGAACACATGGTAAGTGAAGAACTGAATGGATCCTTTAATTATTTATTTATTTAATTTTTTGCCAATTAATACAAGATGGAATAAGATTATCTCTCCACAATGCAAGCAGGTACTCTGTATACTACTGTGATTGAATACTGTGTGTATTTGTGTGTGTGTGCGCACGTGTGTGTGTGTGTGTGTGCTACTGCATACACCCTAATGCTGCCACTCATTTTTGCCACTCAGTCTTTTTTAACAGCCATGCGTTCTGTTCGGTGACATCATACGCATACCCTCTATATGCCATAGAGTTGTACAAATAAAAGTAGTCACTAAAGAAAGTTACTTGAATAATGAGTATTAGGGCCACATTAAAAATAATATTTTTTTTTAAAAAGTTCTGCATTCTGAAAGTGAATTCTTGTTGGCTTTCTTTTTTATACAATTTTGACTTTTTCCTTAGAATTTCAACTTTATTCTCAAAATGCAAAACTTTTTAAAAAAAAATATTTTTAATGTGGCCCTAATACTCATTATTACACCTCTGAGCAGCTGTGTTTTTTTAGAATCAGCTGGGAATAGCTGGAAGATGGTGATTACCTATGGGGTTTAGGTCAGGAAAGTTTGCTGCCCAATAAAGCACAGTGGAACCATGGTTATTAAACCAGGTTTTGGTACTTTTGGCAATGTGGACAGGTGCCAAGTCCTGGTGGAAAATTAAATCAGCATCTCTATAAAGCTTGTCAGCAGAGGGAAGCATAAAGTGTGTTATGTCTGGAAACCCGGAGTGATGCAGAGAGAGTGGTGCTGTTGTGAACATGAATGAGCATTGAGCTCCTAACTGTCCCTACTGAAGGCGAGTCGCCAAAGGGACCATAACATGGCCGACCCCTCCCTTATGTATGTCAGCGTGATGACGGCACCAGCCATCTACGTCATCACGTCGCTCCTCTCTCTTATAAAATCCCTTTATAACATTCACCCTCCCCTTGGAAAAAACACAGAACACTTTAATAAATTATAACCCTCCTCAATTTGGCATAAACAACAATAATATTCTGAACTAGGGTCAGCAGGTGGACTGCCGCTGGACCCGACGTGACTAACTGGATTATTCTGCCACTTTACTCAGCAGCTGTGCTCCTAACTAAAGTCACTTTTTTTTTTCTCACAGTCTTCTACGAGGAAGGCGGTTCTGCTGGAGGGGGCCTTGTAGCGGGCTCGTGGTGGTCGTGTCCCTAGCGGTTCCAATTTCAGCGGGCCCGGGTGCCATCCCTCTGAAGTCATAGCACGCTCGTCAACACTATCCCGGCCTGGATCCCACACCAGCTGGATCGGCTCCAACGCTGCATCCCAATCTGCAGCAGCTGTTCTCACCTCCTGCGGACGGCCGTCCCGACATCCCGATCCTATTTCCAGCTGTGCTGCTATCTTCATGCATGTCAATGGTGGTGATGATGTAACAGCTGACTGTGAGCCTGGTCACTTGGTTCCGTGGGCCCGAACCCAGTTCATCACCATGAGCAGCACTCAGTACAGCTGTATATTGCATTGTGGTTGTAATGGTGTGGTACTAATGATTGTCGCGGGGCATCTATGAAGCTGTGGTGGTTCTGTCACATCCTGTTGGGTCATGGACTCTTCACCTAACGCTGTAGTGGCTGTCCCTGGAGGCCAATGCTGGTTGTGGATCCTGAAGACGTCCGGCGTCTCTCCTGTGTCATATACGGTCATGGATTCTTCACCTGTCAGCTCAGCCGTGGCACCGGTAGACTGGTGCTGAGTGAGGATTCTAAAGTAGTCTGGTTCTTTCTCACTTTTGACTGGTGCTGGTTTAGGTTGGGGTGATGTGTCGCTACTGTCACATTTAACATCCGTATCAGGTCGTTGTGTCTCAGGGTTCTCTGTGTGTGTGGGCTCCCTCTCCTGCAACTCTGCAGCAGCTCCTGTGAACTCCTGCTGGACGAGGATCTGAGGCGAGTCCAGCCGCTGCCCCCACCTCCGGGCAGTGCTCCTCCTGTGCACACGGGACAGTTGATTTCTCTTCAGCATTGTGTTCACCCACAGTGCTGTGGTCACTCACTGTACTGAATTCTCCCTTTTCGCCATGCTCACTCTCTGTGCTGTGTCCACTCTCTATGCTGCATTCGCTTCCTGGGCTGTGCTCTTCGGCTGCACTCACGTCCGCAAAGTCTGGGTATAATGGACCGGGACCGTCGGCAATCTGCCCGGGTACCATGAGGGTGAAACCCAGCTCGAAGAACAAATCACACCCCATAACATTATCATCCTGGCGTGTCACCTGGAACCGGAACCCTGGAATTTTCCTTTCACCATACTGCAACGTGAAGGTGATGTTCCTGCTGGTCATGGAACATCTGTTGTCCGGCAGTTCCTCTGCATCAGGTCACGAGGAAATGAGCCTCTTAACCGTGGCCTCGTTTACCAGGGACCATGAGGCAGTGGTGGCCACCAACATTGGCACACTGATGCTGTCCAGCTTCACCACATGCTGTGGTCCTGACCAGCCCTCGGGGCCCACAATATTGACGCCGTCTCCGTAGGGTGTGGGGGCGACGAGCCTAGCTTTGCTGTGTTCACTCTCCGTGCTGTGCTCTTCAGCTAGCTTGTCACAGGTTAGCTTGTCTTCTAAGGGCCCGAGGGTGCACATGCTCGCCGGGACTCTGAGCTCCATAGCATAACGTTGAGTTGACTCACCTGTATGCTTTTCGCTGGGTTGTTGTTCTGTGGTGTCCTGTGGTCTAGTGGCGTCTAACTCGGGGCCCTCCCAAGAGGGTGTGGAGTCATGGACTTAGCATCTGGGACAACCGTCCGTGGAACAGCAAAATGTTCGGACAACGACGCCATGTAGTTGTCATGCGTAACCCCCTTTTTTAAATTGTTGACTATCCACCGCCCTTCTTTACCCAGGTGACCCTATAGAATTGTTCACAACCAGTGGCCTCTGTATTTCTCCAGGTTTAGAGACTCCGCATAGCTGGTGAACCGCTCGAACCAGCAGGGCCATGGGACATACAGCTCACCGGGGTCTTCCTGAAATGGCTGTGGTGGCCTCACACATGCCTCCATGGTTTAACTCTCATCGCCAAATGTATGTCCACAAACTGGTAATGAAGACAGATGAGGATGCTGTCCAGGAACTCGAACTTTATTACAATAAATGCTTATTAATACAGAGCACGTGAACGAGCGTTGAGCTTCTAACTGTCCCTACCGAGGGCGAGTCACCAAAGAGGCCAACTCCTCCCTTCTGTATGTCAGCGTGATGACAGCACCAGCTGGCTACATCATCACGCCGCTCTCTGTTATAAAATCACTTTATAAGAAAGTGTTCTAAAATTTCTTGGTAGACGACTGTGCTGACTTTGGATTTGATAAAACCGAGTGGACCAACACCAGCAGATGACATGGCTCCCTAAATCATCACTGACTGTGGAAACTTCACACTGGACCGTGGATTCTGTGCCTCTCCACTCTTCCTCCAGACTCTGGGACCTTGATTTCCAAATGACAGAACTTGGCAACTGATTTGGGGGGGCCGAGTCTTCTTCTCTCTGTTACTGGCGGATAGCAAACAACTGAAAGGTGCATACCGCCATCTGCAGCTCTTGTTCTTGTACTTTCACTACGCACCAGCATTTATTTTGAAAGCAATCAACGGAAGTTGTAAATTAGGGCTCCGTGTAGCTCTGTGCACGTGAGAGTTGTATGACAGTCGCTAGCCAGTGGCTGGTGCAGCGGGTGTCACGCATAAAGATCACCCAGGATAGATGGTTGTGGAAGGGAGATGTGGAGGCTGTCCAGTGTGTTAACAACAGGGAGAGCTGGCGCTTATCCTGCAGCCCAGTGAGCGTCACTGAATTATTCCACACTGTCATTAGATGATGGATGGGCGGAGCCGGATCACAGAGGGCGGGGGCATTTATAACACTTCTGTATGCACATGCGGTTTATTTGAATGGATGGAGGTAAAACGAAGACAAAGTGGATAAAATAGGAGAATTTTTTATTTTGCCACAGTGAGAATTAAAGGCAAAAATGTGGAAAAGTGTGCAGGTGGAAGCTCGAGCTGGACTCGAACCAGCGTCTCAGCTGGTGAGATTCTGCTCATTCGCACGAGAGCGGTTACCCAAGCTTGTGTTGACGTCGTTGTCATGGTTACGAAGTTGCGCTCGTTCGACGCAGGCGAGAAGTTAGCAAATAGTTTATCATTTGCTGCTTCTTTGTTTTATAAATAGCCTGTTTTGGGGGAGACTATCAACGGACGAGCTTAAATTACCAGGTGAGTTAGAACCAGGCAGTGCAGGTTGTTATTTTAGGGGTTTAGTTTTGGACCGTTTTAATGCTCAGTTCCGATTATTTTTTTTTTGGCACAAATGTGACCCATATCCGATTTTTTTTTTCCACACCAGACCCAGGTCACTTTCATATGTGGTTCTAATTCAGATACATAGCTGATATTTTCCAAAGCGACCTCAGTCTCAGCAATCATGTCACATTTCATCAGACTTTTTCCTCATTGAAGTGAGACAGACGCTACAATTCTGAGGTGCAGGATGCAGCCAGCATGGCAGACACAGCTGATTTGTGCTCTCTTTTTAATCAATCTCCTTCCCTTTAATCACTGGATTGTAATTTTTGTCGGCTCCAACTGCATAATAACTTAAAAATTTCGGGGGTGGGGGGTGGGGGGTTCGGGGCTGAACCCGTCAGACATTACAGGCGCACAATAAAAAGCACATTTAAAGTGCTGATGACACATTTTTGACCTTTTTTAGCATGTTGTGTAAACCCAAAAGTCATTGTCAGTGATCAATATAATATTTACAACAGCGTCTGCATAAACTAGTTATCATCAAAGAACAGCAGCCGCTGACTGGACTGTGGAGCCGCCCACCGAATTAAGGGCGGCACCACCATGACGTAATCGACAGAACGGACTCCGGTGTTGTTGACTGGAATGACAGCAGCTTTGTGGCTCACAGTTTTTCTGGTTTCTGGTTTTAATTTTACGACTATGCCTTTGCGTTGTGTCGCAGGCTCAGATAAAGCGTGTGATGTGTGAAAGACCACATCACATGCTTCAGCTCCAACTGTCTGAGCCTGCGCTCCTCCTGGGCTTTTATGCAGGAGGAGCATGAGGAGGGGGATTAATGGATTTACGCACAGCTTTGACCTACTTTCTCTGATCGCACGCCGATCCGGGCACGTCCCCCTCTCTCATTATCAACAGGTGATTCCCCTCCAGCTGATCATGTTTCCTGGTCCTCGCCCAAGTGCTTGTCATCACACCATTACCAGCAGTGCGTTAATGGCAAACGGCCACCAAAATGTACACGTACTGCTGGTCAATAGTATTGTCATCTGTGCTGTTAGTCTGCCAGTATTTTCAGCACTCTCACGACGTGTTAGCCACTTCACACAGCCGTAGTTCTCGTGCGTCCTTGAAGCGATGTTGGCTCTGGGGCACAACCGTGGTTAACACGTCTCCTCTCCATGTTTGCTGGGCAATGTTGGCCCCGAACGCCTACTGTTTGTGTTTCTGTATATTATTTGTAAGTCTTCACCTTTTTGGGAATTGTCTGTCGTTCTATATTAAATGTGCTGTGGTGAATCCTGCGCTTAAATCCTCATTATTTCATGCACCCTCTCCCTGCCCTGCGAAAGAGCGCACGGAGAGGGATGATTTACATGTAAATAACGAGGATTTACACGAGGATTTAAGCGCAGGATTCACCACAGCACGTTTGATATAGAATGACAGACAATTACCAAAAAGGTGAAGACTTACAAATAATATACAGAAACACAAACAGTAGGCGCTCGGGGCCGACATCGCCCAGCAAACATGGAGAGGAGACATATTAACCATGGTTGTGCCCCAGAGCCGACATCGCTACAAGGGGCGCAACAGAACCACGGCTGTGTGGAGTGGCTAACACGTTGTGATAGTGTTGGCAATATTGGCTGGCTGACAACGCGACAGATGATGCACACAAAACATGAACAGCTGACTGTCACTGAGTCTAACTCCCTAGGCACGATGCCCGCTTGGCACGGCTCAAACCTATACGGTTTGATGCCCCCAGATTCTTCACTGTCATCCCATTCTTCGGAACTATAATCATCTGAAGACTGGACAACACAAACCAATTCCAGACTACATGTGCTGGAACCATGGTCGATGTTTTCAACCGCTTCCATCCTGTGTGTACAAAGGGCAGCCAAGCGCTGTGTTCCGTTGATGACGTTACAACATGGCCGGGGGATTTTCCAGCCACTGACGTAATGGGTGACGTTGCGCTCATGAAAACGTCGGATGTTCGTGTGAAAAAAAGCCTGTTTGACAAAGAACTGCAAAGACCAACCTATTTTGTAATATTGTATTATGTGTTGGAAAAACTAGAGGAAGTCAAGAATGTGTCATCAGCACTTTAAGGGCTGTTTAATCGATCAGTTCTGTTACAGCAGAGCTGATCACAGCGGTCATCTGGCCTGCAGAGGAATGAAGCTGGTCTCATAATTATGATTTTAACATTTTATTTTGCTGCACTGCATCAGGGTTAAGAAGTTCTGCCTCCCCCCACAATCGTTCTACAACGCTGTGTCTGATGTTATGTTTTCTTCTGCGCATGCGGGTCACTTCATAGCTGTAGACTGTTTCCACTGGAGTCTGATGGGGGTCGCATTTAAGTTGTAATGTGAATGCCCACACAAAAAAATTGGATCTCAGCAAAAAATCGGAATTGAGCATCAACACCTGCAGTGTGACCGTAGCCTTAGTTAAAGCGTGTACTGTATAAATGCCCCCCCCCTCCCCGTTCGGACCACAGGGAGGAAGGAGGGTGTCTGCAGAGCCCTAAAATCTTAAATTTGATTATCTAATTGTCCTTAAAAATGAGCATCAGTCCTTAAATTTGACTTTTAAAGGTCTTAAAATACACAAGATGGTTCTTTTGTGTTTATAATTTGGGGTGAAATCCTCAATCAATTAAGTTAATGTTTAAATTCTAACATAACTGAAAGTGAACAGCATTTTTTTTTCTCTAAAACTTCTAAAACTTTCTAAAGCACTTTTTTCCTCATCAATATGTAACTTTTGGCTTAGAATTTTCCACTTTTTTCTTGCAAATTTAGTTTTTCTCCACTTTTTCAAGTAAATTATGCAAATTTGCCACATTTTCCTTGTAATTTTGACACTTTTCTTAAGTAACAGGGTCAATTAAAGCATTCCTACTTGACTTACCATGTGGGCCAGTCCTTTTAGTGACAGTGCATTGCCTGTAGAGCGCAAGTATTCCTGTCTGAAACAGGTATCTCAATCAGGCTTTACAGGCCCAAATGTAGGCTGTTTGAAAGTGGAATACAAAGAGGTGTAGCCTATATGTAGGCACTCACATAGACTTTGACAAATATAAAAGGGAGTAAATGGCACTAAGATTTATTGGATTGTGTGAATATTAATTACAGAATACCTAAATATTGAAAATGAATGGGACATCCAATATTAGCGACTGCTTCAGATCCCTTGTTTATTTGTTTGTCAGATCACTTATTTGTGTGACCTTTTATTCCTTATATATCTTGCACTTTGGGGAATGGGGGTTGTTCAGTCATCATTATAATTATTTTAGTTTATATCACTGTTCAGTGATGGAGTTCAGTGTAATATTGAATTTCTTCTGTGTATCATCAATAAACTCATGCAGTACTATAACAAGACACATTTACAAATATTTGAGACCCATTTCATATTTTAGCAATATTGTGTTATTAAAAGTTTTTTTTTTTAAAAACTGTAATAACCAAATTAACTACAAAACAGCCAACATTATTATACACAGCAGAAGGACCCATTTGACTGCAACCGTTGCATCAATGCTGCTGATTTGTCAGTAAATATTTAACTAAAAATGATTTATTTCATTATTTTGGCATTTTTGTGTCCTGCGTTTGGTCGTTCAGTCATTCTGGCCATTCTGCTCCACAATCATGGCGGTATTATTTTTAAGTTTTTAATTTTTAGATACTCGCACAGGAGGGGGGACTCGCGGTCCTGCAAAGTACAGTGGTACCACACGGGTGAAGCAGAGGCAGGAGCTCCCATCTACCACTGACTGGGCAGGCTGGGCGTGCCTCCCCACAAAGGACCGTGGTCCGCCCGGTCGGGCTGCTGCTTCTCCCGGCATGTTCTGTGTTGGATACATTGGTGTTCTTTGTCATACCCAGTCCCCGCTGATGCTCTCCCCAGTCTGCTCACGTGCCTCATGTTCTCCACATATGCCGAATTATCCTTTAGACCTACACAATCACGGCAACTTTATGGTGTAATTTTTTTAAGCATTAAGTCTTCAGTATTATCTTTTCTAGTCAAATTTGTCGCTTTTCTCTTCCTTGTTTTGCTCGCAGTACGCTGTGGTTACTGATGCGCTGATGTTGCGTATTATGCAATCAGTACAATGCAAAACCTCGCCCACACCTCTAGAAGCCAGAGCAGGAGGAGAGAGCAATGATTAAACTTTTATTAATAAAAATTACATATTTTGACTGAACAACTCCATACTTTGGGATGCACACCCTCATAACCTCAGCAAAACATGTATAAAATCTTAGGTCAGTCTGACCAACGGTTCAAGAGATATGTGTGGAACACACACACACACACAGACACACACACACAGACAGAGTCTGTGCATTTGTAGATAGATGAGTGGAATGTTGGACTCTGATGTGGGAGTTTGTGAGTTCAAACCCCTGGCTGGATGTCACCAGTTGAGCACCTCCTGCTCCTTGATTACACTTGCAAATTTTCAGACTTTTTTTTATCTTGCAAATTTTCCCAGCTTTCTCAAATTGTTTTATCCATATGAATTTTCTCTATATGTTATCCACTTTTTCTTGTAAATTTACCACTTTTTGCCATACAAACATGACACTTTTGGATGTGTTGTTATGAACTAGTTTCAGGTATTTTACTTGAATAAATTATTTAGTGACAAAATCAGCCCTGGGGAAGTTCAAATTTAATGTGAACTTGATTGATGATCCAAAATATTGCCGTAATTTCAGTTTGGATAAATAATTGGACAGCTAACTATAATGGGATCAGAAAGTTTTTGCAAATGAAAGGTTTTGATAATTATTAATTTGCATCATTGCATTATTATTAGTGGTGTGAGTCTTTAGAAGTCACACAATTCAATTAGATTGTGATTCTTGGAATCACAATTCAATTCACGATTGATTTTCTATTCAAAATGATTCTTAATTCAAAACTGATTCTCAATTCAGTACAAAAAGCACTTAGCTCAGAAAAAATAAAGTCCACTGCACTGCAAAGAAAGCTGAGGTAAGCTTGACAGCAGAGTACAGTCTGTTGAAGTTTTGCAGGGTTATATTAAAAAAATTTACATCAACAAAAAAGAACGAGAGTAATAATAATCTTAACAATTACAACAGGGCTCTCGCCACTCACTTTGTGAATGCTCGGGCCCTAATAAAGTGCAGTTACATAAATTAAATACATAGGCTTATAGCTGCTTTTTCGTTTTTCAGAAATTAACAAAGAGAGGTAAAAAAATTTAAGGAAAATATTTTGCAAGTAACATGGTACTGACAGTGACAACTTTGGCATTAGGTATATTGGATTATTGTCCAGTTGTAGCAATGTCCAAGTTCTTTTACAGAAAAAGAAGCTGATCTGCATGTTCTGGAGTAAGACTGCTCTGCAGTCACTAAATCCCCAACTGTGGAGAACCCTCTTTCCGCTGTAACACTAGTTCCGGGGTTGCTGAGGTAGCGTTTAGCTGATTTTGCTAGTAGAGGAAAAGCTGTCTTATGGGACCTCCACCAGCAAAATGGATCATCTGAAAGAGACATTGGAGGGGCCTCCAGATACTTCTTCAGCTCCTCCTCTGCCCTGGTGCTTGCAGATTTACAGTACATACTTATAGAGATGCAAATTTAGAAAGATTTTGTAGTGGTCTCTTATCACCTTCACCAAAGGAGGACGGGGGTAATGTTTTTAGTGGCGTTGGTTGGTTTGTCTGTTATCAACATAACTCAAAATGTATGAACAGATTTTGATGAAATTTTCAGGAAAGGTATGTAATGGCACGGGGGACAAATGATTAGATTTTGGTGGTGATTTGGATCATGATGTGGATGCAGGAATTTTTTAAATTATTATTTTATATATTAATCTGGCGCATTCATGTACTGCCCCTTTAAAGCCTTATTCATGCTGCATTTCTCCTCTGGTCCACTTTGGTCCTCATGCGCTTTAGACAAGCCTGGTGCACACTTGGCGTTGTACATACTCACTTTTTTCATCTACCAGGCCAAGCAGTTGACGCATGCGCACAACTGTTATTTATAGTTTCGCCCCAGCCCTATGGAGAGCGCAAATGCACTAACACGCCAGTTTGTTCACCGGCTATAAAACACGAGAGTGACACACATTTTTTTTGTAGCAACAACAATGGCGTTGTTTCAAGGAAAAGGAGGAATTACCATTTTCCAGTGCTCTTCTCTGCTCAAGTTGCTGCTGCAAAAGGATTCATGTATGTTTATTCTCGTCTTCCACCTCCTCATTGTCTTCCTTGTCTACTTTGTCTTTGTATGCTGTGTTGGTAGCGCCATCTCATGAATGGGACGTTCAGTCTTGTGCATGCTCTGTCAATGCATTCAGATCATGGACAGGCTGCGCGGTCACAAAATTTGGGCTGCACGCGGTCATCCGCAGTAGAGCCCTGCATACACTAGCGGAGTGGAGACGATGACATAAATTTTGTCACAGAAGGTTTCCGGCTGCACGTACATGGACAGCGGAGGTGCAGCATGAATCCAGCTTTAGACATGTCCATTTTGTTATGTGCGTGGTCACACCATAGGGCCACGCACCTCGGCAACCCGGAAGCCAAACACTGCAGAAAAAGTATTAGGGGGCGTGTCCACCAAACTAGTTTTTTCTGCTGTGGGCGACTACTTTCTATTCATTCTCTATGTAGTCCAGTGTTTACTGCGCTGAGCGCTGAAACACTTTGAACAATGGCCGCTTTTGTCACGGTGCTCAGGGCTGAAAAAAGTTCAACTTGTCAGACTACTGTACAGCTGCGCTCGTCAATGTCAGACCTTTCTAAGCAGCCAATCAGAATTAAGGAAGGGTGGGACATACAGTAGGATGCATATGGCGAATGAAACTTTCATACCGGATCGGTCGAGACCTGGGTTAGCAACGACCGCCACCGGTGCTGTTAATCGACAGGGTTAACAAGGTGTGTTAGAAGGGAGAGAGAGAAAAGGAAAGGTAGAAGTGTGGAGGTGAGAGTAGGGATGTTAAATGTAAGGACTATGACTGGTAAAGGCAGAGAGTTGGCTGATACGATGGAAAGACCAAGGCCATTTCTTCGGGGTGAAACGTGTGAGGAACGAGAGACAATCCAGTGATTAGAAGAAAGGCATCATGGTGGATACAAGAGCAACATACCCTATCATAAATGACATCAGAAAGTTTGAAAGCTTCAACAAGCTTTTTTTTTTTTTTTTTCCCCCCCGGTTCCGGTTCCGCCTGACCGGCGGCGCCACACGAGTTGGCTGCCCGTTGCAACAGCCTTTTTTTTTTATCTTCCTTCTTCTTTCTACACCTTTCACTCTATATATATATCACGGACACACAGATCGCCCCAAAGGTGTCCCGAGTCGGCGGACGGATCCACTGTTTACAGCAGGAGACGTTACAGCAGGAAGGGCTAGTGCTAGCTAGCACTCAACCGCCACCCGGTGCTAACGGAGAAACTTGACATACCGGGAACTGTAGCGAAAACGACGCGGGTGCCGGGCTGGAGTTTAGGTGGCGTGCAAGAAATATAAGACAGAATAATAAAGAGCGATGGAAAGAACCAAGCAGACCGCCCGTAAAATCTACTGGAGGAAAAAGCCCCCCAGGAAGCAGCTAGCCACCAAGGCTGCTCGGAAAAGCGCTCCGGCCACCGGCGGAGTGAAGAAGCCTCACCGTTACAGGCCCGTGGCTCTGAGAGAGATCCGTCGCTACCAGAAATCCACGGAGCTGCTCATCCGTAAGCTGCCCATCCAGCGCCTGGTAAGGAAGATCGCTCAGGACTTCAAGACCGACCTGCGCTTCCTGAGCTTCGCCGTCATGGCTCTGCAGGAGACCAGCGAGGCCTACCTGGTGGGTCTCTTCTTCGCTAAGAGGGTCACCATCATGCCCAAAGACTTCCAGCTGGCCCACCGCATCCGCGGAGAGAGAGCTTAGACTTTCTGCTGCACATTCACCAACCATAATGCTCCGCACTGTGTGTCTATATATATACAGTGGGGCAAAAAAGTATTTAGTCAGCCACCAATTGTGCAAGTTCTCCCACTTAAAAGATGAGAGAGGTCTCCAATTTTCATCATAGGTATACCTCAACTATGAGAGACAAAATGAGAAAAAAAAATCCAGAAAATCACATTGAAGGATTTTTAATGAATTAATTGGTAAATTCCTTGGTAAAATAAGTATTTGGTCACCTACAAACAAGCAAGATTTCTGGCTCTCACAGACCTGTAACTTCTTCTTTAAGAGGCTCCTCTGTCCTCCATTCATTACCTGTATTAATGGCATCTGTTTGAACTCATTATCAGTATAAAAGACACCTGTCCACAACCTCAAACAGTCGGACTCCAAACTTCGCTATGGCCAAGACCAAAGAGCTGTCAAAGGACACCAGAAACAAAATTGTAGACCTGCACCAGGCTGGGAAGACTGAATCTGCAATAGGTAAGCAGCTTGGTGTGAAGAAATCGTCTGTGGGAGCAATTATTAGAAAATGGAAGACATACAAGACCACTGATAATCTCCCTTGATCTGGGGCTCCACGCAAGATCTCACCCCGTGGGGTCAAAAATGATCACGAGAACGGTGAGAAAAATTCCAGAACCACATGGGGGGACCTAGTGAATGTCCTGCAGAGAGCTGGAACCAAAGTAACAAAGGCTACATCAGAAACACACTACGCCACCAGGGACTCAAATCCTGCAGTGCCAGACGTGTCCCCCTGCTTAAGCCAGTACATGTCCAGGCCTGTCTGAACTTTGCTAGAGAGCATTTGAATGATCCAGAGGAGGATTGGGAGAATGTCATATGGTCCGATGAAACCAAAATAGAACTTTTTGGTAAAAACTCAACTTGTCGTGTTTGGAGGAGAAAGAACACCATACCTACTGTGAAGCATGGGGGTGAAAACACCATACTTTGGGGCTGTTTTTCTGCAAAGGGACCAGGACGACTGATCCGTGTAAAGGAAAGAATGAATGGGGCCATGTATCATGAGATTTTGAGTGAAAACCTCCTTCCACCAGCAAGGGCAATGAAGATGAAACGTGGCTGGGTCTTTCAGCATGACAATGATCCCAAACACACCGCCCGGGCAACGAAGGAGTGGCTTCATAAGAAGCATTTCAAGGTCCTGGAGTGGCCTAGCCAGTCTCCAGATCTCAACCTCATAGAAAATCTTTGGAGGGAGTTGAAAGTCTGTGTTGCCCAGCGACAGCCCCAAAACATCACTGCTCTAGAGGAGATCTGCATGGAGGAATTGGCCAAAATACCAGCAACAGTGTGTGGAAACCTTGTGAAGACTTACAGAAAACGTTTGACCTCTGTCATTGCCAACAAAGGGTATATAACAAAGTATTGAGATGAACTTTTGTTATTGACCAAATACTTATTTTACCGAGGAATTTACCAATTAATTCATTAAAAATCCTTCAATGTGATTTTCTGGATTTTTTTTTTTTCTCATTTTGTCTCTCATAGTTGAGGTATACCTATGATGAAAATTGGAGACCTCTCTCATCTTTTAAGTGGGAGAACTTGCACAATTGGTGGCTGACTAAATACTTTTTTGCCCCACTGTATATATTTATAGTAATATGTACATATGTTTACTAGCTGTTCTTGTTTTTTCTTGCCTTCTGATTGTTGCTCTGAGTGTTGCTATCCTCGTGCTGTTGCAATCCTGGAATTTCCCCATTGTGGGACTAATAAAGGCTTATCTTATCTTATCTTATCTTAAGTCATACCACTCTGAGAATCATTCAGTAGATTTGGCAGTCAGGACCAGATGTAGCAGGATAGCACAACAAAGAGGAACAAGGATGATACATCGGCTGGACAATGTGGGACAACAGCACAGAGCACATCTACAATATGCATTGTATGTGTCATCGTACTCAAATGACATCTTTTCTGTGGCCAGAGCCACAAAATCAGGAGCAGCAATCATCTTCAAGAAAGGAGATAGCTCCATAACTACCAAAGACTTTTGCAAGTTTGACATTCATGAAAGGTGTAATTTGTATTAATTTTCTATGCCAGCTGCTGAAAACAACACTGACCAATGTAAAGATGTGCAAAAAACTACAAGGTGTTGTAAATGACACAGAGAAAGTCCAAAAGCATAGGTCAGGGGTGTCCAACCATGTGCCATGGAGAGCCAAGACCCTGCAGGTTTTACCTCCAACCAGTGTCTTCAACAGCAGATTTCTGTGAACTTCTTCCCACTGATTGCTGATAAGTGAAAACACCTGCTGAAGAGACTGGGTAGAAGAGAAAACCTGCAGGGTCTTGGCTCTCCATGGCACATGGTTGGACACCCCTGGCATAGGTTATTGAAATTCATAACCAAAATGGCAAAAGAGAAAGAAACACAAGGACCTGAGTCATACATAAAATATGGTGATACAGAAATATATATCCAAGAGTAAATGATGATGAAAATGTAAAAAAAGAGTACAAGATAAAAATGGTGTTTCTGAGATTTTGCCTGAACAGACTGAATGCACACAGCCAACTAAAGAGACTGTGATCAGGAGGACCCCACAAAGTATCAGAAGGAGGCAAGTTATCTTCAGGAATTTGAGACTGAAGATACAGAAGATAAATTGGAAACTTGTTTAGAGCTGTAGTGCTGTGAAAAAGTATTTGCCCCCTTCCTGATTTCTTATATTTTTGCATATTTGTCACACTTAGATGTCTCAGATCATCAAGCAAATTTTAATATCAAACAAAGACAACCTGAATAAATACAAAATGCGGTTTTCAAATGATGATTTCATTTATTAAAGGGAAAAAACTATCCAAATCCACCTGGCCCTATGTGAAAAAGTAATTGCCCCCTGTGTTACATCATGAATTAACTGTGATTAACCACATTTTTTTGGAAAGCTGAGTTCAGTTTCAGCAGCTACACCCAAGTCTGATGACTGCCAGACTTGTTGAATCAAGAAATCATTTAAATAGAGCCTGTCTGACAACCTGAAGTAGGCTAAAAGATCTTAAAAAGCAACACATCCCACTGTGATCTAAAGAAATTCAAGAACAGATGAGAAACAAAACCCCAGAACAGCATCTAAAGAACTGCGGGCCTCACTTGCCTCAGTTTGGACACTGATCCGTAATGGAACAATAAAGGTGTGTTCACACCAAACGCGAATGGGCAGCACAAATCCATACAAAGTGAAGAGGAAGATGGGAGTATGCGTGAATTTGCGTAGTCGTGCATTTGCGTCTGCTAGCTTTGAAATTCTGCTGTCACCGGAGTAAAATTATCACCACTGCAGAGTAAACTAGTTAGAAAATGAAACTCACTCACCGGGAGACAGGAGGACCGGGAACTCTTCAGCTGAATCGTGATTTTGGAGTTATTTACCCACGGTTTCTGGCCACGGATGTCCTAGCAAGGTAGCAAGCTAGCAGCATAAACACCAATCATCTGTGAAGTTTTGGAGGCTTGAGATGACATTTTCAGGTGAGCCCCCGGTCAGATAATGTAAACCTAAGCATGACGTTATTTTGGGAATTTCCACAACAGGTTGAACACAGCTGCAAAAGTTTTAAAGACAGCTTTGCCTATCTGCATCTCACTATTCATGTCTGTTGGCGTGTTTACATTGATTTATAATGTAATCGTGCCGCGCAAAAAATTTGTCTGTTCGCTTTTGGTGTGAACGCACCTTAAGACAGAGACTGGGCAAAAATGGCATCCATGGGAGAGTTCCATGACAAAAACAGCTGCTGGACAAAAAGAACACAAAGACTCATCTCACATTTGCCAGAAAACATCGAGCTCAAAGGTATCCAATCATGTGCCATGGAGGGTCAATACCCTGCAGGTTTTACCTCCAACCAGTGTCTTCAACAGCAGATTTCTGTGAACTTCTTCCCACTGATTGCTGATAAGTGAAAACACCTGCTGAAGAGACTGGGTAGAAGAGAAAACCTGCAGGGTCTTGGCTCTCCATGGCACATGGTTGGACACCCCTGGCATAGGTTATTGAAATTCATAACCAAAATGGCAAAAGAGAAAGAAACACAAGGACCTGAGTCATACATAAAATATGGTGATACAGAAATATATATCCAAGAGTAAATGATGATGAAAATGTAAAAAAAGAGTACAAGATAAAAATGGTGTTTCTGAGATTTTGCCTGAACAGACTGAATGCACACAGCCAACTAAAGAGACTGTGATCAGGAGGACCCCACAAAGTATCAGAAGGAGGCAAGTTATCTTCAGGAATTTGAGACTGAAGATACAGAAGATAAATTGGAAACTTGTTTAGAGCTGTAGTGCTGTGAAAAAGTATTTGCCCCCTTCCTGATTTCTTATATTTTTGCATATTTGTCACACTTAGATGTCTCAGATCATCAAGCAAATTTTAATATCAAACAAAGACAACCTGAATAAATACAAAATGCGGTTTTCAAATGATGATTTCATTTATTAAAGGGAAAAAAACTATCCAAATCCACCTGGCCCTATGTGAAAAAGTAATTGCCCCCTGTGTTACATCATGAATTAACTGTGATTAACCACATTTTTTTGGAAAGCTGAGTTCAGTTTCAGCAGCTACACCCAAGTCTGATGACTGCCAGACTTGTTGAATCAAGAAATCATTTAAATAGAGCCTGTCTGACAACCTGAAGTAGGCTAAAAGATCTTAAAAAGCAACACATCCCACTGTGATCTAAAGAAATTCAAGAACAGATGAGAAACAAAACCCCAGAACAGCATCTAAAGAACTGCGGGCCTCACTTGCCTCAGTTTGGACACTGATCCATAATGGAACAATAAAGGTGTGTTCACACCAAACGCGAATGGGCAGCACAAATCCATACAAAGTGAAGAGGAAGATGGGAGTATGCGTGAATTTGCGTAGTCGTGCATTTGCGTCTGCTAGCTTTGAAATTCTGCTGTCACCGGAGTAAAATTATCACCACTGCAGAGTAAACTAGTTAGAAAATGAAACTCACTCACCGGGAGACAGGAGGACCGGGAACTCTTCAGCTGAATCGTGATTTTGGAGTTATTTACCCACGGTTTCTGGCCACGGATGTCCTAGCAAGGTAGCAAGCTAGCAGCATAAACACCAATCATCTGTGAAGTTTTGGAGGCTTGAGATGACATTTTCAGGTGAGCCCCCGGTCAGATAATGTAAACCTAAGCATGACGTTATTTTGGGAATTTCCACAACAGGTTGAACACAGCTGCAAAAGTTTTAAAGACAGCTTTGCCTATCTGCATCTCACTATTCATGTCTGTTGGCGTGTTTACATTGATTTATAATGTAATCGTGCCGCGCAAAAAATTTGTCTGTTCGCTTTTGGTGTGAACGCACCTTAAGACAGAGACTGGGCAAAAATGGCATCCATGGGAGAGTTCCATGACAAAAACAGCTGCTGGACAAAAAGAACACAAAGACTCATCTCACATTTGCCAGAAAACATCGAGCTCAAAGGTATCCAATCATGTGCCATGGAGGGTCAATACCCTGCAGGCTTTACCTCCAACCAGTGTCTTCAACAGCAGATTTCACTGAATTTCTTCCCACTGATTGCTGATAAGTGAAAACACCTGCTGAAGAGACTGGGTAGAAGAGAAAACCTGCAGGGTCTTGGCCCTCCATGGCACATGATTGGACACCCCTGATCTAGATGATCCTCAAGACTTTTGGGAAAATATTCTGGGGACTGACAAGACAAAAGCTGAACTTTTTGGGGGACGTGTGTCCTTTTTTATCTGGCATAAAACTAACACAGAATTTCGTAAAAAGAACATCGTATCAACAGTCAAACATGGTGGTGGTAGTGTCATTGTCTGGGGCTGCTTTGCTGCTTCAGGACCTGGACAACTTGCCCTAATTGACAGAACCATGAATTCTGCTCTCTACCAGAAAATCCTGAAGGAGAATGTCCGGCCATCAGTTCGTGAAGCTCTCCAATGTGACTGAATTTAAACAATTCTGCACAGAAGAGTGAGTCAAAATTCCTCAACAGCGATCTAAAAGACTCATTGCCAGTTGTTGGCACCAAAGGTGGCACAACCAGCTATTAAGTTTAGGAGGCATTTAGGGGGCAATTACTTTTTCACATAGGGCCAGGTAGGTTTGAATAGCTTTTTTCCCTTAATTAATGAAACCATCATTTGAAAACTGCATTTTGTATTTACTTGGGTTATCTTTGTCTATCATTAAAATTTGTTTGATCATCTAAAACATTTAGGTGTGACATATATGCAAAAATATAAGAAATCAGGAAGGGGGCAAATACTTTTTCACATCACTGTATGTTACAGAGCAGTGTGTGACATACGTCAAACCTATGAGGCTGCCATAACATCAGGTAATTCAAGGCAGTGGAAAGAAGCTATGAATTAGGAGGCCACTGGAGCGAAAACAAGACCTACAGTCTCACCAAGAGAAAGGCAGTGTGGGGAAACAGATCTATGCCCTCAAGAGTAACATCGATAGGGCAGAGAAATATACAGCAAGATTTGTAGCAAAAGGTTACAATCAGAAACCAAGCATAGATAAATACCAAAATGCAAAAACAAAACTGTATGAAGACGACCAAGGCACAATAGCATTAGCCAAAAATATACACCAATCAGAAATACACCAATCAGGTACAACATTATGACCACCTGGATAATATTGTGTTGCTCCACCTTTTGCTGCCAAATGAGCTCTGACCCATTGAGGCATGGACTCCACTAGACCCCTAAAGATGTGGTGTGGTATCTGGCACCAAGATATTAGCAGCAGATCCTTTAAGTTCTGCAAGTTCTGTACGAGGTAGGACCTCTATGGATCAGCACATTCCACAGATGCTCAATTGGATTGAGATTTGAAGGATTTGGAGGATAAGTCAACACCTCAAACTTGTTGTTGTGTTCGCCCAAATTCCCCAGATCTCAATCCAATCAAGCATGTGGGATGTGCTGGACATACAAGTCCGATCCATGGAGGTCCCACCTCGCTTCTTCTTTGGGCTGCTTCCCTTTAGATAGATACAGTAGATGTACTTTACTGATCCCAAACTTGGAAATTACAGTTTGGGGTCTCCACAGTGGATCATCTTCCTCTATCTCACCCTATCCCTTGCATCTTCCTCTCCTAACACCTACCTTCTCCATGTCCTCATCCACTACATCTATGAATCTTCTCTGTGGTTTTCTTCCTTTCCTCTTGCCTGGCAGCTCCATCTTCAACACAGTGATATAATGATTAACACTGATGCCCCATAGCTACAAGGTTCCAAGTTTGAATCTCCAGGCTGGCAGGAGTTGGAGTCTTTCTGTGTGGAGTTTGCATGTTCTCCCTGTGCTGTGTGAGTTTTCTCTGGGGAGCCCAGTATCCTCCCCCAATCCAAAGACATGAATTTTAGGTTAACTGGTGACTCTAAATTGTCCCTAGGTATCTGTATCCAATAGGCCCTTAGAATAGAGGGTTACTGTAGCTTCTATTTAAGTGCTTTGTGGTCTTTGTGACTAGAAAAAGGCGTTATATAATTACAGGTCCTTATCCTTTGTCAAATATATCCACTATCCCTCCTCTGCACATGCTCAACTATCACAGCCTTGCCTCTCACAGCCTCTCATACAACTCACTAATTGCCTTTTCCTTTGCTTTTTCTACCTCTCTCTTTGCCATGTGCTTAGACTCCCAAGTACTCCTGTCTACTTTCTTCTTGCGAGGCCCCACCTCACAACTTACAGGACTTAAAGGATTTGCTGCTAACATTTTTGTCCCAATACCATAGCACACCTTAAGGGGTCTGGTAGAATCCATGCCTCAAAAGGTCAGGGCTGTTTTGGCAGCAAAAAGGGGACAGACAACATTAGGCAGGTGGTCATAGTGTTATGCCTGATCAGTGCAGGTGCAAGCACATTGACATTAAGTACTACTTCATATGAGAAACTTTAAAGGGTGGAAAAGTGGTGCTGAAATATTTTCCTACTGTGAAAGTGGTTGCTGATGAAATGACAAAGGCAGCCACCAAGCTAAAGCTGAAGAGACTTACAAATAATTTGTTTGGCATTTAAAAGTGTGAAAGAGTTTGTTTACACTGGTATAGGTCAAAGAGAAACCTAATGTTGTTATGTTTTCTATATAACTCATTGAGCTAAGGTTGAGTGGGGGTGTTAAGAATTATGTATTTGCATCCTTACTTTTTGTGTTATTGTTGTTATTGTGAAAGTACATTAGGATGTGACATAATTACTTTACTGGGCTTTCAGGGTTATCTGAATCTTTGCAAGTGTACAATGCCATTAGAGTCTGTGTGTTTACTCTGAGCAGCAGAGAGGAGGTGCATCTGCTGTCTATATTTTCTCCACATGTTCAATGAAAGCACCATAGGTGCTGATGCCTCGGTGTGTATGGCATGGTTGTCAGGAGTGCCCCTCTGGAGCAAAGAAGAGGACCCAGTTGCTAGGCGAATGTGATAAACCATGATTTATTCATAAACAGAAAATAAAGCAGCGCAGGGGCTGAAACAAAAACACAAGCAAGGCTCAGCAGGTAAAAACCACAGGCTTGGATAACACGAAACAGGCTGGAAATAATCAGGCAAGCACAAGTGTGTGTTAAGACACCAACATGAGACAAGGCCACAGCACAGGACACAGACTGAGATGCATATAGTATATAGACGGGGGGTAATCAATACAACACAGGACGGGTGGGAACAATCAGGGGCAATTAGAGACAGCAGGGCATGGCAACAGGTGCAGGAGACATGAGGGACTGAGACAAAAGGTAAACAGGAATGGAGGATGCACAAGATACATGAACACAGGACCAGGGTGTGCATAATCATGACAAATAATAATGATAACAGTTACAACTCAAAACCGGCCAGGGACAAATCCTATAGAATCTAGCAAGAGACATGATTATGGAAATAAACACAGTGAGCAAACTTAGGCTGAGGCAGGGAAAATAATCACATAATGAAAATCAGAATTAAAGACACGGCAGGGATGAGGAATGCAAAACAAACCAGGATAATAATATTAAGCACAGAGAAACATAATAACAAAGGCCGAGAACATGGCTAAACTCATGTCCTGGAGCCCACAGGGAATCAAATGACAACATAAAGCGAGGACATGAGCACAGCCGTGTCCAGACCTTGGCAATGGTAACATGGGATAACTAAGTACTATGTCAGTCCATGCATGCAAGGATTTAAAATGCTTGCTATTTGTTTATGTACACATGACAATGACCCTGTTTACATGGTCACAAGTAAACCAATAAAGGTAATAAACGGCCTATGGTGTTTACATGCACCGAGTAAATGGTTTATTAGGCAAATAAACTAGGTGGGTTAATCCGTTTTCTCATAAAATGATAATGGCCTTTAACTGATAAAGGTAATCTGTCATGAGTTGCCCTCCGTGGCAAAGATTTGGACTCAAGTGCAGACGTTTTCATTTTAGGCATAACTTTTAATTCCAAAAATCCAAACTGCCAAAAGTGACAAAAAAACCCAGACGGGAACAAAACAAAATCAAGAACACCCATGAACAATCAATAATCAAGAAATCAAAACAGCCGTGAATAATTAACAGAGCAAACTCATAGCGTAAAACCGGAAGTAAACAAAAGATACTTCAAAACAAAAGCCCAAACTCAAAGCATGACAGGAATAACCATGATAACATCACCATGAAAATACAAATCATCAAAATCAAACATAACCGTGACAAAAACGCAGGCAAAACCAAAAACATGATAAAAGAGAAAACATGAACTAAAAACAAGACCAGGGCCTGATTCCAGACAGACTTGAACAAACACAAACGTGACCATAAAAACATAACAATAAACAGGACCATAAAGACTAAACTAAGATAACAAGAAAAAACTTAGAAGATAAACATAGCAAACAGAAATAAATGGCAAACTCAAGAGAACATAATTATAGACAAAACCATGATCAAGTTCAATAACTAAATGGAGATGGCGAAAACACAGAAAATAACCAAAATAAACTTAAAGCATGAGCATGGCTCCCCAACCATGCTCAGCATCTTAGCAGAGCCCCGCTTTTAAAGGGTGGATTCCAGACACCCCAAGTAACATCACAAAAAAAAAAAATCAAATCACCCAACCCCAATCAACAACAGAAAAAATCACCTTTACAGGGAGGGCGGTGGGGAACATGGCCAGGTGGAGCAAAACAAGTCTCTCGCCCTGCAGAGACTACAAAAAAAACAGAACGGGTCGGTGACCTATCGAAATCCCAGGGCCACTGGACTAGAGGTTGAAATGCGTCAGGTAGTCCCCCAGAGTCTCTGAGCCACCCAGCCAGAGAGTATAACGCATCGAGTGGTCTCCCAGCATTCCAGAACCACCAGACCAGAGAACATGATATGTCGGGTGGTCTCCCAGCATTCCAGAACCACTCAGTCAAAAAGTGTAATGTGTCGGGTGGCCTCCCAGCATTCCTGAGCCACCAAACCATAGAACAGAATGGGTCAGAAGGCCTTCTCCTACCCATGACTCTCCAGACTGAAATGCAGCATCGTCCAAGAGGTCTACCACTGTCTTTGAGCCACCGGACCACAGGGCCAGGTGGAACGATGACTGGAGAGACCCCCCATTCTCTGTGATGATGGCTGGCGGAGACCCCCCAGCCTCTGTGATGACAGCTGGTGGAGAATCCCCAGCCTCTGCGATAACGGCTGGATGAGTTGGAACGTGGACCCCCTGCGACACCATCCCTGACATGGCCACCTCGGACAAACAGAGGCAAGAGACAAACACCGGGTCACTGTAACTGGCAGCAGTGGAGCCTGGCACGGAGAGCTCAGGAGCAGATGGCAGCTGCAACTGGGTCTCCCCGCCAAGAGTAAGACAAGACCTCTCTAAAACTGATATTGTAAATACAAAAATGAGGACTTGCCTTAACTCTTATTCCACTGCTGACCATGACTCCGGTGACTCTGCTGCTGCAGCCCAAGCAACAGGCACGATAGTAGGCGAAACTTCAGGTGTTACGACAGGAGCTGGCGGAACCCCAGGTGTGGTGGCAGGAGCTGGCAGAACCCCAAACATGGTGGCTGGAACTGGTGGAACCCCAGACGTGGCGGCTGGAACAGGCAGAACCCCTGATGTGATGGCTGTCATTCCGTCCGACATGGTGCTGAAGTGTGACTGCGGAGCTGAAACCGGAGCCTCTGGAACAGCAGGCTCCTCCATTACCAGTCGGTTCCCTCCCAGGATAGGCAGACACTCAGAGAAAACAGAGGAGGAAACGGGAGATGCAGGTGAAGATGGATGGATGGCTGCAGCAGCAGGTGATGAGGGCTCAGCCATAATGAATGGTGGTTGCTGAGCTCCCTCCACCGGCAATAAGGCAAGACATTTCATCTATTGATGTTAAGGAATGATAAGGTACTTGCCTTAATTCCTGTGCTGCTGTGGCTGCTGCTGCTGAAAACCCAGGCAAATCCTTCTTGGCGGCTGCAGAAATTGTCTGGCGAGGAGGTGAGAATG
This sequence comes from Pholidichthys leucotaenia, assembly GCA_020510985.1. Taxonomy (NCBI): domain Eukaryota; kingdom Metazoa; phylum Chordata; class Actinopteri; order Cichliformes; family Pholidichthyidae; genus Pholidichthys; species Pholidichthys leucotaenia. The sequence continues at coordinate 255,736,850 of CM035841.1, read as the reverse complement.
CAGGAACATAGCGTAGTGGGTGAGGCACCGGAGCCAGGGGACGCTCCATCGTCAGCTCAGACTCTGACCCTCCCGGTGAATCTCCACCCAGCAGGACTGCAAACTTTGGGAGAAGCTACAGCTTGTAATCCAACAGCAGTTCAATCTCTCAAAGTAAAACCTGCCGGCGTTCCTCCAGCTCCTCAGCAGTAGGCCCGTCAGAGGGCACAGATGCTGCATACCCAATCCGGCGAACAGTGGGCTCATCCTGCGCTGGGGTGGCGGCAGGTGAAGGAGAGTCTGGTGGCATTGGGGAGAGAGCTGGTGGGGGCACGGTAACAGGTGGAGTGGAGGATAGGAGGGGCCCGGTGGTGAGCAGGAAAGTCCGCAGCCTCAAGGAAACAATCTAAAGCACCTGGGGTCTGCTTGCTGCAATCCTGCGAGCCTCCTCCAAAGTCACGGGTTTCCACTCCTCCACCTCTTCATAAATCCTGTGCCACTCAACCAAGTCCGAGATAAGCTCCCCTAACTCTCCCTGCCCAGCCAAGCCTGCTGAGTCCATGCATAATAGCAACCCTTCTGTCATGAGTTGCCCTCCTGGGCAAAGATTTGGATTCATGTGCAGATGTTTTCCTTTTAGGCATAACTTTAATTCCAAAAATCCAAACTTCCAAACGTGACAAAAAACCAGACGTTAGCAAAACTTGACGTGATGAAGAGCATAATACAAGAGAGCATGAGGACGTGTTAGCGTGAAGGTCACCGTGCCGAAAGCAACACATGACCTCTGTAAATAAGGGAACAAAATCAAAAACTTAGAAGATAAGCACAGCAAACAGAAAAAATGGCAAACTCAAGAGAACACAATTATAGACAAAGCCATGATCAAGTTCAATACTTAAACTGAGATGGAGAAAACACAGAAAATAACCAAAATAAACTTAACGCGTGAGCATGGTTCCCCAACCATGGTCAGCATCCTAACATAATCGGATTACTCTGTTTACATGACAGTTTGAATAATCAGGTAACTCCAGAAAGCTGATTATAGTCGGTTTATTGTGACCATGTAAACATAGTCAGTGTTACATCACACAGGAGGTGCACCTCATTGTTCGAGGCATCTGTTCATCCCCATCCAAGATGGCGGCTGGGATGTGACATTGTCCTGTATCTTCAAAACAGAACAGTAAAATGTGTCTGAAAACAAATGATGTGAGGAATAAATGGTGTAGTTGTTTACTTTTCAGTAATAACTGCTATTTTAAAAGTTCAGCACACGACTGACGATGGACAGTTCAGTTCCCTTATTCCTGTACACACCAGAAGACTGCTGTGACTGCTAAGCCTTTTAACAAAAGGTCTTAAATTTGACCATGTGACCTTAAAGGAATGTTACAAAAATAGTGTTAAATTTGTCTTCTTCACAGTTACAGATACCTTGACGGAGGAAATGCATCTAAAGAAAGACATTGGAAACCCCTGAGAACGCTGGAAAATGCATGTGAGCACCACTGCTGCCATAACAGAGGAAGGGGGAGAGGTTCTCAGTGTGCAGCCTGGTTTTGTGTTTGGGAGCAGCTCTGTCAAACCACAGCCCCCCTGCGCTCCTCCCGGGAAGGCCAAGCCACAGGAGCCTGGTGAAAAAGATCCAAACACGGAGACTCTGTGTCTGAGCAGGTCTCAGCTGAAGCATGTTCCAGACGGTATTATGAAAAATAGAGCATTAAAGGTCAGTCTAGGCTCCGGCAGCACAGCACACACTGTATGATGCAGTTAGAAAAAGCCAGTACATGAGGTCAACATTTTTTCAGTGGCATGATAATTTATTCTTTATTCAACATGTACTGTATTTTCCTGCATAAAGGGACTACATGGTGTCTACCAAAATGCTAGATGCATAGAGTCATGGCCCAAGGTTAATATTATTGTAATGGGTTTCTAAAGCAGAGACAAATATGTTAGTAAGCCATTAAAATTTTACTGATTTTTAGAAATTTGAGTAATAAAAAGAGGAAATAAAAGCTTTGTTCTAAAATGATCAGTCAAAAGAGTTCACGCAAGTGTAATAGATAGATTCTTTATCTAAAGGTCAGAAAACAGGCCACAGATTTGAGTCAAAAATGAGGAGATGCCCTCAGTGTCTTTATAGAACCCAGGCTCATCTGCTTATATCGATATGCAAATATCTGACCACCCCGCATGTTTTAAAATGACTGAAAAATTGTGTTTTATGGGTTTTAACCTATAAAATACATCCATGGGTCACATGCATGCTGTTAATTTTTAAAAACTTAATAAATCCTAAAAATACAAGCAGATTGAACTTCCTAGGTTTTGTGATGTCACAATCAATGACTCACACCCTCAGTTCTTTAAAAGTAGAATATGTAAAAAATTAGGTAACCTGAATTCTGAAATTTAATGTAGCATAGCATCTAAACTTTGTTTTTATTGTTATATATTCACTTTCAAGTAAAAGTTGTTGCATTTTCTTGTACCTTATGATAAGTTTTTAATTCACAGGCAGAGGATCCATCCCCATGCAGGCAGCCATCTTGGATGCCATAATGTCTTTCCAAGTCATTATGTCAAACTTTAAATACACAAATGCCTTCTGCGGGTTATCCAGTGAGTTTTGGAAGAGGTGGATGACTGATTAAATGTGAAGTGGTTGCACTCTGAAATCTGATGGCTAGATTGCACTGAATATTACATACTGCTCCTTTAAACTGGCAAATTGGACTCTGATCATTATATCTGATTGGCCCATTCAAAAAACCTTTACCCAGTCAGATTAGGGTCTCACTTAGAACAGGCTGAAAATTGACAGTTTCAGAGCTTCATAGACCATTTTTCTGATGAGCTGTAAAAGAACAAAGAAATGTTTTTGATTGTAAAAATATGTCCTTATGGATGCCAAAACTTGAAATATACAGTATCTCTTGAAAATATACAGTATGGGATCTTTAAATGAAAAGATGCAAACACTGTGCCTGTAGAATATGGAAAAAGTATAATATTATCAGCAAACATTATTGCATAGTTACTTTTTTCATAGTGGAGCACATACACAAATAAGTACACAACTGCAAAAAGTGCAAAAGTTTGGGAACCCTATATTGCCTACATAATTAATTAAACATAACAATTAGAACAATCACAAAAATATACTTTTTTTTTTTCAATATGCCATATGTCTACCAAGCCAAGAAGAAACACCAGTGCTGGTGACTTTGTTGCTGAGAGGAGAATTTGACACAAACTGCATCATATTCCTTATAAGAAGTGTTGTAGTCAAGACTACACCGAGACCAGACCGAGTGTACAAAGACCAAGACTTTAAGGGGTCGAGATTAAATCAAGACCAAGATCAAGCCAGGCAAAGACCAAGTCAAGCTCAAGACTACTGTGGATGTAGGTCTTGGTCTTATCTGGTCTTATGTTGATCTTGGGAGACTCTGGTCTCCGCCTGGTCATGATGTGGTCTTAACTACAGCACTTATTATAAGATCTCCCACATTGTGTATGTGAGCCACATTTACTGGGAATTTCCTTCAACTCTGCTGCAATACAGAAAACCATTCCTGGCAACAGTGATAAAATACTTCTTCTTTGAGCAACCAGAATAACTCAGAACTTTATTCCACTTTTCTGACTTTTTGTTATTTCATGAAGTATTTACATCCTTTTTGCTGCAGCCTGACATTTCTTTGGTGATTAAGAAAATAAACTACACCTCTGTCGATTTATTTCTCATCGCTCATTGTTGTCTCATCTTCAGTACCTGTCTCTTGAGGGAAATCAGATATCCTCTGTGCCCGCTTCAGTGTTCACCAACTTCCCCCACCTGCTGTGGCTGGACCTCAGGAAAAACCAAATTACGTCACTCCCCACTGAAATTGGCTCACACAGGTACCCAATCTGTCCATCTGCCTTTTGAACTATTTGTTGATTGAATCTGAACCCAAGAACTGCAGGGGGGACACAAAAAAGTCTGGTTTCAAGATCAGGGGGAATCTGTTTTCAAAGTTGGCAAGATAATTTGAGAAGCTTAAAATAAACACACAAGTTACACAGAAGGGTGAAACTAAGTGTAAGGACAAACCAGAACCATAGTAGAAGCATTTCTTGGTATTTATTTGAGTTGTAATAAATGCCTTTAGTCATCTCATCATGAAGTATTTGGTGCTTGCAGGTATCTGAAAACTCTTCTGCTAGAAGGGAATCCAATCACAGAACTTCCACCAGAACTGGGTAAGTTGCATCTCATAGACACGGAAAAATAGCTTTTAATAAATAATGGGTATACAATATGCTTTAAGTTAGTGGTTTAAGCATTTTTTTTCCACCTCAACTAATCTGAATCTTTGATTTCAGAGCACTTGCACACTCTGAAAAAGAGGTCTGGTTCATGAATCCTAGCAACAGCTTGAATTGTTGCTCACAGCTTTCAGATATTCATTATATATTAGTTAGCTCTGACCAAGCAATCTGATTGGACAATAGGGATTACAGGATTTACTATATTCCTAGAGAATCAATTCAATTCAACTTTATTTATATTGCACCATTTCACAACAACAGTTATCTGATAGCACTTTCAACTGTAGGGGAAAACCCCACAATTACAGAAAGAACTCAGCAATCAGGCAATCTCCTGTGAGCGAACACTTGATGACGTTGGAGAGGAATAATTCCCTTTTAGCAGGAAGAAACCTCCAGCAGAACCAGGCTTAGGGAGGGGCAGTCATCTGCTGTGACTGGCAGGGGGGTGAAGGGATAGAGGAGTGAAGAAAGGAGTGAAGCCCAGTGCATCATTGAAGGTCCCCTGGCTGTTTAAACTTATTAGTAGCATAACTAAGGGAGGGTTCAGGGACCTAACTCCCACCCTAACTCTAGGCTATGTCAAAAAGGAAGGTTTTAATCCTATTTTTAAAAACAGGGATTGAGTCTAACTCCCGAATCCAGGTTGTCAGCTGGTTCCAAAGGAGAGGAGCTTGATAACTGAAAGCTCTGCCTCCCATTGTACTTTTGGATATTCTAGATATTACAAGTAATCCTGCATTTTGGGAGCGTAGTGCTCTTTGAGATGATAAGGTACTATCAGATCTTTTAAATAAAAAGGGGCCTGATTATTTAGAGCTTTGTAAGTGAGGAGGATTTTAAATTTAAGTCTAAATTCTAATGGAAACCAATGAAGGGAGGCCAGAACAAGAGAGATGTGATCTCTCTAGTACCTGTTAAAACTCTTGCTGCAGCATTTTGGATCAGCTGAAGACTTTTTAAAGATGTTTTAGGACAGCCTGAAAATAAAGGGTTACAATAATCTAATCTAGAGCTAACAAAAGCGTGGATTAGTTTCTCAGCATTACTCTGAGACAAAATGCTCCTCTTGGCAATATTATGCAAATGATAGAAGGTAGTCTGCACTTGGACGTTTCACCAAACATGTGCCACTCCAGCTGTTTTTTTAAACAATCTTTAAATTATATTTCATATCAGTGGTTTCTGATGTGAGAATTGTAATACTGTGTTGGATACCTTAATTTCCACGGTGAGGTGCTATTTGAAAAGAGACAATCCTAAAAATGAGACCTCCGTGACCCAGAAGTCTTGCCCTTGTAAAGGTCTACAAGATATTTTACATCTGTTTACAACAAAATAGACAAGCTAGAGTTGGATTTATTGTCTTGATTTGTCAACCATAACAACTTTGTGGTGTTTGACTCTTTATTTCATTTGAAAATGCCAAGAAAAAGCTAGTGAAGTGCAACAAAGCCACATCTATAGCATGCTGACTAGCCACTAGCACAGTCACAGTGACCCACAAACCCTACTCAACAGGTGACCCGTATGTATTATAAGCACTGACTTTGTCGTGATTCCCCCTGTACTTTTACACGGCACACGGAGGAGAAGAGACGGATCCACGAGCAGGTTACACCACAGACAAATTTACTGACATAAAGTCCAAAAAGTGAAGACATACAAAAATGCAGGAGGAACTTACTGGGGACATGGCGAGACATGTAGGAGAAATACTGCAGGAGAAAACAACTAGGAAATGCTACTGATAACTCTAAGGATAACTCAAAGGATAATCAAATGGCAAAGAGTGAATAAGGAGCACCAAAAATGCACAGAACAGGACTGAACAATGAAACACAATATGGAACTCAAAAGGTAACATAAAGCACAGATAACAGGAAGCCGCTATGAAGCCGGGCTTGGGAGGAGCCCGGTTTATGACTGAGCCCCCCTCTCAAGGGGTGGACCCCAGACACCCAAAGTACCATCAAAAGAAAAAGGGAAAACCCTGCCCCCCCTACCCCAGGAGGAACTGCAACAAACCACCCAGGGCGGGGAGGTGGGGGAAACAGGTTAGGAGGGAACAAAAAACAACCCCACTCAGAGCCCACAGCAGAAACACACAAAACATACCCCCAACCCCACAGAACACAGAATAAACCCCCCACCCCACAAAACACAGAATTAACCCCCACAACCCTCACAGAACACAAAATTAACCCCCCCCCCATCCCACAAAACACAGAATAAACCCCCACCAAACCCAGAATAAGACCCCCCAGACCAAAAAATTTAAGAGTTCTGGGGGCCGACCAAAGTCCCAGGCCTAGTGGGTGATGAGGTGAGACCGGTCGGGTGACCTGCCAAAGTCCACCGTGACCACTGAGGTGTCCAGTGGCAAGGGAAGGAGGATCCCGATGACCCCGGGTAAACAAGAGGAGGGGGCCCCGACGACATCTAGCTGAGGAGAGAAGGGGCCCACGACGGCTTCAGGACGAGTTGACGAGGGGACCACGACGGCATCAGGCTGAGGAGGAAGGGGGCCCACGTCAGCATCCATGGAGGCCTCGGAGTGGAGCTCAGCTGCACCCATGGTGGACCCTGACTGGGCCAAAGTTGCACCCATGGTGGTTCCAGTCTGAGACATTGTTGCACCCATGGTGGTCCCGGTCTGAGACATTGTTGCACCCATGGTGGCCCCGGTCTGGGACATTGTTGCACCCGTGGTGGCTCCGGGCTGGAGTTCTGCTGCACTCGTGGTGACACCGGGCTGGAGCTCTGCTGCATCCATGGTGGCACCGGGCTGGGCCACGGCTGCACCCGCAGAGACCTCCATGGTGAGGGGAGCAGGGCACACAGCGACCTCGGGTGGCAATCCTGGATCTTCAGCGGCCTCAGGTGGTGTTGGCCACTCTCCGGCGACCCTGGGGGAGAGCTCGGAAACAGAACAGAGAGACAAAAGGTCAGGGTCGCTGGCAGCGGCGGAGCTCGGCAAGGCGAGTGCAGATGCAGCAGGTGGCTGCACCTGGCTCTCTTCACCAAGAGTCAGGCAAGATTGCTCTAATACTGAAAGCAGAGAGACAAAGGAGAGCACTTGCCTGAGCTCAGGCTCCACCACCGTCCAGGACTCTGACCATCCAGGTGGAGGCTCCTCAGGCAGAAGAGAGGTTGCACCCACGGTGGACCCAGCCTGGGCCAACGTAGCACCCATAGAGGTCCCGGGTTGAGACAGAACCCCTGCGTCAGCCTTTACCAGAGGAGCTGGAGCTTTAACATCATCAGTATATAGGACTGGATCCACGGAGACCCCTGGCGGTGGTGGATCCTCTCCGGCGACCCTAGGTAAATGCTCAGGAACGACAAAAGGAAAGTGGTTAGGGTCGCCGGCAGCGGCGGAGTCCGGCGAGGTCAGTTCAGATGCAGCTGAGGGTTGCACCTGACTCTCCTCACCAAGAGCTAGACAAGATTGCTTCAATTCAGAAGGGTGAAAAGCAAACGAGAGCACTTACCTGGACTCGGGCTCCACCACCATCCAGGACTCCATCGATCCTGATGACGACGTCTTGGGCCCGACCTTGAAACAGTCAAACGCAGGTCTAACTTCTGCTGCGGTGGCCCCCGCAGCAGGTTTGATGGTACTGGCAGTCCGATTGACCCCGGGCACGGTGACCCCCGCCGGTGATTCCTCCAGTGTGGTAGCTGGGGTAACGCTCACCACAGGTGCTGAAATATGGCCCTCTAGGACCACGGGCTTCTTCTCCGTCTGGCGGCTCGGTTCCAGGGCCGGTGGACTCTCGAGGGTGAAAGGAGAGGACACGGAGAGGACTGGTGAGGAATTGTCATTTGCCGCTGGGGAAGAAAACTCAGGGGACTGCAAGACCTGAGTCTCTTGACCAGGGATCAGGCAAGATTGTTCAGGAAAAATAGATATAGAATGGGATGGAACTTGCCTGTTCTCCTGGTCGACGACATCCTCAGTGGTGTCTGGAACACAGTCATCCCTCTCCATGTCCATAGCAGACCTGGGCTCCTTGATAGGCCACAGAGGAACTGTCTCAGTGGGCGCAGAGGTGAATGAAACTGGTGGAGAAACTGCCTCCCCCACCTTGGCGGAGGTAAATGTTGAGGAGGAGGTGGCTGTTGGTGAGGTAGCTGAAGAAAGTAGTGGCTGCGCTGCAGGACTCTCCTTCTCCAGTGAAGAAAGGCTCACTGGCGTTGAAGCAGCAGGATGTTTTTGGCAAGCCCTCTGGGATCGTGACGACGAGAGGAAGCAGGCGGCGTGAGCTCAGGTTCCCTCAGAGAAAGCTCCTCCTGCATCTGGGTTTCTCCTCCCGGGATGGACGGCGACATAGGGAAGACAGGGGGGACAGATGGACAAGCAGGAACGACAGCAGACAGTTCATCAGGAAGCAGGCAAGCAGTTTCAGGTGAGAGTAAAAGTGATTGAATGAGAACTTGCCTGAATTCCTGGGAAGTGATGACGTCAGCTGTCATCCGGGGTCAAAAAGGTGTGGATGCTTTGAGGTCGGAGTGCACTCAACTTCGGGCTGAGGCTCCGGTTTCTTCTGGGAATACTCATCCAACAACCAGGCCAACTCTGGGAGGAGCCATGGCTTCGCCTCCAGGAGGAGGTCTGTCTCCGCCAGTAGAGCCAGTCTGCATTCCTCCAGTTCCTCATCTGAAGGAGCGGGCCAAAACACAGATGGAGGAGGTGAAGCTGCTGCGGGAGAGGCTGAAGGCTTTCGGCGGCCCAAGCGCTTCCTTTTCGCTGGAGACGGTTTGGGCACCAGACGAACCCCCACCATTGGTTCATCACTTGGCAGCAAGTAGAAGGAGCGGAGAAGCTCCGTAGCGTCCGGGGATGAAGGTGGAGTAGCCTTGGGGGGCTCGAACACCGAAAGCTCCTCACCCGACCCCTCATAGGGCAGGGAGAAAATGGAGCAAAGAATTTCCATTGCTTCTGGATGGTTCCAAAGGCTGGAAACTCTGTCCATAATTTTCACTGCCGTGTCCTGAGCCCGTTGAACTGTCTCGGGGGAACAGGGCTCTACCAGGACGCACAATGCGTGCAGCTCCTTTTCCTCAGCCATAGCACTCGGAACTCAGGTGGGTGGAAAAACACAAAAATGAAAAAAAAAACAATGCCTGGGTGTAACCCGCTGAATCCTACTGGGCTGGATTATTCTGTCATGATTCCCTGTGCGCTTTTATACAGCGCACGGAGGAGAAGAGACGGATCCATGAGCAGGTTACACCACATACAAATTTATTGACATCAAGTCCAAAAAATGAAGACATACAAAAATGCAGGAGGAACTTACTGAGGATACGACGAGACGTGTAGGAGAAATACTGCAGGAGAAAACAACTGGGAAATGCTACTGATATCTCTACTGAAAAACCACAACGAGATGTGGTAGGCAACACATGCAAGAAAACATACAATAATCCAGTAGTGAGAAGATGTCAATGAGCAGACTAAATACACAGACTAATGAGACAGTGATAAGATACACCTGAGCGGGGAAACAGGATGAGTAATCAAGAAACAGGGATCAGCTGTCAACATTTGACAGGAGAAGGGGGCGTGGCTGACAGAATAAATGAACACAAAACCAAACACAGACTAAGGAATAATTTACAAATAACTCAAAGGATAATCAAATGGCAAAGAGTAAATAAGGAGCACCAAAAATACAAAGAACAGGACTGAACAATGAAACACAATATGGAACTCAAAAGGTCACATAAAGCACAGATTGACATGATTTCAGAAACACCCAGAAGCACACACAGGCTCAACAACAATAATGATATTTTATTGAATGAAAGTGAAGGTGTGTGTGTGTGTGCATGGTGTTATGTGAGTGTAGTGTAGTGGGGGCAGGAGCATGAACAGCGGGACAGGTCTGGCAACCCTGGAATGACAGCAGAGATGGAGAGATTAGACTCAGGCTGACAGATAATGATATTAGCAGAGATTTTACAGTCTTACGACAGCGAAGAGTTAATCTGACTCCGAAGGGATGATTATCCAATACCGGTCCAACGATCCGCTGTGGTGCCGTGGTGCAGGTGCAGAATATTTACAGTGCAGCTTTGAGTGAAGAATGCGTGCCGTGTACTCCAGCTCACTGATAGCAAGAAGAGGGAAGTTGCTGTTCACAGACGAAGTCTGGTCTGCCGCCAGGAGGAAGGAAAGGTCCGCCTGGAGGGTGGTCCACCAGTGCACAGGGAACAAAGGGAGAATAGGCAGTTGCGGAGAAACACTCTGTGAAAGCTTACGTGGCATTGGGGAGACGGAACTCCCGTGAGGCAAGAAGCAGTTGAGAAGAGATGAAACTCGGAGAGTTGTGGAGGAAGACTCGAGGAAGGAGTTCTTCCTGGGAGGGAGCGTAGATGTCTCCGTGCTGCCTTCTGGGCAGCGTTCCTCATAAAGGGTGCTTAATGAGGGGACACAGGTGTGCCCGCAGCTGTGAAAGATAATTAAAACAAAGGGCACACACAGCGCAGATCACCACACAGATGATTAAGCAACAGGAAGCCGCCATGAAGCCAGACTCGGGAGGAGCCTGGTTCATGACAGACTTTTGCACAGGACAATATTTAAATTGGTTACATGTATGTGAAGTGACAATAGACGTATTCTTTTCTATATTATGCTCACTGAGGTGCTGAACAACTTAATTCAGAAGGAACTATCTTTCTTGGCGGAGCAAAATAACTGGTTTAATAGCTGCCACCCCAAATTAAGCCCCTATCTTTCTCATCAGAGGATCACTGTCTGCTTCCTTTAAGTTACATAAAAAATAAAATGCATAAACATCCTAAAGTGATTAAACAAAAAGTTGACAAAATCCAAATTAAACATACAGGCTGTAAATGTCATGAACACCTCCGGCGGAGCGGTTAAGGAGACTCTTAATGCAGACAGTTCTGAAGCATGACATTGATGGTAGACCAGCTTGTACGCTCGTTTCAACATTTCTATGTTGGTTATCTTGTCTTTCCATGAGATGCTCATTATGGCTCGAAGGTGTCTCATCATGTACGCATGGAGTTTCTTTACCTGCACTCTGTAGACAGTTTCAGGATAAACTATCTCTCAGAATGGGAAGAGCGAGCGCTGTGTTTGGAAACTTGAGGGAGAGACTGTGGAACAATCGACATATGTGTATCTGTGTGAAATGCAACGTGTACAGAGCGACAGTACTGGCTACTCTATTGTACGGTGCTGAAACTTAGCTGGGACAAATTAGGAGCCAAAGGATTACACACAGGGGAACAGAAACAGACTACGATAAAACAGGGAAACAACAAAGGAGCTTTCACCAGGGGGCTGACTAGAAATAAATGATGAGTAGAACACCACTACTGATGAAGAAACCAAATAACCAAAGTCCAAAAATAGCAAAAAGCATGAATATGGTTGGAAACCATGTCCAGAACATGACAGAACCCCCCCCCCCCCTCCAAGGGTGGATTCCACAAACTCTCCAGACAAAACAAAGAGCACCCTAAACAGGCGGGAGGTGGGGGACATAGGCACAGTGGGACAAAACAAGAACATAAACAAATAAGACAGGGTGCCCCCCTTAAGGGTGGATTCTAGACACCCTCCAAACAAAACCAAGAACACCCCAAATGGATAGGAAGAGGGGGACATAGGAACAGCGGGATAAAACAAGAACATAAATAAAGGAAAAAATGTTCATTGGGTGGTCAGCCAAAAGTTCCTGGACCACCGGACTGATCGACATGGTGCGTCGGGTGGCTTACCTAAGTCCATGGACCACCAGACTGCAAAGCAAGATGTGTCGGGTGGCCTACCAAAATCCAAGGGCCACCAGACGGATGAACATGGTGTGGCAGGAGCGGACTGCTCAGACGGCGACCAAGGAGGAACAGACTGCTCTGATAACAACCAAGTTGGAGCGGACTGCTCCGATGGTGACCAGGGTGGAGCTGACTGCTCGGACGAACGAGGTGGAGTGGACTACTCGGACGGCCCAGGTGGAGCATGGTCCTCCTGTGACTCCATCCTCAACATGGCCACCTTGGACCAGGGAGGTATTGTGGTGATCCCTAGCGCGGGTCTGCTCCGCGCTCAAGTCACTTATTATTTTCTCCTTTTTGTCTCTTTATTTGGGCGTATTATGATGGTGTTTATTTATGCTTTTATTTTGACAGCGCCGCTGCAGGACTTCCGCCTGTCATTCTGCTCGCGGGCTGTCACAGCTGCTGGCACTTAATTATCATTGTCTTTGCACACCTGTTTGTTGTTTAGTTTGTTCTCTATTTAAGATCGCAGTCGAGGCTTAGTCCTCACTGCGACCTCGCCTGTCCTAGGCTGGAGTCCCCAATCCTGACTCCAGTCCTTTGCAGTGTAAGGTTTCGCCCTCGCTGCTTTATATGTAAGTGACAGTTTGATTCTTGTATGTTCAGTTATTTCACCCATCGAGGTCGTATATTTAGTTGTATGTGTTTTGCCCGTCGTGGCACGTTGTTTTGTTACTTTTTGTTAATAAAATAACAAAGTCACTGCTGGCTATTGGTGCCTCATTTATGCCCTGAAAGGGGCATACATAACACTTATAATCTGCTTTGTTTTGTTTAAAACTGTTGATACTTTGTGTGTATCTAATATGTGATTTCCATTTAATTTGACTGTCAATTGTTACTCCAAGAAATTTGATTTCATTGACCTTCTCAAAATCTACCCCATCAAAATTGATCCCTGTTTGTTCATTATTTATATAATTTCCAAAAACATATAATGTTGTATTATCTTTAGTCTTGTTGACTTGACTTAAAAGGTATGATCAAACAATACATTACTATTATGTAAAGATAACATGAGACATACTGACATTAACTTTAATAGAAAAAAAATACATTTTAAGTCAGAAAACATGTATATTTTAGGTTAAATAGAATCATGAATGTAAAGTGAACAATAACCCTAGTACATTTTTTTGAGTGTATGCTTCCTTCCAAGATTACCCCTACTCCATTTCTCTTCCTACCTACACAATGGTAGAACAGTTTAAATCCACCTCAAATTTAGAAAATTTAGAAACAGAAATATTGTCTTCTTCTGTCATTTATTGTATTTTAAATGAGTTCATTCTAAGCTGGATGTGATCCTATTTTTGTAACTTTATGTGCTCCAAAACAGGCATCAATTTTTGGCTAAATTTAGACCAGGTGGAATAACCATGCCCCAATTTTTGCCCGTGCCTGAGCCCACAGTACAGCATCTGTGGATATGGCACCTGGTAATATTGTGCAATATTTAAGCTTATTCTTCACTCATTTTTTTCATCACATTTGCCAGGAAATGTGATTACCCTCAAAGGCCTGAACCTGAGGGACTGCCCCATTCGTTTCCCTCCACAGGACATCATCCACCAGGGGGTCCAGTCCATCCTCCAGTTCTTGAGGAGTGCCATGGCTAAGCGGCCAGTCAGTGTGAGCAACAGCCCTCCAGGTGAGTCAAAGTCACCTTAACTTCAAGCGATACGAGGATGTGAGCGTGAGCATCTCGGCCATCTGCTCTTTTTGTCAAAGGCAGGACGACTGGCCACAAAAATAGCTCCATGCCCCGTTATTTCTTCTCTGGTGTGACTTTTGTTTCCTTGGAGACATCACGTGCAACTCAGCTGACTCTCTCCGCCCCTCCCTTTCTCGTAATATTTTTAGCCCGATGGAAATGATCGATAACCCATGGGCTCTAATCAGGAATGCTCTCTCACTAAGGCATGTCTGGAGGTAATCACTGTGAGAAGCCCAAGACAGCCCTCCACAGGAGAGGCTGCTGCTGCACAATGAGCCGAGCCAGACCTCTCCATCACACTATTTATCTCTGCTATTAACAAAGACAGATCTCCGGCCTTCACAGAGAAATCTCCTTTTATTTGATTTGTTCACAGCATCAGTACAGCAGATTTTTTACATGCTGCATTTCCATCAGCTTCTTTTATCTCAGCTGGTTAAAGTTTATTTTTTCAAATTAATTTTAAATGTGTTGGTCACATATACACAATTAGTAGAATAGTCTTCCTGCCAATATGAATAGTGTTAAAATGCTGGTAAGTCTTGGCTTCTATCAGCCACTGCAGCTGCACACATTGATTATTGTTGCCTGTACTGCTAGTTTTGCCATGTGTTTCACTGCCAGAGGTGCCAGTGGTGGAGAAGCTCCAGCTGTCAGAGCTGACAGGTCCCAGTGCAGCGGAGCAGGATGAGTCAGAAGATGAGCTCCAGAGGTTCAGGGAACTCAAAAATCAACTGATCCAGCTGGACAGAGCCGAGCTGGGATCACTTGGACAAGACGATAAAACCCCCAAATCACAGCTTCCTCCCATCACCAGAAGGTAAGGAAAGGATACTTCTGCCCCTCCTCCGCCCGCTTCATAAAATAACTGCCCAGACTTTAATTAATTCTTAACTTAATGCCAGTCAGTGCAGACCAATGATGTTTGTATGTATTTTGACTTTATAAACAAGCACATCATCCTCCCTGGTGCAAACCAATTTGTCCTGACAGGGGCCATAATAGCAGTCCACCTTAGATCATGCACCCCTGCCTGTTAAAGGCAAGAACAGGAGCCAATGTGATTGGGTATTGCATGGTATGCCCAAAATCTCATCTGAGTTAGAACAGCCTTTTTGCGCTATTCACCCATACAAAGTCTATTTTTTCTGCTGTTGTAATAGTAAAATGAACATAATTGAGCTTTGTGCCTTATACAATTGACTGTTGAATAGATTGTCGTGATACAGCATTAGTAGTAGTTTGTACATTCTTTTCCAGCATTGATTCCCAAACCATCAAAGGAACACTTGCTCGTCTGTGTTGTATTTTGTTTTTAACCATTCTACATCCCAATTTAATGACAACGCTCTCTCATAATTCACGTGATTAACAACGGTGGACAAGAACACAAAGAAATGACAATATAAGTAGAGCTGCCAATAAACCAGGGCATGCCTCACAAAATATATGTGATACTAAAATAAAGGTAAAATGTTCTAAATTGCACTGTGCTCTGTACAAGAGCAAACAAAGCATTCATATTGTAACAATAAACTGGCCACCATTAATAATGAGCTCTTTCATAAATTTCAGTTTTCTTGAAAATATACTTTTTTCAAGAAAAAAATGCAATTGCAATTTTTCTTGTAAATTTATGACTTTTTGTAATAGAAAGGGTTTCCCCCCTTCATTTGTGAGTTTTTTTATCCCATGAATTTGTAACATTTTCTCATAAATTTGGGACTTGCTTATGGTAAACTTGGGACTTTTTAAAATTTCAAAATATTGTCCATCCATCCATCCATCTTCTACCGCTTTTCCGGAGGTCCGGGTCGCGGAGGCAGCAGTTCAAGCAGAGAAGCCCAGACTTCCCTCTCCCCAGCCACTTGTTCCAGCTCTTCAGAGGGGATACCAAGGCGTTCCCAGACCAGCTGGGAGACATAGTCTGTCCACCGAGTCCTGGGTCTGCCCCGGGGTCTCCTCCCAGTGGGACGTACCTGAAATACCTCAAGTGGGAGGCGTCCAGGAGGCATCCTAATCAGATGCCCATACCACCTCAACTGACTCCTTTCAATGTGGAGGAGCAGCGGTTCTACTCTGAGCCTCTCCCGGATGACTGAGCTCCTCACCCTATCTCTGAGGGTGAGTCCAGCAATCCTGCGGAGAAAGCTCATTTCAGCCGCCTGTATCCGCGATCTCGTTCTTTCGGTCATTACCCAAAGCTCGTGACCATAGGTGAGAGTAGGAACGTAGATTGACTGGTAAATCGACAGCTTTGCCTTAGAACTAAGCTCCCTCTTCACCACAACAGACCGGTACAACGTCCGCATCACTGCAGATGCTGCTCCAATCCGTCTGTCGATCTCTCGCTCCATTTTCCCCTCACTCGTGAACAAGACCCCAAGATACTTAAACTCCTCCACTTGGGGCAGGAGCCTGTCCCCAACCCGGAGAGGACAATCCACCTTTTTCCGGCTGAGGACCATGGACTCGGACTTGGAGGTGCTGATTCTCATCCCAGCCGCTTCACACTCAGCGGCAAACCGTCCCAGCAAGAGCTGTAGGTCATTGCTGGATGAAGCCAACAGGACAACATCATCTGCAAACAACAGAGATGAGATCCTGTGGTCACCAAGCATGACACCCTCCATTCCCTGGCTGCGCCTAGAAATCCTGTCCATAAAAATTATGAACAGGATCGGTGACAAAGGGCAGCCCTGGCGGAGTCCAACTCTCACTGGGAATGACTCCGACCGAGTGTTGGCAATACGAACCAAACTCTCACAACGGTCGTACAGAGACCGAATAGCTCGTAACAACAAGCCCGATACCCCATACTCTCGAAGCACCCCCCACAAAAATCCACGAGGGACGCGGTCAAATGCCTTCTCCAAGTCCACAAAACACATGTAAACTGGTTGGGCAAACTCCCACGAACCCTCAAGAATTCTCGAGAGGGTAAAGAGCTGGTCCGATGTGCCACGGCCAGGACGAAAACCACATTGCTCCTCCTGAATCCGAGGTTCGACCAACGGCCGGACTCTCCTCTCCAGTACCTTGACATAGACCTTCCCAGGGAGGCTGAGGAGTGTGATCCCTCTAAAGTTGGAGCACACCCTCCGGTCCCCTTTTTTGAAGAGAGGAACCACCACCCCGGTTTGCCATGCCAAAGGCACTGTCCCCAACCTCCACGCAATGTTGCAGAGGCGTGTCAACCATGACAACCCAACAACATCCAGGGCCTTGAGGTACTCGGGGCGAATCTCGTCCACCCCCGGGGCCCGGCCACCAAGGAGATTTTTAACCACCTTGGCGACCTCAGCCCCTGTGATAGGCGAGTCATCCCCCTCGTCCCCAAACCCTGCTTCCTCTGTGGAAGGCGTATCAGTGGGATTGAGGAGATCCTCGAAGTATTCCTTCCACCGCCCGACGATATCCCCAGTTGAAGTCAACAGTGTCCCATCCGCACCATACACAGTGTGGACGGGGAGCTGCTTTCCCCTCCTGAGCCGCCGAACAGTTTGCCAGAATCTCTTTGAAGCCGACTGAAAGTCTTGTTCCATGGCCTCACCGAACTCCTCCCATACCCGCGTTTTTGCTTCAGCAACCACCCGAGCTGCACTCCGCTTGGCCTGCCCGTACACCTCAGCTGCTTCGGGAGTCCCACAAGCCAACCAAGCTTGATAGGACTCCTTCTTCAGCTTAATGGCCCCCCTCACCACTGGTGTCCACCACTTGGTTCGGGGGTTGCCACCACGAGATGCACCGACCACCTTGCGGCCGCAGCTCTGGGCCGCCGCTTCAACAACAGAGGTGGAGAACATGGCCCATTCAGACTCCATGTCTCCAGACTCCCTCGGAATGTGGTTGAAGTTCTTCCGGAGGTGGGAGTTGAAGACCTCCCGGACAGGGGCCTCAGCCAGACGCTCCCAGCACACCCTCACTATACGTTTGGGTCTACCAGGTCTGAATGGCTTCCTCCCCTGCCATCGGATCCAACTCACCACCAGGTGGTGATCAGTTGACAGCTCTGCACCTCTCTTTACTCGGGTGTCCAAGACATACGGTCGCAGGTCTGATGATACGATAACAAAATCGATCAAAATATTGATCAAAATATTGTGTTTTATTATATTTTTGCACCTGTATTCTTACAAAAGTATATTCATTTACATTTGCATCTCACTTACACTAAATTAGTGATTACACCCCCGCTCCCGCTGGACCATCCCCATTGTTTAAAAAAACAGCTCGCCTACTGCTTACTACCCACGTCTGGAAAAGATACAAACATTTTAACTGAACTGAACATGCTGCATCCTGGTAGTAAATGAGATTGGTTTTTACAAAATTAAGGAGGAAAGCCTGCTGTGAAAGGAAGACAAAACAATGAACGTCAATAATCGTTTAATCTTAATCATCTTGTTTCCATAATCAGTGAAATTTGAAGTAAGGACTGAAATTCAGGTTTCCTGTCCGGTCTTGAGCAGAGTGTACAGGTCACAACAAAGGGCCTCAGAAAAAGATGGCAGAAACCCTTCCTCCACACAAGAGACCTGGGGATAAAAATCTTCCTGGCTGTCTCCAGCGCGACTTGGCACTCAGGAGAGCTATAAAAAATAAAGCATTTTGTTTCAATTTATTTGTCAGAAAGAAGACTACCAAGGGCGGCATAATTCCCGAGCTCCCTCTGTTTGACACTCGGCACTTGAAGAGACTGGAAGAGAGGAGACAGGCTGCGGTGAATGAGCAGAGAGAGAAACAGGCTGCTCTCGCACAGAGAAGAAAGTGAGCAGACCCCCCACTGTAACCATTTAGAGAGGATAACACAGGAACTATTTTCCTTGCCACAGATCTGTTACAGTGCACTGTTATCACCCTCGAAGGCAAGAGACTTGTCAGAAATGGTGTATCCAGACCAAAATCACACAGAAGAAAATGTCTGAGCACAAACAGAGGCATGAAAGACAAAGAAAGCACGAGGTTTTTGTGTGTGTGTGTGTGTGTGTGTGTGTGTGTGTGTGTGTGTGTGTGTGTGTGTGTGTGTGTGTGTGTGCCTACATTACATTTCAATCTGTCAACTTGTCGACCACCAGGAGGCAGTATATGCTTAAGGACTAAAAATGAAATTATCATCAGATAAATCACTTTGATTTTAGTGAATGAGCTCCAGGTAGTAGACAACCATTTTGGCGATAAGGTAGCAGCAGATTCCACTTCTGTAATGGTGTGTGATACATCAACAGAACAGCCGATGTTTATGCAGATGTGCATAGCATGGACCTGACCATGCTCACAGTGGAAGAGGGCAGCAGCAGCAGTTTGAATGTATAGTAGAATTTTTTTTAAATTGGAGAAATTCCCTCATTTGATTCTTTGAGAAAGACAGGCTGTAGGCAATAACTTAGGGGAGCACAGTGGTGCAGTGGTTAGCACTGTTGTCTCACAGCTGGAAGGTTCCAGGTTCAAATCCCCAGGCTGGCAGGGGTGGGAACTTTTCTGTGTGGAGTTTGCATGTTCTCCCTGTGCTGTGTGGGTTTACTCCAGGGGCTCAGGTTTCCTCTCACAATCCAAAGACATGCACGTTAGGTTTTATTGGTGACTCTAAATTGTCCCCAGGTACCTGTCTCTGATAGGCCTGTAGAATAGAGGGTTAGTGTGGCCACTAGTTAAGTGCTTTGAGTGGTCTTTGTGACTAGAAAAACTGCTGTACAAGTACAGGTCCTTATCCTTTGTAGATGGTATGACAACAGTTATACCATCTACTATTTTGACAGGTTCCTAATTGGGCGTACAATACTGTTGTATTTGATCCCTACACATCCTGACTCTGTTTCAGGAGCCAGAAGAAGATTCAAAGCCTGATTTAGGGCAGAGCAGAGGTCCTGCTCAGCAGCGGTTGTCTTGACAAGTGTGGAGAGGACAGGTAACGCCCAACTGTGGGTGACCAAAATAGTGTCAATTACTGTCCAAAGCAGTAAACACATGTAAAAAAACTGAGACAATGGGCCTCATCCTGGAATACAGTTAGGTTCATATATATTTGAACACTGACACAAGTTTTGTTATTTTAGATATTTACATATTCATAGCTGTTAAACATATTCCAGGTACAGTTATATAATCAATATGGGCCTCAAGTGCAGACTCTCAGCTTCAATTTGTCATGCCTGTATAACGAAGAGCTCCCCGGTTCCATCAATATGGAATTCCTCCTTACTTTTGCACTGCTGCTTCTTTCCCACCGGCTCTTTGTCTCTGAGGTAAGCACAATCACGATCATGCCGGGGAGAATACAATATTCCAGAGACATGTTACTGCATTTAAACACAAATAATGCAGCATCTGTGACTGAGTCTATGCCGCAACTGGCGGACTTTATTTTAAGAGACTTTCATGGACACAGCGATGAAAAGAGAGACAAGAGGAGGAAACGCGGAAAGCGTGGAGGCGTGAAATTAAGCCTGAGGAGATGTCAGTTTAACAGCATTCCTCTTCCTTCCATGATTTTGGGGAACGTACAATCTCTGAGAAATAAAGTAGATGAAATTCAAGGGAATGTACGCTACCAGAAGGACTTCAAGAGCTGCTGTGTCATGGCTTACACGGAGACGTGGCTTATGGCGCAAGACCCGGATGCGGACCTGTGGATTGACGGCTTTGGAGCCCCACTTCGCTCGGGTCGGCAGGAAGAGGTAATGGGGAAATGTCAGGGGGGCGGCGTATGTTTATACATTAATAAACAGTACTGCACATCTGTCACGGTCAGAGAGTGCATCTGTACACCCGATGTGGAGCTTCTGTCTATATTGCTACGCCCCTTTTATCTGCCCCGCGAGTTCCCCCAACTTTTCATCACAACTGTGTATATTCATCCGAGGGCAGACGCTGACTCTGCCTCCAGCACCGTCTTTGATGTGGTACAGCAGCTGCAGTCAATTTCTCCAGAGGCTCCAAACTTTATTCTTGGGGATTTTAACCATGTTTCTTTAAAGAAGACACTTAAAAAAAACTTTTATCAGTATGTCTCCTGCCCAACCAGGTGAAAAAAGACATTAGACCTGTGCTATGGATCCATTGAGAGGGCCTATAAATCACTTCCCCTTCCTCCTTTAGGATCCTCAGATCACAACTGTGTACATTTGCTGCCCGCATAAAAAACTGCTCTCAGAAGAGGCAAGGCGAAGACCAGAGATATAAATGTGTGGACAGAGGATTCAGTGCGCTGCCTCCAGGAATGCTTTAACTGTACGGACTGGGAGGTTTTCACACTGTCCTGCAGGGATGATTTGGACTCTTTGGTAGACGTCACATGCTCATACATGGCTTTCTGTAAAAATATGATTGTTCCACGTAAACGTGTCAAAATATATCCCAACAACAAGCCATGGGTTACAAAATCAGTTAAATCCTGCTTACAGAGGAAAGCACTTGCCTTTAAACAGGGGTCTGTTTCTGAGCTACAGGTTGCCGCAAAAGAGCTGAAGTCTGAAATTTTAAGAGCAAAAAAGATATTATAAATCAGAATTGGAAAGCAAGATGGCAACAAAGAAACTTGGTTCAGCCTGGGCCAGTATGAAAACTATTGCAGGCCTTCAGAGCACAGAGCACAGTAATCGTGTGTTTTTAGATGGTTTTAATTCAGACACAGAGCTGGCTAATGCTCTTAATTGTTTTTATGGTCGTTTTGATTCCTCTGATTTTAGCACAGAAACCCAAGATTTGAAACAGAAACTCAAAGACAATCAGCACTTTAATATTGAGGTGCAGGATATTAAAAGGGAGTTCTGTGCTGTAAAAGTGAACAAAAGTCAGGGCCTTGATAATATATGTGGGCAATTGGTAAAGTCCTGTGCACATGAACTGAGTCCTGTGTTTCATTACATTTTCAATAAGTCCTTACAGACACAGCATGTGCCTAAGATGTGGAAAGATGTCGTGGTTGTTCCCGTTCCAAAATCCAGCTGTCCTAAAACTGTAAACTGTCACGCGGGGCTCTAGGGAGCCACGCAATAAGAGCCGAGGGCGAGCCAGTGAGTCGTGATGTTTTATTAAAGGTAAGGGATGAGGGATGAGGAAAGCACAGATACTGGTACAGAGGTTCACTCACAAGTTGCACAGCGCAGGAGCAGGGAGCTCGTACCGGACATAGGGGTAACAAGGCATACATACTCTCAGCGGGTAACAATCACAGGAATGCTGTAAGGGGAGTAGAGGCTGACACCAGACGAAGGGGCTTCAGCCTAGCAGTGCTTATGTCGCAGCCCCGAGTCATCGAGGCTGCTCCTATTTATTCTCATTGGCAGCGCCCCAGCTGATGAGGATTAATTGGCTCCAGCCGTCCGTAATGCTGCCAGCTGGGAGCCTGCTGAGACGCTGCTCAATGAGAAGCAGGGATGAAGGGAAACATGGACTGAGTGCTGAGACGGCATCTCATCCCATGGTGACAGAGCCTCCCCCTCAAGGTCGGGCTCCTGAACGACCAGGAACATCCCAGCCCCCCCCCCCCCACCTAGGGTGGGTGGAAGGGAGGCAGGACCGGAGGGGAAGAAGCAAAGGGAAGGACAACACCAATAGACCAATGTAGGGTAACAGGGCAGAAAAAAAAACCAAACCCCAAATACGCAATAGACCAATGTAGGGTAACAGGGCAGACCCCCCCCCCCCCCCCAAATACGGTACTCTACATCGCACCAAAAAAAAGAAAAAAAAAACCAGGGCACAGATGGGGAAAATACAGAACACGGGAACAGATAACAACCCACCAAAAGAATGACAAAAACGGATAAAGCAATTACAGAGTATGGATAACAGAACCAACACTACTCCATAATGCACAGACAAAACTAAGAACAGGACAAGAGTGATAAAAAACACTGAGTACGGGTAATGAAGAGGGGGAAGAAGAAAAAAAAAACCCACAATACACAGCACCGTATATATATCTACACACACAGTCACCTAAAGGAGTGAAAGTGACTGGGACAAACGGACAGTTACAGAGTATGGTTTGATGGGAAACAAAACACATAACCCTATAATGCACAGACAAAGCTAAAAACAAGGCACAAAAAGGAAAATGCTGAGTGCGGACAATGAAAAACAACACACAGCACTATGAATATATATATACACAGTCACCTAAAGGAGTGAAAGTGACTGGGACAAACGGACAGTTACAGAGTATGGTTTGATGGGAAACAAAACACATAACTCTATAACGCACAGACAAAGTTAAAAACAAGGCACAAAAAGGAAAATGCTGAGTACGGACAATGGAAAACAGCACACAGCACTATGAATATATATTCACCAACAGGACAAAATACTACAACCGAGTGACCTTAATAATAACAAAAGAAAAACGACACCCGAGGAATATGGCAGGCAGAGTCCAAAATGGCCGAGGTGGCTCTGGAGGTCTCCCCGCCCATTGTCCAGTTGGCGAACCGGGGAAAGGGAAATGTTCGGACGGCGAACTCCGGACCCAGATCCCAGGAACCCAGTCCACCGGCAGCCGAACCAGGCCACCCAGAAGCAAACACAGATCACCGGGGGGTTGGACCAGAACACCGAACCGAAAATCTTGCGGGTCGGGTCGTCGACCCGCATCACTCAACCACCAGGACCGTTGAGATGGACGAAGGGTCAAAACGGGTCCCAGTGGAAGAGGCTCAGGGGAGAGCCGACGACGAGGGCGACGAGCGTCAGGCCGCAGGGAAGCGGCCACCTCCTCACCGGACCTGGACAACACTGGGGCAGCACCCACGTCGGACCCCGATTGGGCCTTAGGCGAGCCCACATCGGACACCGCTGGAGCAGCACCCACGTGGGACCCCGATTGGGTCTCGGGCGAACCCACGTTGGACACCGCTGGAGCAGCACCCACGTCGGACCCCGACTGGGTCTCGGGCGCACCCGCGTTGGACACCGCACCAGAACCGACCTCCAACGTTGAACCTGGACCCTCCAGCACCACGAGGAACGGCAACTCCTCGCCGGTGACCCTGGAAGAAGGCTCAGAAGAGAAAACAGAACCGGGATCAGGATCACCGGCAGCGCCAGAACCCGGCGAGACGAGCTCAGACACAGCGGGCAGCTGCACCCGGCTCATCTCCCCTAGAGACAGGCTAAAGTGCTCAAAGATATAAAGGGAGAAAAGAAAAGAGAGCACTCGCCTGATCTCGGGTTCTGACGCCGTCCAGGACTGCGAAGATCCAGGATCCGTCGTCAGGAGGTCGTTGTCAGGCTCCCATCCAGCCGCGTCGGGCCCCGCAGCCAGCACGATGGTCAGCGCAGCTTGAGGTTCCTCCAGCTCCGGTAACCCCGCCGACGATCCACTCGGCGTGAAGCCAGAAGAATCTCGTCCCGCTGGACCGAACCGCTCCCCCGTGGAGATCCGGGGACGCTTAGTCGTCGGCACAGACTCCACGCAGCAGTCAGTCCCCCTCCTCCGTCCGCAACGTAGCTGCGGAACCACAGGCCCTCTCCTTATCCCACTACGTTGACCCGGAGCCGGGGATCGCTCAGCGGAGAGAGACACAGAGGATGCAGGATTAGGAACACAGGTTACAGCAGGTGGGGGGAGTTCAGGGAGCTGCAAACCCTGAACTCCTCCTCCAGGAATGTGACAGAGCAAATCATTAAGCAGATGTGAATAAACTATGACTTGCCTGCCTCCTGGAGGTTGGATATCGCCTGCTGTGGTGGATACTGCTTCTTCCTCTCCCCGCCCAGCGATAACGGAGGACCCCCTGGGAAACCGTCTGAGGATCGCTCGCGTAGTCTCCAGCAGAGAGCTCACCAGGCCGAGATTCCAAGCACACACAGCCGTCGAGAAGTGCGTCGAGGAGGAGGGGGAAACAGCTGGGATGAGCCAGCCCGAATGTCCTGGAGTGACAGCGGGGAAACGAGGCTCAGGGAACGAGGCTGTGAAAACTCCACGCTGACGAGACGAAGAGGTGACAGCTGCGTGGGGGAAACGGTCCTGGCGGCAGCCCAGAACTGGATCCGGAAGGGGGTCGTGCAGAGGAGACTTGGCGATCTGACGACGACTTCTCCCAGGGAACGAAACGAGGGGGGAACCCAGGAATCGCCGCTCCTGATCAGAGACCGAGGCGAGGAGGGCATTGAGCTTGGGACAGCTTCGTTGCACTGGAGTCCTCTCCACCAATCTCACTGCCGCCGCCACGCGCCTGCAGATGGTGACAGGATGCACAGTGGAGCTCGTGACAGCCGCTCGGCCCCAGACGTAACTGCTGTCAGCTGCGGCTCCTTGGAGGGAATCCCGAGTGACGTGGTGTAGGTCAGGGAAAGCCCTCTGGCTGGCGCGAACTCCCGGGCTGGAATAGCAGCAGGAACGGGATCCCGAAGCGGGGGGCAATGTCATCCACTTCAGCTTCCTGCCGGGGTTTCCATCCAACCCGCGGAGCTTCTCTCGCTGTGTACCTGTGGCGTCTATCCTGGCACTGTCCTCGAGATGGAACAAAGAATGAGGGTAACAGTCCAGGAGATCCTCAGCACAGCCCGGATGCCAGCGTCTCGAGTTGGAGGCGTCGCGCAGGGTGAAGAGCGTCCTGTCGACAGCCCCCGAGATGGACCTCAGCTCGTTGCCCTGGCGTCGGGAGTGACTCCTGGGAAACGGCATGCTAGCAGCGCTGACACCCGGACAGAAAGGTACAATTCCACAGCGACTCACGGCCGCCGGCAACTCGTCTGGCTGCGACATACTGTCACGCAGGGCTCTAGGGAGCCACGCAATAAGAGCCGAGGGCAAGCCAGTGAGTCGTGATGTTTTATTAAAGGTAAGGGATGAGGGATGAGGAAAGCACAGATACTCGTACAGAGGTTCACTCACAAGTTGCACAGCGCAGGGGTAACAAGGCATACATACTCTCAGCGGGTAACAATCACAGGAATGCTGTAAGGGGAGTAGAGGCTGACACCAGACGAAGGGGCTTCAGCCTAGCAGTGCTTATGTCGCAGCCCCGAGTCATCGAGGCTGCTCCTATTTATTCTCATTGGCAGCGCCCCAGCTGATGAGGATTAATTGGCCCCAGCCGTCCGTAATGCTGCCAGCTGGGAGCCTGCTGACATAACGCACGGCTCAGGAGACGCACACACACAGGCTTAGAGTAGTTCAAAGAGTTTATTAACAGCAGGAGTGAATGAGTGTGTGTCTGCGGGATGCAGATGTGTTGGTGGTGGCGTCTGCTTCAGGCACAGAGGCAGATGACCGTTCGGCCGAGCAACCCTATGGAGAGAGCACAGGGAGAGGGTGACGGGCATACACCAACACAGGATGAATTATGGCAAGAGAAGATCTTACTTGAGTTGTCAGGATAGCTGGCACAGCAAGGGGAACGTAGCCCGGGAGACAGCCACCTGGAGAGCTCCGTGCAGCGGCGAAGGATGGGCGATGGAACGGAGATGTCCGCCGCCGGGGAATCCACCTGTGCACAGGGGAGCAGACTGGAGAAGGAGGTAAGGGTTCTTACCCAAAATAGCGATGCTGAAGAAAGGTATGCTCACAGCGGTGAGGAAACGAAGTCTGACGGCTTCAGGCCGAGCCTCCGGGCGAGGCGGCTTTTATCCCTCACCGCTGATGAGGATCAGGTGTGTGAGCAGGTGGCGCCGCTGATGAACGGCGCGGCGTGACAGTACTCCCCCCTCTAGCAGCGCCTCCTGGCGATGGCTTATCCGGGTGCGCTCGGTGGAAGTCCGCGATGAGCGATGGGTCCAACACAAACGACGGGGGCACCCATTGTCGATGCTCGGGCCCATAGCCCTCCCAGTCCACCAAGTATTGCAACCCACGACCCCGGCGCCGGGAGTCCAGGATGGAGGAGACGGACCAGGCCGGGTGGCCACCAATCATCCGGGGCGCGGGTTGCGCTGCAGGAGGAGGGCAAAGGGGGTCGGTGACTGCCAGCTTCACCTTTGATACGTGGAAGGTGGAATGGATGCGGAGGGAGGGGGGAATAGCCACGCGCACAGCCACCGGGTTGATGATCCGGGTGATGGGGAAGGGACCCATGAAGCGCTGTGCCAGCTTCCTCCTCTCGCCTTTTAGGGTGACGTCCTGGGTGGAAACGTAGACAAGTTGCCCAACTCTGTACGCCGGGGCAGGTCTTCTACGCCGGTCCGCCACGGTCTTGTTGCGCTCCGCTGTGCGTAAAAGCGCATGACGCGCGGCGGCCCAGGTGGAGCGGAACTGCCTCACGTGCGCCCTAACTGACGGAACAGTTACCTCGCTCTCCTGCGCTGGAAGCAGCGGGGGGTCGTAACCCAGGGACGCCTTGAAGGGGGACATCCCCGTTGCAGAAGAGCGGGCGGTGTTGTGGGCGTACTCCACCCAGGCGAGATGGTTGCTCCATGATGCCGGCTTGGATCTTGCAACACAGCGGAGCGCGGCCTCCAGCTCCTGATTGGTCCTCTCACACTGCCCGTTAGACTGGGGGTGATGGCCGAAGGAGAGGCTCACCTTGGCTCCGATGGCGTTACAAAAGGATTTCCAAACCTCGGATGAAAATTGGGGACCCCGGTCCGAGACCACATCCACCGGGATCCCATGCAGCCTGACCACGTGTTGGATGAGGAGGCCCGCCGTCTCCAGGGCGGTAGGGAGACCTCGCAGGGGGATGAAGTGTGCCGCCTTGGAGAAACGGTCCACGATGGTCAGGATGGTGTCGAATGAGTTGGAAGCTGGGAGCCCGGTGACGAAATCCAGTGCGATGTGCGACCATGGCCTGCCAGGGACGGGCAGAGGCTGGAGCAGACCCGCTGGAGGGGCGTTTCCCGACTTGCTGGTGGCACAAATTGGACAAGCCCGGGCGTAGCGGGCTGCATCCCTCCGCAGGCCCGACCACCAAAAGGACCGTTGGAGGAGGCTGATCATCCGAGAGGTGCCGGGATGACAGGTGAGCCGGGAGGTGTGGAGCCAGTGGATGACCTCTCCTCGGACCGCAGGCGGAACGAACAGTCTTCCCTCCGGTCCGCCGCCAGGATCAGGTTCCACCTCCTGTGCCTTCCGGATCTTGTCCACAATGTCCCAAGAGATAGCTCTCACGACGCACGACCTGGGCAGGATAGTGTGGGGCGTCTCCTCAGCCCCCGCGGGGGTGAACTGTCTAGAGAGGGCGTCAGGCAGGCCGTTCTTGGAGCCTGGCCTGAAGGTGATAGAAAACCGGAACCTGGCGAAGAATAGAGACCAGCGCGCCTGGCGGGCATTCAGGCGCTTAGCAGATCGTAGATACTCTAAATTCTTATGGTCCGTCAAGACCACAAACGGCAGGTCCGCCCCCTCTAACCAGTGGCGCCACTCCTGTAGGGCGAGTTTAATGGCCAGGAGCTCTCTGTCCCCCACATCATAGTTCCTCTCCGCCGGGGACAGGCGCCGGGAGAAGAAGGCGCACGGTCGCTTGGCGCCATCGTCCGGTGATTGCTGGGATAACACTGCTCCCACTCCCGTGTCCGATGCGTCTACCTCCACAATGCACTGCAGCGCGGGGTCGACCTGGCGAAGGACCCGGGGGGAGGAGAACTCCGCCTTCAGCGCCTTAAAGGCAGCATCGACCTCTTCGGTCCACCGGAACGGGACCTTCGGGGACGTGAGGCGGGTCAGTGGTCCGACGATCCCGCTGAAATTCGGGACAAAATGGCGGTAAAAATTGGCGAAGCCAACAAACTGTTGCACCTGCTTCCGAGATGCGGGAGTAGGCCACTCCACCACCGCCTTCACCTTCTCTGGGTCCGGGAGCACCTGGTCTTGGGCGATGATGAATCCCAGGAAGGATGTGGTCCTAGCGTAAAACTCGCACTTCTCAGCCTTCACGTACAAACGATTCTCCAGCAGTCTTTGAAGGACCCGCCTCACATGGATCCGGTGCTCGTCTCTGGACTGAGAGAAGATCAGAATGTCGTCCAGGTAGACGAACACGAAGAGGCCGATGAAATCCCGGAGGACGTCATTGATGAGGCGCTGAAAGACGGCAGGAGCGTTGGTCAGCCTGAACGGCATGACGAGATACTCAAAGTGGCCGTTCGGGGTACGGAAGGCTGTTTTCCATTCATCTCCCTCCCGGATCCGGACGAGGTGGTAAGCGCTGCGGAGATCCAGCTTGGTAAACCAGGTCGCCCCCTGGAGGGAGTGGAAGGCAGTGTCCATGAGGGGCAGGGTGTAACGGTCCCTCTCAGTGATGTCATTAAGAGCTCGGTAGTCAATACAGGGACGGAGGGAACCGTCCTTCTTCCCTACAAAGAAAAACCCCGCCCCCACGGGTGATGATGATGGGCGGATAATCCCAGCGCTCAGTGATTCCTTCAGGTACGTATTCATAGTCTCCTTCTCCGGCGCCGACAGGCTGTAGAGCCGACCAGATGGCAGGGGGGCCCCCTGGCGGAGATTGATGGCACAGTCATATGGTCGATGCGGGGGAAGAGACATAGCTTTCGACTTGCTGAATACCATACCCAGGTCGTGAAATTCTGGAGGCACCAGTGACAGGTCCGGAGGTGCTGTATCCGCCACAGGGGGAGCCGCGGATGGGGAGCAGGCAGCGGACTGAAGGCAGGTGCCCATACAGAAGGTACTCCATGCCGATACCCCAGCGGACCTCCAGTCCAGGACAGGGTTGTGGAGGCGTAGCCAGGGATACCCCAGGATGACGGGCGACACAGAGTTGGGCAGGACGTAAAATACCATCTCCTCCCGGTGGTTCCCTGAGATGATGACTGGGACAGGCATGGTTTGGTGAGAAACTCTCCCAAGGGAGGCACGGGAGAGATGGACCAGGGAGATGGGGTGTTTTAATGCCTGACAGCGGATGCCCAATCGGGTTGCCAGGCCTTGTGAAATGAAGCTGCCCTCTGCGCCCGAATCCACCAGTGCGTGGGTGAGGTGCCCAGTGGGATTGTGGCAAAAACGGATGGGCAGCTTTAATTGAGTGAGAGAGTCTAACCGGTTGGGATCCGCGAGGCTCCCTACAGCGATTCGCGGACCCTGCCGACTGGCTTTCCGCGGGCAACGCTCCACAGTGTGTTGGTCACCTCCGCAATACATGCAGAGGCCCAACTCACGGCGGCGTTGTTTCTCCGCAGGGGAAAGCTTGGTCCAGCCCGTCACCATCGGCTCCGACTCCTCGGGGCACAATGCTGGCGGCGCCGCCAGGGGGCGAGCTTGGAACAGGTGCGGCGAGACTCCACGAGGGCGAGAAGAAGAAGACTTCCGCCCCGAGGAGCGCTCGCGCAACCTGTTATCCAAACTTATCGCTAAGGATGTCAGCTCCGCCAGCGTCCCAGGGATATCCCGTCCAGCCAGTTCATCCCTCAGATCACTATTGAGGCTGCGGAGGAACAGGCCACAGAGGGAGCGTTCCTCCCAGCCCAATTCCTCCGCCGCTACCCGGAAGTCGACCGAGTAGTCCGCTGCCGACCGGCCTCCCTGCTGGAGAGCGAGAAGCCGATCGACCTGGACCGTCTCGGTTTGAGAATGGTGAAAGACCTCCAGAAAGCGCCTCACGAACTGGTCATAGGTGAGGGTGGCATAACTGGGCCTTGCCATTACGGCGTAGGTCCAAGTTAACGCACGCCCCTCCAGAAGATTCCCTATGTAACCAATCCGACTGTGATCCGAGGGAAAATCTCCGGGCACACGGTGGAACACGGACTCACACTGCATAATGAACCCCCGCGCTCCGCCGAGCTTACCGCTAAAGCGGGCGGGGGTCGGAATCGGTGTGAGCCGAACCGGTGCCACTGGAGCCGGCTGGACGGCCGCTGGAACAGCAGGAGCCGCGCCACCCTGACGAGCCGGGGGGAACGGCTGTTGAGGATCTAAGCGGCCCAACCGGTTAGTTAAGTTTAATAATTGATTCAGGATAACCTGCTGTTGATAAGCAATCTGATCCACTCTAGACTCGAGAGTGGTAAACCGGTGTGCGAGCCCGCCGTCCGCCGAGCCGCTCTGCTGAAGCCGTACTGACATAACGCACAGCTCAGGAGACGCACACACACAGGCTTAGAGTAGTTCAAAGAGTTTATTAACAGCAGGAGTGAATGAGTGTGTGTCTGCGGGATGCAGATGTGTTGGTGGTGGCGTCTGCTTCAGGCACAGAGGCAGATGACCGTTCGGCCGAGCAACCCTATGGAGAGAGCACAGGGAGAGGGTGACGGGCATACACCAACACAGGATGAATTATGGCAAGAGAAGATCTTACTTGAGTTGTCAGGATAGCTGGCACAGCAAGGGGAACGTAGCCCGGGAGACAGCCACCTGGAGAGCTCCGTGCAGCGGCGAAGGATGGGCGATGGAACGGAGATGTCCGCCGCCGGGGAATCCACCTGTGCACAGGGGAGCAGACTGGAGAAGGAGGTAAGGGTTCTTACCCAAAATAGCGATGCTGAAGAAAGGTATGCTCACAGCGGTGAGGAAACGAAGTCTGACGGCTTCAGGCCGAGCCTCCGGGCGAGGCGGCTTTTATCCCTCGCCGCTGATGAGGATCAGGTGTGTGAGCAGGTGGCGCCGCTGATGAACGGCGCGGCGTGACACCTGCTGAGACGCTGCTCAATGAGAAGCAGGGATGAAGGGAAACATGGACTGAGCGCTGAGATGGCATCTCATCCCATGGTGACATAAACGACTTTAGACCAGTTGCTCTGACTTCAATTTTAATGAAAATTTTTGAAAAACTGGTCAGATGTGAGGTCCTAAAGCAGACTGAACATGCATTGGATCCTTTGCAGTTTGCATATAGGCCTCACAAAGGAGTGGAGGATGCCACTGTCACTCTGTTTAACATGCTTTTTAAACATCTGGATTTTAATGGGACACATGCCAAGCTTTTATTTGTGGACTTTTCCTCCGCCTTTAATACAATCCAACCTCATATTTTAGTTGAAAGGCTCCTGCAACAATTTGATTTGAGCAATAATCTGGTGGGTTGGATTCTGGATTTCTTAACCAACAGGACACAGAGAGTAAGGGTCAATGATACATTGTCTGACCTAAAGTGCTCTTCTACTGGCTCTCCTCAGGGGTGTGTGTTGTCACCACTACTCTTCATCCTGTACACAAACATGTGTCGGAGCAGACATGACAACAGACACATTATAAAGTATGCTGATGATTCAGTTATTGTCAGTCTCCTCCAGGATGGTGAGAGTGGCCACGGCCCAGTAGTTGATGATTTTGTTCACTGGTGTGAGGATTCCTACCTGCAGCTGAATACGACAAAAACTAAAGATATGATTATTGACTTCAGGCAGCACGGTGGTGCAGTGGTTAGCACTGTTGCCTTACAGCTAGAAGGTTCCTGGTTCGAATCCCCAGGCTGGCAGGGGTTGGAACCTTTCTGTGTGGAGTTTGCATGTTCTCCCTGTGCTGCGTGGATTTACTCCGGGGGCTCCGGTTTCCTCCCACAATCCAAAGACATGCATGTTAGGTTAATTGGCTGTTCTAAATTGTCCCTAGATATCTGTTTCCTATAGGCCCTTAGAATAGAGGGTTAGTATTAGTGAAAGCGCTTTGAGTGGTCTTTGTGACTAGAAAAGCGCTATATAAGTGCAGGTTAGTTAGTTAGTTAGTTTAGGAGGAAAACTCCCAGGCACAAAGTCACCGTACTAAAAGGCCAGACCACTGAATGTGTACAATCCTACAAACATCTTGGGACGATTATTGATAGCAATTTAAACTTTAAAGAGAACTGTGAAAGGGTGTGCAAAAAGGGTCAGCAACATTTGCATTGTTTGAGGAAACTTGCACGCTTCCAAATTGACTGAACCATAATGACAATGTTTTATCGGGCTTTTATTGAATCTGTTTTATCCTTTTTTTAGTGTCATGGTTTGGTCAGATAAAACTGAAACAGAGGATAATCCTTGAATCAGGTAGTTAGATGGTCCAGTCGTTTGCTTGGTGAGTCACAGCTGAGCCTGACATCCTTGTACACCAGACAGGTACAGAGGATTGCTACATCCATTTTAAATGATGACTCCCACCCTTTCCACTGCCTCTTTCAGCTTCTTCCCTCAAGATGGAGGTTTGCTGTCCCAAAAAGTAAAACCCAGCGCTACAAAAACAGCTTTGTTCCTGCTGCTGTCAGAGAGTTGAACAAGTTGTAATAATATATTGCACATAATTTAGTTACCTATTTATTAACTCCATTTTATATTTACTTATTTTTGTAGGATTTTTGTTTGGGTTCTAAATCTTTTATTGGGTTCTAGACCTTTGAGTTTTTAACCTCTTTGACTAGTCTTTAACTTTTTAATATGACCCTTCTCTCTTATCTCTGGTTTTTCTCCCATCTCTTTGTCTTTATATCCTGATTGATGGAGCCTTGAGTATTTTTTATCATGTTTATAGTCAGCTTCATGTGTGCCTGTGTTTGTGTTTATGTTGAATGTAATTGTGGTTTGTAAATATGGATGTCACCAGACTGCAAAACAAATCTACCTACGGGTACAAATAAAGTAACCTGAAACCTGAAACCTGAACCCCTTGTTCATTTATTTATTCCCCTAAAAATAAACACATTAATTCCTAGTAAGTCCATGATGAAAATGATAATCCCCCCCATCCCCTGTGCGCCGCACTTCACATTGGAACACACTGACACACATGCTCCATGTTCATTCATTCATTCCCCTAAAAAAAGTCCTACATTAGTGCCTAATCTATCGACCAGGATGGAATAAAAAAACTAGTGTGTGATCATCATATAATTAAAATGATGGGCGATTATGTCTGTTACAAGATCCCAGTGCATGCTGTTTCCTGAGCTCCGGAGCAGTGTGATGTCAAAATACGCCACTGAAATATCATGAAACAATGCACCTCTGAAGATAGACCTACTTTTTCCTGATCAAAATCAAATTCTGATGGAATGCACTATAATAGTAATGCACATTAGATTACGCCACACCTCTCTGAAATAAGGCGCCTCCTCCGAGCGCATACCGGACACACTATCTATTGGTAATTTGATGGCGTGACGCAAGACCTAACAAGGCGCACAGCGGAAAGTCTGTCAAAAAAGCGTGTGGATGACCCTCTGTGTGCATTCAGCTGATTTTTCAGCCCATTCACCGTTTCTTCTTTCTAACATGACTAACAGTGCATCAGTTGTGATTGATGTCTTCCTTATTACCAAGCAACATTGCTATCTCATGCATTTTGGCTCACACACACAGGCTTTGGTCAGCACAAAACCCGACTAAAACTGTCATGATCACAGTTTACTTTAGATAATGCGCCCTTTGCATTTAAGGGATGAGAAGGGGCGCTTTGGATAGGATTATCCAAAACACACCTCTGAATGATTAGACCGGCCTCTTTGCGTCATGCGCTGGTGGAAGGTTCATTTTTATACCGTTGTGATAAGGGAACCAAGTGCGATGGCAAGGGGTCGTCGATGGCCTATGCTCCATGGCGAACTATGGGCTTAAGTAAGTAAGATAAGGAAATGAACTTAAACACGCCCATAAATGCATTCTGCGTCAGTGACAACTGATCATCTGAACCCGTCGTTGTAATATGGCCCAAAGTCTCCTTATTTCAGAGGCTCAAAAGTAATTGGACAACTGACTTAAAAGCAATTTCATGGGCTGCATGGGCTGTTCCTTCATTAATCCATTATCAATCAAGCATAAAAAAGGTCTGGAAATGATTCCAGGTATGGCATTTAAATTTGGAAGCTGTTGCTGTGAACCCACAACATATGGTCAAAGGAGCTCTCAGTGGAAGTGAAACAGACCATCCTTGGGCTGAAAAAACAATCTATCAGAAAAATAACAGAAATGTTAGGAGTGGCCAAATCAACAGTTTGGTACATTCTGAGAAAAAAGCAAGCACATTAGTGATCTTGGGAACTCAAAAAATCCTGGACGTCCATGGAAGGATGATCACAGGAGTGCTTTCATGGTGAAAAAAAAACCCCCTTCACAACATCCACCCAAGTGAAGAACACTCTCCAGAAAGTATGTGTATCAGTATCTAAGTCTACCACAAAGAGAAAAATTTATGACAAAGACAGAGGATCACCACAAGGTGCAAACCAGTGGTCAGCCTCAAAAATAGAACAGTTAGATTAGACTTTGCCCCCACACAAAAAACAGCACACCCAAAGAAGCCAGCCCAGTTCTGGAACAGCAATCTTTGGACAGATGAAACCAAAAACAACCTGTACAAGAATGATGGGAAGAAGAAAGTATGGAGAAATCTTGGGATAGCTCATGATCCAAAGCACACCTCATCTTCTGTAAAGCATGGCTTCCAATGTCACTGGGTCACTAGTATTTTTTGATGATGTGACAGATGACAGAAGCAGCAGGATGAATTCTGAAGTGTATAGGGATATACTCTCTGCTCAGATTCAGCCAAACGCAGCAAAGTTGATTGGACGGCGATTCCCAGTACAGATGGACAATGACCCAAAACATACTGAGAAAGCAATCCAGGAGATGTTTAAGTAAAAGAAGTGGACTTCACTTCAGAATTCATCCAATTCAATTCAATTCAATTCAACTTTATTTATATAGCGCCATTTCACAACAACAGTCATCTCATAGCACTATCAACTGTAGGGGGAACCCCCACAGTTGCAGAAAGACCCCAGCAATCAGGCGATCCCCTGTGAGCAAGCACTTGGCGACGGTGGAGAGGAAAAACTCCCTTTTAACAGGAAGAAACCTCCAGCAGAACCAGGCTCAGGGAGGGGCAGTCATCTGCTGCGACTGGCTGGGGGGTGAGGGGATAGAGAAGAAGAAAAGAACAGACATGTAGAGAGCAAACAGCACGATGGGGACTCAATCTATGGGAGAGAACAAACAAATGTTAATGACCAGCAAAAAAAAAAAAAATATTTCATAGAGAGTGAGGAAAGGAGTGAGGCCCAGTGCATTACTGGAGGTCCCCCGGCTGACTAAACCTATTAGCAGCATAACTAAGGGAGGGTTCAGAAACACATGATCCCTC
The DNA here is from genome assembly GCA_020510985.1 of Pholidichthys leucotaenia. NCBI lineage: Eukaryota > Metazoa > Chordata > Actinopteri > Cichliformes > Pholidichthyidae > Pholidichthys > Pholidichthys leucotaenia. The sequence continues at coordinate 255,701,049 of CM035841.1, read as the reverse complement.
CCTAATTGTAGGCTATATCAAAAAGGTAGGTTTTAGCCCTATTCTTAAAAACAGAGATCGAGTCTGACTCCCGAATCCAGATTGGCAGCTGATTCCACAGGAGAGGAGCTTGATAACTGAAGGCTCTGCCTCCCATTGTACTTTTGGAGATTCTAGGTATTACAAGTAATCCTGCATTTTGGGAGCGTAGTGCTCTGTTAGGATGATACGGTAGTATCAGATCTTTTAAATAAAAAGGAGCCTGATTGTTTAGAGCTTTGTAAGTAAGAAGAAGGATTTTAAACTTAATTCTAAACTCTATGGGAAGCCAATGAAGGGAGGCCAGAACCGGAGAGATATGATCTCTCTTTCTAGTACCTGTTAAAACTCTTGCTGCAGCATTTTGGATCAGCTGAAGACTTTTTAAAGATGTTTTAGGACAGCCTGATAATAAAGAATTACAATAATCTAATCTCGAGCTAACAAAAGCGTGGATCAGCTTCTCAGCATCACTCTGAGACAAGATGCTCCTAATCTTGGCAATATTACGCAAATGATAGAAGGCAGTCTTAGAAACAAATTTAATATGTGAATTGAAGGACAAATCCTGATCAAAAATAACTCCAAGGTTCCTCACAGAGCTATTAAGAGAAAGAGTAACTGCATCCAAACTGAAAGTTTGATTTGGAAAGGAATTTCTAAGGTTTTTTGGACCAACAAGAGTGACTTCAGTCTTATCTGAATTTAATAGCAGGAAATTACAAGTCATCCAAGCTTTGATTTCCTTAAGACAGGCTTCTAACTTGGCTAATTGATTAGTATCATCTGGCTTCATTGACAGGTATAATTGTGTCATCTGCATAACAATGAAAATGTATACAGTGCTTTCTAATAATGTTGCCTAACGGAAGCATATATAAACTAAAAAGAGTAGGGCCTAGCACAGATCCCTGTGGAACTCCATGACTAAGTTTTGAGCTGAAAGAAAACTCATCATTTACATGAACAAACTGGAACCTATCAGATAAATAAGATCTAAACCACTGCAACGAAGTTCCATTAAGTCCAACATAGTGTTCTAATCTATCAAGTAGAATATTATGATCAATAGTATCAAAAGCTGCACTAAGATCTAAAAGGACAAGTACAGAAACTAGTCCATTATCAGATGCAATGAGGAGGTCGTTAGTGACCTTCGCTAAGGCTGTTTCAGTACTATGATGGATTCTAAACCCAGATTGAAACTCTTCAAGTAAACCATTTCCCTGCAGGTGGTCAAATAATTGCGTAGCAACAACTCTTTCTAAGATTTTTGAAATGAAAGGGAGATTAGAGATTGGTCTATAGTTAGCTAAAGCTCCTGGATCTAGCGTTGGCTTTTTGAGTAAAGGTTTAATTACAGCCATTTTAAAAGCCTGCGGTACATGGCCTAAAGTCAATGAAGAATTAATTATATGAAGAATAAAGCTCCCAATAAGTGGGAAGACTTCTTTAAATAACCTGGTAGGAATAGGGTCTAAAAGACAAGTTGAAGGTTTGGATGAGGAAACTATTTTGTCTAACTCACAAAGGTCGATTGGAGTGAACTCATCAAGACAGACATCAATAGAATAGTATCATCCTAACAGAGCACTACGCTCCCAAAATGCAGGTTTACTTGTAATACCTAGAATCTCCAAAAGTACAATGGGAGGCAGAGCCTTTAGTTATCAAGCTCCTCTCCTGTGGAATCAGCTGCCAATCTGGATTCGGGAGTCAGACTCGATCTCTGTTTTTAAGAATAGGGCTAAAACCTACCTTTTTGATATAGCCTACAATTAGGGAGGGATCATGTGTTTCTGAACCCTCCCTTAGTTATGCTGCTAATAGGTTTAGTCAGCCGGGGGACCTTCAGTAATGCACTGGGCCTCACTCCTTTCCTCACTCTCTATGAAATTTTTTTTTTTTTTGCTGGTCATTAACATTTGTTTGTTCTCTCCCATAGATTGAGTCCCCATCGTGCTGTTTGCTCTCTACATGTCTGTTCTTTTCTTCTTCTCTGTCCCCTCACCCCCCAGCCAGTCGCAGCAGATGACTGCCCCTCCCTGAGCCTGGTTCTGCTGGAGGTTTCTTCCTGTTAAAAGGGAGTTTTTCCTCTCCACCGTCGCCAAGTGCTTGCTCACAGGGGATCGCCTGATTGCTGGGGTCTTTCTGCAACTGTGGGGGTCCTCCCTACAGTTGATAGTGCTATGAGATGACTGTTGTTGTGAAATGGCGCTATATAAATAAAGTTGAATTGAATTGAATTGAATTGAATTGAATTGAATTGAATAGAAGGAGTTGTAGTAGTTACAGTATTTAAGTTAACTGTGGGAAGAATCTGATTGATTTTATCTCTGATGGATGAAATTTTATTATTGAAAAAGTTCATAAAGTCCTGACTAGTAAGCTCTAAGGGGATGCTAGGATTGACAGAGTCCTGACTCTTTGTCAACCTGGCTACAGTACTGAAAAGAAACCTGGGATTTTTCTTGTTCTCTTCTATTAATTTATTAATTCTATTAATCTATTAATTAATTTTCTGACGTAGCTGCTTCAGTTTAGGAATGAACCAGGGTTTATTGTTGTTGACCAAGACCTTCTGCATATACAACAACAATAAACCCTGGTTCATTCCTAAACTGAAGCAGCTACGTCAGACCAAGGAGGAGGCCTACAGGACTGGTGACTGGACTCTGTACAAGCGGGCCAGAAACATGCTGACGAAGGAGACCAGGCTTGCTAAGAGGAGCTACAGTGTGAAGTTACAAAAAAACTTCTCAGCTAACAACTCTGCTTCTGTCTGGAGAGGCCTACGGAATATCACCAACTACAGGAGACCATCCCCCCACCCTGCGGAAAACCTCCAGCTGGCTAATGACCTAAACAGCTTTTACTGCAGGTTTGAAAAGAACCTACAGTTCTCACCTCCCACCCACACAAAAGGATTATCTGCAGCCCCAGGAACTCCATCCCTCCTCCACTCTGACCTCCCACCAGCACTAATGATCTGTGAAGAGGAGGTGCGCCGGGTCTTTCAGAGACAAAAGATCAAGAAGGCTGCAGGACCTGATGGTGTGTCTCCGTCCTGCCTGAGAGTCTGCTCCAATGAGTTGGCCCCCATCTTCACCCGGATCTTTAACAGATCACTGGAGCTGCGTGAAGTGCCTTCCTGCTTCAAACGCTCCATCATCATTCCAGTTCCCAAGAAACCCTCTATTACAGGATTAAGATAAGATAAGATAAGATAAGATAAGCCTTTATTAGTCCCACAACGGGGAAATTCCAGGATTGCAACAGCACAGGGATAGCAACACTCAGAGCAACAATCAGAAGGCAAGAAAAAAAACAAGCAAGCAAGAGCAGCTAATAAACATATGTACGTATTACTATAAAATATATATATATACACACACACACAGACACACAGTGCAGAGCATTGTAGCTGGATGGAATAAATATATGAATATATGAACACACAGTGCAGAGCATTGTAGCTAGATGGAATAAATATGTAAATATATAAACACCCACAGTACGGAGCATTGCAGCTAGGTGGAATAAATATGCAAGTATATAAACACACACAGTGCGGAGCAATGTAGCTAGATGGAATAATATGTAGATATATAAATATATAAACACCCACAGTACGGAGCATTGTAGCTAGATGGAATAAATATGCAAATATATAAACACACACAGTGCAGAGCATTGTTGCTAGATGGAATGAAACAGCATAACCGTCTACTTAGTTATCCTACATGGTATGATTATGTGCCCATACATATTCTCACCCTCCATAGCGACCGGTATGTTCCTAGTTGTATGCCGGAGAGGACCATTGTGTAAGTCTATTGCATCTTTTGCATTCAAAAAACTATTAGTTTGTTACGTCTTTTTGCTATCTCTGCGAGCAGCCCTGCTTAGGTTGTACAGTCTGACAGCCGTTGGTAGGAAGGACCTACGAAACCTCTCGGTTGTGCACCTGGGATGATGTAGTCTGCTGCTAAATGAGCTCCTCAGTGCATTCAGTATGTCCTGCATAGGGTGGAACTCGGACTAATTAAACGACTACAGACCTGTTGCCCTGACCTCTGTGGTCATGAAATCCTTGGAGAGATTGGTGCTGAACCACCTGAAGGTCATCACAGGCCCCCTGATGGACCCACTGCAGTTTGCCTACCGGTCAAACAGGTCAGTGGATGATGCAGTGAATATGGGACTACATTACATCCTGCAACACCTCGACTCCCCAGGGATGTACGCCAGGATCCTGTTTGTCGACTTCAGCTCAGCGTTCAACACCATCATCCCAGGCATTCTTCATCAGAAACTCCTCCAGCTCAAGGTGCCCCCCTCCACCTGCCAGTGGATCTCCAGCTTTCTGACTGACAGGTGGCAACAGGTGAAGCTAGGGAGATTTACATCCAGCTCCCGAAAAATTAGTACTGGCGCCCCCCAAGGATGTGTCCTTTCCCCACTGCTCTTCTCCCTCTACTCCAACGACTGCACCTCAGAGGACCCTTCGGTGAAGCTCCTGAAGTTTGCGGACGACACCACAGTCATCGGTTTGATCCGGGATGATGATGAGTCTGCATACAGGCGGGAGGTGGAGCAGCTGATCCTCTGGTGCAGCCAGAACCATCTTGAACTTAACCCAGCCAAAACGGTGGAGATGACTGTGGATTTCAGGCGACACCCCCCTTCATTCCCCCCACTCACCATCCTCAACAGCACAGTGTCCACTGTGGACTCCTTCAAGTTTCTGGGTACCACAATCTCCCGGAACCTGAAGTGGTCCTCCCATATAGACACTGTCCGGAAAAAGGCCCAGCAGAGGTTGTTTTTTCTGCGTCAGCTCAAGAAGTTTGATTTGCCTCAGGAGCTGCTGGTTGTCTTCTACACCGCCATCATCCAATCTGTCCTCTGCTTTTCCATCACTGTCTGGTTTGGATCTGCCACGAAACAGGACAAGACCAGACTGCAGCGGATCATTAAGTCTGCGGAGAGGATCATTGGTACCGACCTACCCTCCATTGAGAACTTATATCGGTCCATAACCAGGAAACGGGCGGGAAACATCTGTGCTGACCCATCACACCCCGGCCACAAACTGTTTGAACTTCTATCTTCTGGTCGTCGTTACAGATCACTGAAGGTCAAAACCACCCGTCACAGGAACAGTTTCTTTCCTCAAGCCATCACTCTGATGAACTCCTAACATTCACCTAGTCCTACCTGTTGCTGTACTCATGACTTTTCATTCATTATTACATTGCACATAACTCTCACACTGCTTTTTACTTCATTCACATTATATCACTGAATCTGAGTCCACATTGAAATACTGTGTGATTGTATATTTTTTTCATATATTTCTGCAAAGTGTGGTTAGTCCGAGTAAATAACTGCATATATTCCTGTATATATTTGCATCCTTTTATAGAAACGTGGACAGACTGTAATTTACTGTACATACTGTGGTTGTCATTGAATCCTTATTTAAATCCTTCACCTGAACAACGAGAGCAAGTTTTTAGCCAAAGTCAAATTCCTTGTATGTGTTGTGCATACTTGGCCAATAAAGCTGATTCTGATTCTGATTCTGATTCTGATTAATGCAGAGTAATAACTCGTTCTAGCTTTTCTAAGAGATTTTTTATAAATTAAAAGATGATTTCTCCAAGCTAAATAGATTTCATCTAAATTAGTAGAGCGCCATTTTCTTTCTAATTGACGAGTCTTCTGTTTTAAGCTACGAGTTTCTGTGTTGAACCAAGGAGTTAAAAATCTCTGATTAGACTTTTTCTTTTTTAAGGGGGCCACCAAGTCTAGAGCCTGATGCAGAGAAGCTGAAACACTATCCACCATGTCATCAATTACAGAAGGAGCAAGCTGTCTATAGCTTATTTCCGTTGTGTTGACACATGGCATAGAGGAAACAATCTGCATAAATTTGGAAACAGCATCATCTGAGAGGCATCTACTGTGATAATATTTTTCTTTAGGAGCCAAATAGTCAGAAATAGTAAAATCAAAGGTTAACAGACAATGGTCTGACAGTACAGGGTTATGAGGAGACACTACAAGATTTTCTATTTCTATGCCATATGTCAGAACAAGGTCCAATGTGTGGTGGAGGTAATGAGTAGAATTTCCTACTTTCTGAGAAAACCCAATCGAGTCTAATATTGAATTAAAAGCCACATTAAGGCAGTCACTATCTACATCCACATGTATATTAAAGTCCCCTACTATAATTATTCTATCAGATTTCAGCACTAAATCAGCTAAGAAATCAGCAAATTCGGATAAAAATTCTGAATAGGTTGATGGGGGACGATAAACTATGGCAAATAAAATTGGGTTTAACCTGAAATTGCTAAAGTGCCCAACACTGAGGACCAGGCCCTCAAAGGAATTATAACATGTTTTTTGCTTTACATTAACTAGTAATTTGGAATGGTAAATTGTTGCTACTCCTCCTCCACGACCAGAACTTCTGGGATTTTGACAGTTTAAATAACCAGAGGGAGTTGATTCATTTAAACCAACATAATCCTCTTGCCCTAGCCAAGTCTCTGTAAGGGAAATTAAATCAATCTGATGATCAATTAACAGATCATGGACTAACAGAGACTTGGGAGTTAGAGACCTAATATTTAATAAACCACATTTAATTTTTAAATTATGAGGAGGAACAGAGGCCAAATCATTCAATTTAGAGGCTTTATGTTTAATTTGAGTTTTACCAATATTTTGCTTTATCACTTTGGGATGCTTATACATTATATTTTTATTTACTTTGGAGGGAGCAGACAATGATTCTCTGATGGGGAAGTCAGGGGCTAAGCTGAGGGGTGGCGGATGAAGAGGAGCTGCAGAGAGGCGTGTAAGACTGCGACTCTGCTTCCTGGTCCCAACTCTGAGTAGTCATGGTTTTGGAAATTTGGATAAAAAAGATGCCAGATTGTTAGATAAATGAGAAGCACCATCCAAAGTGGGATGAATGCTGTCTCGTCTCATAAGACCAGGTTTTCCCCAAAAAGAGCTCCAATTGTCAATGTAGCCGGCTGCTGCATCCGGCTGCTTCTGTCATTGGTCACATCTTCAATAAACACTAGTGACCCAGTACCATTGGTATGGTGATCTGTGCTGTGCTGCCTTTTTTTCCCCTTAATTATCTTCACAGCTGCAGACGCACCTGCTCCTCCCAATTAAGCAGCCTTCATAAGGAGTGCTGCCCTGCCTTCTTCACGGAGACGTCTACGCTCTTCCAGGAAGAGACTTCTATACTTGAGTCTTCCCTCACCTTTTGTTGGAAGTTTCACCTTCCTGTCTTCACCTACTCTAGCGCTTCAACACATGGGAGTTTCGTCTCCCCAACGCATCTGTAAGCATGGTTTGGATTTCATCACTCCTTGCACCTGCTACTCACTCTCTCTTTCCCCTGTGCACAGGTGGACCAACCTGGCGGCAGACCTCCTCCTGTTCCAGGTGGCGGACCTCTGAGCTGTGGGCTATTTCCTCCACCAGCGTACCCTCTCTTCATCTGCACTTCCCCAGCATCACCAACATGCAACATGCTACAATGACACTCGAGCTCGCAGGACTCAGAGGACCGGTGAAGTATCGTTCACTCTTCAGAACATTAACTACCATCTCACCACCATAAGAATTAACTCATCTCTCCCATTTCACCAGAGCGTGTTGAGTTCTAATTCTCTTGTCCTTCTCTCTCCTTTGGGTTGCCTGACTTGTCCTGCTCGGCTCGCTTCAGCCTTCACATCCACACACACACACACACACACACACTCACTTACATTCATTTCCCAATAAAAGATCACTGTGGTTGATTTGAGTCCGTGCCTGTGCTTAGGTTTTTCTACAAACATGTCAGTACGTCTCTGTGTAGAAAACCCAACAGACAGTGCCTTGGCACAAAGACTTAACACCATGGAGGCTAGAACTGACCAATTAACTTACCAACAACACGTGATCTTAAACCAGCTGTCTCAGATTAACACATGGCTCGATTGGGTCTCTCCTACGCAGCCTTCAGCGTAGGGTTCCGGGGGCTTGACCGGGTCAACCAATCCCGCTGTTCCTCCTATGCTGCACTCACGGGTTACTCCTGCTCCCACCCCCACCCGTTTTAATGGTAAGCTAGGGGAGGCTCGTGGCTTTTTACTACAGTGTAGCATCGGGTTTCAGCAGGTGCCTCGGGATTTCCCTTCTTGTCAAAGTCGTATCGGTTATGTGGTTAATTTGCTGGAGGGGTGGGCTTTAGCCTGGGCGTATGCTATCATGTCCCGTCCCAATTACTCCAGTTATACTTATGACCGTTTTGTCTCTGAGTTTACCGAGGTTTTTGATCACTCTGACCGCAATAATGTTCTCACCACCCTTAGACAGGGGGTCAGGTCTGTGGCAGATTATTCGGTTGATTTCCGGGTGGTTGCGGTAGAGGTTGGGTGGGAGGACATGTCCCTGTGCAGTATTTTTGTTCGCAGCCTCTCCCCTAGTCTACGGGATGAATTGGCCCGGATTGACAAGCCCTCTAAATTGAGTGAATTAATTTCCCTTGCTATTAGCATCGATAATCAGTTAAGGGAACGGGCCGGCGCCTGTCGGGTCGCGCCAGAGCCCAGCTTCGTCATTCTCCTCTGCCCCCCCCCCGATGGCTCTCCCCCCCTCTGATTCTCCCAAGGTCACTGAACCCATGGTGATGGGATGATCTAAGTTGCCTTTGGCGGAATGACAACACCACCGCAACCTTGGGCTGTGTATGTATTGTGCTAGCGCTGAACACAAACTCGCTGCCTGTCCCAATCAGTTAAAAGGGGAGGTCTGCTCGTCACAGTAGGGGGACTAGTGGACAAAGAAACTACTAAATCCCTTACATGACTGATGCTTCCCATCCAATTTCAACACAAGCACACTGAGATTTCCACTCATGCACTCACTGACTCAGGGGCCGAGCAGAGCTTTATTTTGGAGAGTCTGGCAACCCGGCTGGGGCTTCCCTGCTACAACCTCAGGACTCCGTTGAAGCTTATTGCCCTGTCCAAAGTGCCTCTTGCCATGGTCTCCAAGCAAACCGCCCCGGTCTCTGTGTTGGTATCCGACAATCATCGGGAACAAATCATTTTTTTTGTGCTATCTATTACGGCCTCTCCCGTTATTCTTGGGTATCCCTGGCTAAAGCTACACAATCCATTTATTGATTGGCGGGCTGGGAGGATTATGTCATGGAGCTGTTTCTGCTTTAGCGCATGTTTACAGTGTGCTGCCTGTTCTCCCTCCATGCCCATTTGTTCTCCCGTTGCGCCCCCCCCCACCCCCCGATCTCTCCTCTGTCCCTTCTGAATATCATGATCTGGCCCCAGTTTTCAGTAAGGCTAAGGCTCTCTCCCTGCCCCCCCACCGCCCCTGTGATTGCGCCATTAACCTCCGGCCAGGGGCTCTGCTACCATCTAGCCGGCTTTACAACCTGTCTGCCCTGGAATGGGAGGCTATGGACAAATACATCAAGGAGTCCCTGAGTTCTGGTATTATCAGGCCTTCTTCTTTGGTGGTGGGGGCTGTTTTTTTTTTGTTTGTGGGCAAGAAGGATGGCTCCCTTAGGCCTTGCATTGATTTCAGGGAGCTCAATAACGTCACGGTAAAGGACAAATACACCCTACCCTTATTAAATTCTGCCTGTGACTCTCTCCAGGGGGCCTCTGTCTTCACGAAGCTGGATCTACTCAACACATCACCTGGTATGCATTAAGGAGGGGGATGAATGGAAGACGGGGTTCCGCACGCCCAGCGGCCACTTTGAGCACCTGGTAATGCCGTTTGGTTTAACCAACGTGCCTGCGGTGTACCAGCGGCTCATTAATGACGCGCTGAGGGATTTTTTGGACTCTTTTGTATTCATTTACCTTGATGATATCCTGATTTTTTTCCCGTTCTTTAGAGGAACACTGGGTACACGTCAGGCGGGTCCTTCAATGCCTCATGGAGAATCAGCTGTACATCAAGGCCGAGAAGTGTCAGTTCCACACCGCTTCCACTACCTTCCTGGGGTTTGTTATTGCACACAAGAAGATCATTGCCGACCCCGACAAGGTAAAAGCTGTTGTGGAGTGGCCTACCCCTTCCTCCCAGAGGCAGCTGCAGCAGTTCTTGGGTTTTGCTAATTTTTACTGACGATTCATTCAAAATTACAGCATTATTGCTCTTCCTCTCACCCGTCTCACCTCCACCAAGGTTCCCTTTTGTTGGTCCAAGGAGGAGGCCTTTTCTAAGCTCAAGACTAACTTTTCCTCTCCCCCTATCCTCACCCAGGTGGACCCAGCCATGCAGTTTCTAGTGGAGGTGGCCGCTTCGGACTGCGGCGTTGGGGTGGTCCTGTCTCAGCGCTCTCCATCCGACGATAAGGTCTGCCACTGCGCCTTCTTCTTCCATCGTCTGTCCCCAGTGGAGAGGAATTAGGACGTGGGTGACCGAGAGTTGCTGGCGGTCAAGCTGGCTTTGGAGGAGTGGCGTCACTGGCTGGAGGGTGCTTCACAGCCATTCGTTGTTTGGACCGATCACAAGAACTTGGAATATCTCAGAACGGCCAAGTGACTGAACTCCAGGCAAGCCCGCTGGTCCCTGTTCTTCGGCAGGTTTGACTTCATTATCACCTACCGCCTGGGGTCCAAGAACACCAAGCCCGACACGCTCTCCAGGCAGTTCTCCCCCGACACGTCAGCGCCTGATCCGCACCCCATTGTTCCACCCTAATGTATTGTGGGTATGCTCTCCTGGGAGATTAAAGAGAAGGTCAGGAGGCACAGGAGGACAAACCCGACCCGGGTGGGGGCCAGCGGGTTGGATGTATGTTCCCTCTGCAGTCTGGGACGAGGTGATTGACTGGCTGCACTCTTCTAAGGTCATGTGTCACCCTGGGATGGCCCACACTGCCACTCAATTTCAGAGGACCTTCTGGTGGCCATCACTACGGAAGGACGTGAACGAGTTTGTCCGAGCCTGTCCTCAGTGTGCCACCGGCAAATTGTCCTCGGTCTCCTCCCTTGGGCCTACTCCATCCTCTCCCCATCCCCAGCAGGCCCTGGTCCAATGTGGCCCTGGACTTCGTGACTGGTCTCCCCCACCCCCTCTTCTGGTCACATGGTCATCCTCACGATCGTGGACAGGTTTTCAAAGGCAGCCCTCTTTGTTCCCCTCTACAAGCTCCCTTCGGCCAAGGAGACAGCCAACCTGTTTGTCCTGCATGTGGTCCGCCTTCATGGGATTCCCACTGACATCGTCTCGGACTGGGGCCCTCAGTTCATGTCTCAGGTGTGGTGCTCCTTTTGCAAGGCTATTGGGGCTACTGTCAGCTTGTCATCAGGCTGCCATCCTCACAGCAATGGACAGTGTGAGTGCACCAATCAGGAGCTTGAGGCAACTCTGAGGTGTGTGACTGCCTCCAACCCAGCTTCCTGGAGTTCTTACCTACCTTGGATTGAGTATGCACATAACTCGGCCATCTCTACGGCGACGGGCCTCTCTCCCTTTGAGGTGTCCTTTGGTTCCAACCCCACTGTTTCCAGAGGAAGAGGTGGAGATCGCCGTTCCTTCGATCCAAGCCCAAATGAAGCGCTGTTGACGGCTATGGATGTCGGCCAGAGCCACCCTTCGCCGCACCGCAGGGCGCAACACTGAGATCGCCAATCGTCACAGGACCCCGGCTTCATTGGTCCTTACTCCATTACACAGATTGTCAATCCTGTTGCTGTCCGTCTGGCTCTCCCTCCTTCTCTCCGCATTTGACCCACTTTTCATGTGTCCCAGGTGAAGCCATTTGTTTTCAGTCCGCTGTGCCCTCCTCCCAAGCCTCCACCCCCTTCAGTGATGGTCGATGGTGGTCCTGCCCACATGGTCAGGTGCATCCTGGACGTCTGGCGCAGAGGGCGTGGTCTCCAATACCTGGTGGATTGGGAGGGGCATGGTCCTGAGATGAGGTCCTGGGTGCGTTCCTCCTTCGTCTTGGATCCTCAGCTCATTAGGGAGTTCCACCGCACACACCTGGACAGGTTGGTACGGCCGCCAAGAGGTATCCCGTAGGGGGGAGGTACTGTGGTGATCTGCGCTGTGCTGCCTTTTTTCCCCTTAATTATCTTCACAGCTGCAGACGCACCTGCTCCTACCAATTAAGCAGCCTTCATAAGGAGTGCTGCCCTGCCATCTTCACGGAGACGTCTACGCTCCTCCAGGGAGAGACTTCTATACTTGAGTCTTCCCTCACCTTTTGTTGGAACTTTCGCCTTCCTGTCTTCACCTACTCTAGCGCTTCAACACATGGGAGTTTCGTCTCCCCAACGTATCTGTAAGCATGGTTTGGATTTCATCACTCCTTGCACCTGGTACTCACTCTCTCTTTCCCCTGTGCACAGGTGGACCAACCCGGCAGCGGACCTCCTCCTGTTCCAGGCGGCGGACCTCTCAGCTGTGGGCTATTTCCTCCACCAATGTGCCCTGTCTTCATCTGCACTTCCCAGTATCACCAACACGCAACACGCTACAATGACACTCAAGCTCGCAGGACTCAAGAGGACCGGTGAAGTATCGTTCACTCTTCAGAACATTAACTACCATCTCACCACCGTAAGAATTAACTCGTCTCTCCCATTTCACCAGAGTGTGTTGAGTTCTAATTCTCTTGTCCTTTCTCTCTCCTTTGGGTTGCCTGACTTGTCCTGCTTGGTTCACTCCAGCCTTCACATCCACACACACACACACTCACTTAGTACATTCATTTCCCAATAAGAGATCACTGTGGTTGATTTGAATCCGTGTCTGTGCTTGGGTTTTTCTACAAACATGTCAATTGGAAGCCATGCATGCTCATGCATCACACTGCCTCCACCATGTTTTACAGAAAATGTGGTGTGCTTTGGATCATGAGTCGTTCCAAGACTTCTCCATACTTTCTTCTTGCCATCATTCTGGTACTGTGGTGACCTGCTCTGCGTGCCTGCTGCCCTAATTGCCTCCACAGCTGCATGCACACCTGTTCACCTCATTAGACAGCCTTCTTAAGCCGTGCTGCCCTGTGGTCTGCACAGAGACGGCAACCCTCCTCTGGTCTGTAAGGACCTCTTCAACAACTCTGTCATCCTGCTCTGGAGAATCCTCTTCTTTGCCAATCCTGCTCTGTCAGGTCTTCTGAGAGCCAAAGCTCTCCAACGTCAAGTAAGCTGTTGGGATTCCATCCCTTCCACGCTTCACCCTTTCTTCCCTGTGCATAGGTGGAAGCCTCCTAGCAGCGGACCTCCTCCTCCTGGTGGCAGCGGACCTATGCTTCTTCCCGCACACTGCATTGCACAGAATACTCACCTACTCACCTTCACCTCGCTCCTCGGTGACAACACGAACACGGAATGGACTACAGCTGGTTCGGAGTCTCTGGGAGATCTTCAGCGCCTCAGCCTTTCATCAGGTATATTCACCTGTCTATTCACCTTGGTCTCAGTATACTCATCCACCTGTCTGTCCTCTCTCCTAGGGTTGCCAGTTCATCTGTACTCTGCTCGCCCAGCTGCCCATTTCAGCACACACGCACACATTCACATTCACTCACACTACAAATAAAAGATGATTGTATTTATTCCGAGTCTGAGTCTGCTTCTGGGTTTCACCAAACATGTCAGGTACAGGTTGATCTATCTTGGGTTCATCTGTCCAAAGAATGCTGTTCCAGAACTTTGCTGGCTCTCTAGATGTTTTTTGTAAAGGCTAATCTGGCCTTTCTATTTTTGAGGCTGAGTACTGGTTTGCACTTTGTGGTGAACCCTCTATATTTGCTCTCGTGAATTTTTCTCTTTATGGTAAACTTAGATACTGATGCTCATACTTCCTGGAGAGTGTTCTTCACTTGGGTGGATGTTGTGAAGGGCTTTTTACTTCACCATGGAAACAATCCTGCGATCATCCTTCCATGGATGTCCAAGATTTTTTGAGTTCCCAAGCTCACTAATGTGCTGTTTTCTTCACCATGGAAAGGATGCTGCGATCATTCACCACTGCTGTCTTCTGTGGATGTCCAGGCCTTTTGAGTTCCTGGCCTCACCAGTGTGCTCGTTTTTTCTCAGAATGTACCAAACTGTTGATTTAGTCCCTCCTAACATTTCCACCATCTCTCTGATAGATTTCTTCTTTTTTCAGCCTAAGGATGGTCTGTTTCACTTCCACTGAGAGCTCCTTTTGTCATGAGTTTGAGTCCAGAGCTCAGACTCCCTATGCATTTTTGAGTATCTTATGTCTGTTATTATTTTCTTGTCAGTTTTCTGTTATTTTGGTTGTGTGACACGAGCCTCCATCCTCCTCTCCCAGACACACCCACCATTCACTCACAGTTTATTTCCCATTTCCCAGGTGTGAGTGATTGTGTTTTAGGACACCTGCTATTCTCCCTCTCACTGCTCTCAGTCTGTTCTCCTTCTTCTTCTTCTTCTTTTAGATTTGACTGGTGGTTGGCAACCAGCTTACAGGTGCATTACCATCACGCACTTAACTCTATATCATCACTCTATCTGGTCAGGAGCTCTTCTCTAAGCATAACATTATTGTCTTGGACATCACTCTAATTCTTCTTCTTCTTTTGAATTTGATTGGCAGTTGGCAACCAGCTTACAGGTGCATTACCACCACTGACTTGATTATCATCACTCTATATCTTTGTATAAGGAGTTCTGAACAACGCCTTATGTGTGAAAAAATTATCCGTCCTTGGACTGTGTCCTCGGCGGCGGTGGTCGTCTCTCGACCAGCTCTTTTAGTCTGCTCTGCTATCAGCTGGGAACAGCTACGCAATCAGTTCACCTGCCAGCGCAGCTCTCACACCTGCTGCTCATTATGTTCTTTGTATTTAAACACTGCTGGTTCACTCTGTCTTTGCTACAGTCTTATATGGATGTTCACTGGATTACCTACTCGTTTCTTCCTACCAACATTCGTGGGGCGATGTCGGCTCTGGAGTGTTTTTCCTTTAAGTTTTCCTCATTTGTATTTTTGTTCATCATGCACTGTTTGGATTCTCGTTTGTCTTTTTGTTAATTAAATGTAACACTACAGTTCAGCGAGTGGACCTGTCTTTCTGCCCCGGTGGGGCCCATTCATGACAGAAGACTGCAGCCATAATTAGGGTCCAGCTGCTGTAGTGTGCATTTTTGCCTTTTTACTAACCTGCCACCGAAGCTGTGATGTTTCCTTCAGGCGAAGTTGACCGGAGGAGGAGGTGGTGGAGCCAGGATGAGCTGGAGTACGTTTCCATGATTGAAGACATGGCAATTGGGGCTTGGAACTGCTCATCCCGTAGGGACGAGAAACTGTGCTGGGGTGGTGTCGCAAATTTGCTGGAGGTTAAGCCCAGCGTGCGCTTCCACTCCTGGGTAATTAGACTCTCCCTTCCTCCACTTCCACCTATGCCACCAGCCTCTTCCCCGCCTTCTCCTGCAGCTTCACGGCAACAGCGTCGTCCTGCCACCGCCGGAGGAATCCCGCCTCTTTGACAGCCTCATCCTGGGCACCGGGCCCGACAATCCCCGCAACAGATCTTCGCTCTTTTTCTTCTTCTTCTTCGCTGGTTGTTCCACCAGCCCAACCTCCCTCCGTCACTGCTGCGACGTCTGTCCCCTCAGTGTCTCCCCCTGCTGCCAAGAGGTGCTCCATTTTTCCACCGGCTATGTCCGTTCCAGCGCCTACAGGGGCAGCTCCTCAACAATCCACAGAGGGGCCCAAGATCACCTTAGCCACAGAGAGGGACGACGCTCCATGTACAGCAGCAGGCAACATCCAGATCTGGGGAAACAGGCAAGTTTTATTTCATTCTACTCCTATTTTTGATGAAATGTCTTGCCTGATTCCTGGTAGGGAGACTCAGGAAAAGCAGCCCCCTGAGCTGTCCCCACCTGCTGCTGTTATAAATTGCTCACCAGCCCTCTCTGTGTTCTCTCTTGTGGTCCCTGGTTCTTGGGGAGGCAAGTCGGGTGCAGCCATCAGCTGCGCCTGAGCTCACCTTGCCAGGTTCTGCCGCTGCTGGTGACCCTGACCCTGTACCTCTGCCTGTGTATTCTGAGCCTTCTTCCAGGGTCGCCAGGGAAAATCCAACTTTGCCAGATGTCTCCGTGGGTCCAGGCTCACCACCCAAGGATGTCGTGGGTCCAGCTCCCCCTGCTGAGGTCGTCATGGACCTTTCCTCCTCGCACTCATCCAGTATCCCTTTGGTGGATCGCCTCCTTGGCTTGGTGCTCTCACATGTCGGCCTGTTCACCGTGGGTGCAGCTCTGGCCTGGCCCGGGTCCACCATAGGTGCAGCCATGGCCCAGTCGGGATCCACCGTGGGTGCAGCGTTGGCCCAGCCGGAGCCCACCGTGGATGCTGCAGTTTTGCTTGGGCCCGGAGCCACCACGGGTGCTGCAGTTTCGCTCCAGTCCGGAGCCACCGTGGGTGCTGCAGTTTTGCTTGAGCCCAGAGGCACCGAGGGTGCAGTTTTGCTCCAGCCCGGAGCCACCGAGGTGCAGTTTTGCTCCAGCCCGGAGCCACCAAGGGTGCAGTGTTGCTCCAGCTTGGAGCCACCGAGGGTGCTGCAGTGCTCCAGTCTGGAACCACCGAGGGCATCGGGGCCTCCTCTCCTTCTTCTAGCACCATCATGGTTCCCCCTCCGCCACCTAACGCCATCATGGGTCCCATGGGGAGGCCGCCTCCTGGGTCACCCCTGCAGTCCTGGTGGCTAAAAAACTCAGGCCAGCCGCCTGATAGACTGAGTCACTGGGTTGGGTGGCCCATATTCTCCGGCTGGCCACCTGACTCATATCACCTTGCCATTTGGCTGGCTTGGGACTTTGGCTGGCCACCTGAACAGTGGGGTTCTTTGGCCTGGGGGGCCAAGGGGCCGGTGTAGCACGGGTGTGGGTCCTGAGCAGGTTCTTATTTTTCCCGCCTAGCCTTTTTGCCCCCACCTCCCTCCTGGGGTGTTTTTTTTTTTTTTTTGCTGTACTCCTTCTTTGGGGGGGGGGGTCCTTTGGTGTTGCCTTGGGGTGTCTGGGATCCCGGGCCTTGGGGGGGGGGGGGGCTCTGTCATGTATTTTGTCATGTGTCATGACATGTCTGTCATGTCCCTATGTATTTTTGAGTATCTTATGTCTGTTATTTTCTTGTCAGTTTTCTGTTATTTTGGTTGTGTGACACGAGCCTCCTTCCTCCTCTCCCAGACACACCCACCATTCACTCAGTTTGTTTCCCAGTTTCCAGGTGTGAGTGACTGTGTTTTAGGACACCTGCTACTCTCCCTGTCACTGCTCTCAGTCTGCTCTCCTATCAGCTGGGAGCAGTTATGTAATCAGTTCACCTGCCAGTTCAGCTCTCACACCTGCTGCTCATTATGTTCTTTGTATTTAAACACTGCCAGTTCACTCTGTCTTTGCTGCAGTCTTATATGGATGATCACTGGATTATCTACTCGTTTCTTCCTACCAACACTCGCAGGGCGATGTCAGCTCTGGAGTGTTTTTTCCTATAAGTTTTCCTCATTTGTGTTTTTGTTCATCATGCACTGTTTGGATTCTTGTTTGTCTTTTTGTTGATTAAATGTCACACTACAGTTCAGCGCGTGGACCTGTCTTTCTGCCCCAGTGGGGCCCATTCATGACACCTTTGCCTGGATGTTTTGGATTCACAGCACCAGCTTACAAAAGCAAATACCACTCCTGGAATCAACTCCAGACCTTCTACCTGCTTGATTGATGATGGATTAATGAGGGAACAGCCCATGCAGTCCATGAAATAGCTTTTGAGTCAATTTCCCAATTACTTTTGAGCCCTTGAAATGAGGAGACTTTGTATAAAATGGTTGGGGCAATTCCAAAACTGTTCCTCCAGTTTGGATGTGAAGACCCTCAAATTTAGATAAGACAAGATAAGTCTTTATTAGTCCCACAATGGGGAAATTACAGCTTTATTAAATTAAAGCCAAGATTCTGCAATTTAAGCCCATATTGATTATATAACTGTATCTTGAATATGTTTTGGCAAACAGCTTAAATAACAAAACTTGTGTCAGTACCCAAATATATATGGACCTAACTGTAAATCCCTCGTACTTTGTTAGGAAGCTTTGTTAGTACAAACAAGCCACCCCAGGTTCAACAAACACTCATATGTACAATAAAAAAAAGGGGAAACAGCCCACATAAAATGTTTAATTCTACCTGTTATGTCTGGAATCAGAGTCGGAGTCAGACTTATGCCATGCAGCGAACTGACTCTTTATTGACGAACACAGAACTATATACACTCCGGCCGTAGCCCGCCTGACGTCACACCCAGGGTGGGTACAGCAAGACACACACTACACACTCACTACACATCATTCCCCTCCCCCTTACAAAAGTGTAAAACACATACACACAATTCAAACCCACCCCAATTTAGGACCTGAATCATACACTAAGAGAAATAGCAGGGAAACAGTGAACTAGAATAGCCTAACACATTCACCCAAAACAACTAAAATCAGCGGGGGGTTTTTATACTAAATACACAAAATAATCCCCAAATAACACACATTCATTCACATGCACCATCTGAACATATTTACAGCAACATTATTTATGTTACTCCAATGTCCAGGGGCAGCCAAAGGTAAAACTGGCTCAGAGGCCCAGGGCAGCCCCACGGCATGCGCGCCCCTGGCAGCCATCTGCCCCCGGGATCAAAACTGACCTCCCCGGCGAGAATGTCCCTTCTCATCCTTGACCGCTTCTCTCGTCTGGACTTGCAATGCTGCTGCCCGGCACGTCGTCCCTCCATGCCTGTCAGTCCGCTTATGACTGCCTTTGGAACCGCTGCAGCTGCCGCTGCTGTAGCCCAAACACTCCGGCCCCCTGTGGCCGAACTCCAGAGTCACTCCTCAACTCGGGTACCTTGCCATAAGGTACCCGAGTGCTGTGCTGTGGCTGCACGGTGTGCAGTGCTGTGCAGTGCTGTGGCTGCACGGTGGCGCAGTGGTTAGCACTGCGGCAGCACAGTTTACCCTTGGCCGGGGGATTGTGGGGATCGTGGGATCGTGGGTTCGATCCCAGCCCCTGACCAACAGTGATCTGTGTGGAGTTTGCATGTTCTCCCCGTGTTGCGTGGGTTTACTCCGGGATTTCTCCGGTTTCCTCCCACATGCCAAAAACATGCATATTAGGTTAATTGGCTGTTCTAAATTGTCCCTAGATATCTGTTTCCTATAGGCCCTTAGAATAGAGGGTTAGTATTAATGAAAGCGCTTTGAGTGGTCTTTGTGACTAGAAAAGCGCTATATAAGTGCAGGTTAGTTAGTTAGTTAGATAAGGCCCAGCACCCTCGTCCAAGGCACTTTGAGCCCTGGCACTGAGGTCCTGCCCGACCTCCATGGCGCCCGGCACCTCCTCTCTGTCGTGCGAGGTGCTCCGCTGTGCCGTCTCTGTGTCATCTCTGTGTCTGACTGTCGCTGCTGCTTCCCGGGACTTTCAGCATCACTCTCATTGGTGTCACTCGTTGACCCAGGCCTCTCGTCGCTGCGCCCAGCACCGTCATCCAAGGTACTCCACTGCGCTGCCTCTGCACCCAACTGTTGCTGCTCCATCTCCCGCATGCTGAGCTCCTTGGCTGGCTTGCCGTCTTCGGTGACAGGGGGCTCCCCCACCTGTGACTCTGGTCCTACCTCGAAGTCTAGCTGGTAGCTTGGTTTTGGCACACACCTAGCTTCGTGGCTAACTTCCCCGTAGACACTGGCTGAGCTGGTAGCTTTCCTGAGCTAGCTAGCTTAGCTCCTTTTGGCGGCAACAGCTCCATTACCCGCAGCTTTGTGGTCCTCATATGTTCGGCAAAATATTCGGCCAGCCGCCCGATAGCATCCGCATAAGACTCTGTTTCTCCCAACATACAGAGAATTCTCTGACCTTCTTTGCCGAGATGGTGGGCCGGAAGTGCTCATCTTCGTACTCCGTTGAGCCTACTTAAGCCCAGCGCAGCGATGTAACCCTCGAACATGGCCAGCCAATTGGGCCACAGGAACACTGGCTCTCCCGGATATTCCAGAAATGGTAATAATGGTGGAGGTAGCCCATACACCACCATAGTTTCTCCTCATTGCCAAAATGTTATGTCTGGAATCAGAGTTGGAGTCAGACTTATGCCATGCAGTGAACTGACTATTGAAGATCACAGAACTATATACACTCTGGGCGTAGCCCGCCTGACATCACACCCAGGGCGGGTACAGCAAGACACTCACTACACACTTACTACACATCACTACTCATTCATGAGAACTGAAGATTTGCATAACTAACAACCTACTAATACTTGTAACAGTGGCATCATTATCTGATTAAAGTGATTAGGATACCATATAAATACATTTAAAATTATAAAATGAATCAGATTATACAACAGTTAATTCCGACTGAGCAATTTGATTGGACAATAGGGATTCCAGGAGTTACTATAATTTGCGATAATTGCACTCCAATTTCACTGGATATGCATCACTCCATGTCAAAGTTGTTCTAGTAACGTTAATTACTAACAGTATTTTTCTATCAACTCTCTGACAATTGCAGGACTGTTTTGGATACCTTAATTTCCACAGTGAAGCGCTGTTTGACAAGAAATTATACATCCGTGACCTGGAAGTCCCACCCATTTACAAAGGTCTACTTCTGTCTGCGGTGTGTGGGATATGAGTGTGTGTGGTGGTGCCCTCCCCTAAGGTGGCATGAGGTTGGCACAGCCCATCTGTATATAAACCCAGGTTGTTGTAATAAAGTTGAAAGTGTTAGCTGCATGAACACTCGCCTCCTGCTTGGTAATTTTACAGATATAACATTTGGTGACGAGGAGAAGAATGGGAGCGTGCTGGCTAAATCAGCGACTATTGCCGTTTCTGGAAAACCCGGGTGAGCCGGTGATTTTGTGGCTGCAGTGGAGACGTGAGTTTGAGGAGTATATCAACTCGCTGGGTCTCCCTTGGCTTGGAGGGAGACAGTGGCGGGCCCTCCTGGCCCGTAACTTCGGCACGGAGGGCTGAAGGATCCTCGACTCGCTGGGCACGATTGAGGGCTATGAGGAGGCCATCGGGCACATGGCAGCGTACTTTGCAGAGTGGACGAGGGCCAGAGAGCGGCAGGCGAAGGAGCTGGTGGCGCTAGGGACGACAGAGCTAGTTAGCTTGGGAAAGCTAACGGCTCAGTCAAAGTCTATGGACAGGCTAGCTGACAGGCTAGTTTTGCGCCAAAACAAAGCTAAGGGCCCTGAGCTGGGCCTCGAGGCAGAACCGGGGCCACATGTGGAGAAGCCCCTGGCTACTGATGACAGCGGACACGGTGTAAACGTCGCGCGCCCCGAAGGATGGTCAGGACTGCAACGGGTGGTGAAGCTGGATGGCTTGAGGGTGCCCATGTTGATAGCCACCACTGCCACGTGGTCCATCGAGAGTGAGGCCTGGGTTCGGAGGCTCACACCCCGGCGCCCGGATGCGGTGAAACTGACAGATGATGAGGACTCTGGTAATGGCAGGAGTATTACGCTGACGGTGCAGTATGGTGAGAAAACCCTTCCTGCATTGCGGTTCCAGGTGGCATGCCGGGGCGAAAATGTCATGGGGTGGGACCTGTTTGAGGAGCTGGGTTTCACTCTTGAAATCAGTGGACAAATGGTCAGCGGCCCAGAACCAGTTCGCACAGGCTTTGTGGACGTGGGTGCGGCCGAGGATCTCAGTGTGGACAGTGAGAGTAAAACAGACAGCAAATGGGACACAGAGAGTGACTATAGCTCGGATGGTGAAGATGAAATGGAAGATGAACAAGAACCAGAATTGCCCCTACCCCTCGAGCAGCCAGAACCAGAACGGAGAGAGAGAGAGAGAGCCTGAGTTAAGCGGGACCATGCAGGCTGAGAGCCTCGGGGAAGAGCTGCAGCCAGACACGATGGTGGCGCAGCGGAGCACCGGGACCAAGAGCGCTGGATGCAGTGGCGAGGAGCCCAGGTTGGTGAACGAGCCTGGCAAAGGTGATGGTGCGTGCCCCGGAGGTGAGCAGCAGCAGGATGCAGAGGCGATGCAGCGGGACACCTGGAGCGAGGGGGCCGAGAGCAGTGACGACGTGCCCGGGTCAGAAGATGGAGCTAATGGGAGTGTCACCAAGAGCCCCGGAGGTGAGCAGCAGCGGGGCACAGAGACGACGCAGCGGGACACCTGGAGCGAGGGGGCTGAGAGCAGTGACGGCGTGCCCGGGTCGGGAGATGGAGCTGACGGGAGTGTCACCGAGAACCCCGAGGGACAGCAGCTACAGCCGGACATGGGATGACGGCATGGTTCGGGACACGAACTGGTCTGGCGAGCTGGGAGGTGATAGTGATTGGAGCGGCAATAACCCAGTGAGGGTTGACCCCGGTGCCGGTGGCTGTGTTGCCCTTGGTGTGGGAACCGGACGGCACCACGGGGTCCCTGTGAAGAAGGCTGCCGAGGCTGGAGGACAAGAGAGTGGAGCAGAACAAATTGGCGCTGTTCTGCAGCGCACCAAACGCCATCATCGGGGTAAAAGTTTGGACAGGGTTGGCGGGACAGCCTGACACAGGAAGGAGGTCCAGAGATGATGTGGCGGGCACGGGAGACCGGGTCGGGTTCCCCTGCGGGTCGACGGCGGGGTCTGGCCCAGAGAAGAAAAACAGGTTTTGGCGGGTAGAGACATTTTGGCTAGGGAGGGGTGTTTTGACCTTGGGGGGAGGCAGCGGCTGGGTTTACTGATGCCGTGGGGCTGCCCAGGCCCTCCGTGGCAGTATAGAAGATGGTGGCTGCAGAAGAGACATTGGTATTACTTAAATTAAAAGACTTTTGTGTAAATATCTGAATATATGTGATTATGTACAGTTTGTATATTTTGAATGCTGGTGTGCATGTGACTGAATGTAGGAGTATTATGGGATTATTTTGTACATTTTTAAAGAGACGTGGTCCAATTTTGAGTTGTTTTGTGTGAATGTGATAGGTTTGTTCTAATATATATTATTATCATTGTTCTTAGTGTGTGATTCGGGTTTCTAAATTTGGGTCGTTTTCAATTGTGTGTGTGGTTTTGCATTTTTCTAAAGGGTGGGGGGAGAATGCGGTGTGTGGGATATGAGTGTGTGTGGTAGTGCCCGCCCCCTAGGGTGGTGTGAGGTTGGCACAACCCATCTGTATATAAACTCAGGTTGTTGTAATAAAGTTGAGAGTGTTAGCTGTATGAAGACTCACCTCCTGCTTGGTCATTTTACAGACATAACACTGTCTACCTGGTCATTTTAAGATCATTAAACGATTTCGTGTCCATTTAAAAAAAATAGGCAGTGCTAGAGTTTGATTTGTCTCGATTAACAAAGCACAATACCTTTGTGGTGATGGACTCTTTGTTTCATCTGAAAATGTGAAGAAAAGCGAGCAAAATGTGCTAAATCGCTAGCATGCTAACTACTAGCTTGTGGCACTGATCTCAATAAAATACAGTACCTGGATAGCACACGTCCCATTAACGAGTACAGAGCTGAGTGAAGTCACCTGGCCACCATATTAGTACACCCAAAACACTCAATAACTTCCCAAAGAATTAACAGATTTTGAACTTCTTGGTATGGAGACACAATTTATAATCTTGTGCAACCGGTGAACTATAGAAATTGAGTTGACATTATGTTTAATGGCCGCAGGACAGCTGGATAATCGGAAAAGTCAAGCCAAGGTGAATAGTTCTGTGAGTAATACATGCAGTAAGTGTGTTTAGGCATGTCATCATAATAATAATCCTAATGCAGTGCTTTAATTTTGCTGTTAAGTGCCTAGGCCTAATCCAGTCCTTCTCAAATAGTGGGGGGGGCGTATGACCCCAGGGAACAGGCTTTGCTTTTGCCGTGTAAAGTGTAATTGCACATCCACGGCAGCAGGTGGTGCAGTGGCGCTCTCATTGTCAAAGTCTGTGCGGGAGTTTAAAACTTTTTAAATTGCTGTCAACAAACCCCTCGAGAGACACCATGGAGAAATATTTAACAGTAACGAAAAGAAAGGCGGAGAGAGACAGAGGTAAAGAGACAAATGAAAGTCTCCCAAAAGCTAAGACGAGGAAATATGACGAAGCTTATCTAGCGCTTGGCTTCACTGTGACTACGGTGGGAGACGAGGAAAGACCGGTGTGTTTACTGTGTCTGAAAATGTTGGCAGCGGACATCATGAAGCCAAATAAATTAAGACGTCACCTACAGACATTACATCCTCAACACACTGATAAGCCGCTTGATTTTGATATCAACCCCTTGATAACAGGGTTTCTGTGTGGCAAAATAAAGTTAATATTTGTTGAAAGTTGATTTATATTGCTTTTTTCTTTTGTTAATGTTAAAAAGGATACAATTTTAGGTATACTTATACAATTTTTATAGATAATGATCTTATTTATAGTCACCGCGGCGAGTGGGGGGGGGGGCGCGAAATATTTTCTCTTTCCTAGGGGGGCTTTGCAAAAAATAATTGAGAAGCACTGGCCTAATCTAATTTGCAAAATATGGGATCACAACCTTTTCACAAAGGTCCTATTTACACTGAGGTAAAAATAAAAAAAAACAAAAAACAAAAGACATATTTTCTGTGATGATGTAGAGCTAGGCCTTGCTACACATAGCCTATTTAACTAGTATGGACTAACCATATATTGAAATAATTTGTCACACTGTGATGAAAAGACCCAAATGGAATAACAATTAAGGCTGAATGCTAATTCTTTTTTAGTAATTATCTTCATCAATTTTAGGATTCTGAAACAAAACATGACACCTTCCATCCTGCTTACACATCTTGGACTTGGGACCAGGCAATGGTGCAGTTAAAGGTGATTGGTAATCAACAAAAATCGGCATGTAGAATTGATCCATTGTTGATTGGTAATTAGCAGTTGACGACCAGCATCAGGAATAATTTAGCACACATATAAACACTGTCAGATGATCAGGAATCAGAAGTCCTCCTTAGGTGTCCTTGGTGATGACCATTCCTGGTAAGTATATTATAAATAATTCAGTCATCATATGTGATATGTGTACCACCATCATGATCATTATGCATTGATGACCAGCATCTATCTATAAACGCAATGAATCACTGTCTGTATGTGTGTCTAGCTGTCTGTGTGTTCCTCACATATCTCTCAAACTGTTCATCAGACTGGCCTCAGATTTTATAAGTGCTTTACTGAGGTTACGAGGGTGTGTGCATCCCCGAGTATGGAGTTGCTCAGTCAAAATATGTAATTTTTATCAATAAAGGTTTAGCCACTGCTCTGTTTCCTTGTGCTCTGGCTTCTAGAAGTGTGGGTGGGGTTTGGGATTGACTCCGTACTGACTGGATAATACGTGCCATCACAACCAGTCACCAGAGCGCTCCGTAAACAAAACTAGGAAGTGAAAAGTGACAAATTTGATCAGAAAAAGAGAATACTGAAGATTTAATGCTTAAAAAAAATTATATGTTGCTGTGATTGTGTAGCTCTAAAGGACAATTTGGCATATGTGGTGAACACAAGGCGCATGGGTGCGCTGGGAGTGGGGGGGAGGCAGCAGCCGGACTGCCTTACCACAGTCCGTCACAGGGAGCCAAGCCCAGCCTGCCCGGTTAACGGGAGTCTCGGCTGCTGCTTCACCCGTGTGCCACCGCTGTCCTTTGCGGCACCGTGGGTTCAACATGGCGCTCCTCCCGGTGCATGATTATGGAGCGGAATGGACAAAACAATTGCATATCATACGCGGACACATGCACACTTTGACCAAATGACAATCATGACCAAACACACAAAAACGCCCAAATAACAAAATAAATCATTTTTTATTTACTGACAAATGGGCAACACTGATGCAACAGTTGCAGCCAAACAGATCATTCTGCTGTGTATAATAATGTTCGGTGTTTTGTACTTATGATATTGCTAAAATATAAAAAGATGCACTACAATGGGTCTCAAATATTTGTAAATGTGTCGTGTTACAGTACTGCATGAGTTTATTGACAATAGACTATAAACTACACATATAAATTAAAACAGTTATATTGATGACTGAACAACTCCCATTCACACTTATGAATATGTCATAAAAGATCACACAAATAAGTCTGACAAACAAATAAACAAGGGTTCTTAAATAGTCGCCAATATTGGATGTCCCATTCATTTTCAATAATTCTGTAAGTAGTATTCACACCGTCAAATAAATCTTAGTGCCGCTCAGTCCCTTTCATATTTGTCAAAGTCTAACATGTGGGATTGCCTACATATAGGCTACACCTCTTTGCATTCCACATTAAAACACAGCCTACGTTTGAGCCTGTAAAGCCTAATTGGGCTACCTGTTTTCAGACAAGAATACTTGCTTTCTACAGGCATGCACTAATCACAAGTCAGATATTTACACTGTATGATGACCAGCATCTTGAATAAATTAAATTATTCAACATGCTGGTTATCATATTTTGCTAATTAGATTAGGCCTAGGCACTTAATAGCAAGATTAAAGCACTGCATAATACTTTAAATTACTCATACAGGACTCATGGATCATCACCTTATCGTGGTGGGGGGTTTGTGTGCCCTAGTGATCCCAAGAGTTATGTTGTCCGGGGCAATTTGCCTCTGGTAGGGTCACCCAAGACAAACTGGTCCTGGGTGAAGGGCCAGACTAAGAACGATCCAACAAGCTCTCATGATAAATACTAGAACAAGGATTCAGTGTACCCTGCCCGGTATGGGGTTACTGGGGCCCCACCCTGGAGCCAGGCCTGGGGGAGGGGCTCGATGGCTAGCGTGTGGTGGCCTGGTTTCCGCCCATGGGACCCAGCCGGGCTCAGCCCGAAGGAGTTACATGGGTCCGCCCTCCAGTGGGCTCACCACCTGCAGGAGGGATCATGGGGGTCCAGTGCTATGTGGATCAGGTGGCGGTCAAAGACGGAGACCTTGGCGGTCTGACCTCAAGCTTCCTAAATTGGCTTTTGGGACATGGAATGTCACCCCTCTGATGGGGAAGGAGCCTGAGCTGGTGCATGTGGTTGAGAGATACCAGCTAGATATAGTCGGCCTCACCTCAACACACAGCTCTGGTTCTGGAACCAGTCTCCTGGAGAAGGGCTGGAGCTTGGCCTACTCTGGAGTTACCCCGGGTGAGAGGTGACGAGCGAGCAGGGGTGGGTATTCTTGTATCTCCCCACCTTGCTGCCTCTATATTGGCGTTTTCCCCAGTGGATGAAAGGGTTGTTTCCCTGCGCATTCGGGTTGGGAAACGGATCCTGACCATCATTTGTGCTTATGCACCAAATGATGGTTCAGAGTACCCACCCTTTTTGGAGTCTCTGACTGGGGTGCTGGAGAGTCCTCCTCTTGGAGACTCCATTGTTCTACTGGGGGACTTCAATGCGCACGTGGGCAATGACAGTGAAACCTGGAAGGGAGTGATTGGGAGGAACTGCCTGCCTGATCTGAGCCTGAGTGGTGTTCAGTTACTGGACTTCTGTGCTAACCACAGCTTGTCCATAATGAACACCATGTTCAAGCATAAGGGTGTCCATATGTGCACTTGGCACCAGGACACCTTAGGTCGCAGGTCGATGATCGATTTTGTTATCGTGTCATCAGACCTGCGACCGTATGTCTTGGACACTCAGGTAAAGAGAGGTGCTGAGCTGTCAACTGATTACCACCTGGTAGTGAGTTGGATCCGATGGCAGGGGAGGATACCATTCAGACCTGGTAGACCCAAACGTACAGTGAGGGTGTGCTGGGAACGTCTGGCTGAGGCCCCTGTCCGGGAGGTCTTCAACTCCCACCTCCAGAAGAACTTCAACCCCATTCCGAGGGAGTCTGGAGACATGGAGTCTGAATGGGCCATGTTCTCCACCTCCATTGTTGAAGTGGCGGTCCAGAGCTGCGGCCGCAAAGTCGTCGGGGCATCTTGTAGTGGCAACCCCCGAACCAAGTGGTGGACACCAGTGGTGAGGGAGGCCATTAAGCTGAAGACGGAGTCCTGTCAAGCTTGGTTGGCTTGTGGGACTCCCAAAGCAGCTGAAGTGTACCGGCAGGCCAAGCGGAGTGCAGCTCAGGTGGTTGCTGAAGCAAAAACTCGGGTATGGGAGGAGTTCAGTGAGGCCATGGAACAAGACTTTCAGTGGGCCTCAAAGAGATTCTGGCAAACTGTCCGGCAGCTCAGGAGGGGGAAGCAGCTCCCTGTCCACACTGTGTATGGTGCGAATGGGGCGCTGCTGACTTCGACTGGGGATATCGTCGGGCGGTGGAAGGAATACTTCGGGAATCTCCTCAATCCCACTGATACGCCTTCCACAGAGGAAGCAGGGCTTGTGTACGAGGGGGACGACTCGCCTATCACAGGGGCTGAGGTCGTGAAGGTGGTTAAAAATCTCTTTGGTGGCCGGGCCCCGGGGGTGGACGAGATTCGCCCTGAGTACCTCAAGGCCCTGGATGTTGTTGGGCTGTCAGTCAGTCAATCAATCAATCAATCAATCAATCAATCAATCAATCAATCAATCAATCAATCAATCAATCTTTATTTCTAAAGCACTTTAAAAACAACTACAGCTGATACAAAGTGCTGTACATCAGGATTAGATAAAATGAAAAGGACATAAAAGACAAAATGCAACTAAAAAGGTATGAAACAAAACAAATAAAAATGACAATCATATAATAATGCAATAAAACAAGTACAATCAATGTCTCAAGCTGGGTTGACCAAGGTGTAAAAATGAATTTTAAGATAAGATTTAAAAGTGGACAGTGAAGGCGCCTGTTTAATAGGCAAAGGAAGACTGTTCCAAAGTTTAGGAGCAGCAACAGAAAAAGCTCTGTCTCTTCTGAGCTTCTTCTTTGATTCTGGTATCTCCAGGAGCAACTGATCAGCTGACCTGAGAGACCGAGCAGGAAGGTAAAAGTGAAGAAGCTCAGAGAGGTAAGGCGGGGCAAGGGCATTCAGTGATTTAAAAACAAATGAAAGAATTTTAAAATGAACCCTAAAGTGCACAGGCAGCCAGTGGAGGGAAGCTAAAATAGGTGTAATGTGGTCCCTCTTACGTGTTCCAGTTAAAAAACGTGCAGCAACATTCTGAACCAACTGGAGATGTGCGAGGGAAGACTGGCTGACTCCAAAATAAAATGCATTACAGTAATCCAGCCGAGATGTGATGAAGGCATGGATTACTGTCTCAAAGTGCTGTTTAGAGAGAATGGGTTTAGCCTTTGCCAGTTGCCTTAAATGAAAAAAGCTGCACTTCACTACTGCAGCAATTTGACGATCCAGTCTAAAATCACTGTCCAGCTTAAAACCCAGATTAGTGACAGTAGGTTGGACAAACCCTGTCAAGGGGCCCAAATCAACAGGAGGGGACTCCCAGGAGCCACTGGGTCCAAACACAGTTACTTCTGTCTTTTTTTCATTAAAATTTAGGAAGTTCACTGCCATCCAATCTTTAATGTCATTAAGGTATTCAAGAAGTGATTTAATTTAGAAGTTGTCCTTCTGCCTTATTGGAACATAAACCTGACAGTCATCAGCATAGCAGTGGAAGGAGATGCCATGCTTTCTAAGAACCGAACCCAGTGGAAGCAGATAAAGTGAAAAGAGCAGAGGCCCTAAAATTGAGCCCTGTGGGACCCTACATGACAGGGAAGTAGAGGAGGATTCAGAACCAGCAAGGCTTACACACATGGTTCTATCAGTTAAGGCGCTTTTCCACTAGCCCCGATTAGAAAACCCGACTCGACTCACTTCGGTTCGGTTCTGCCTCGGTTGCTTTTCAACATTACTGCTGGCACACCTGCTGGCACACCTGCGGTGGGTGGGATTTCCTGAACAGTGAGGCGGCGCCACACTCTCGTGACGTGAAACACGCGACCGAATCCTCCACAACAAAAAAAATGGCTGATGACGAGGAGAGAAGGAAGGAGGAAGGAGAGAGGAATGACTGTGACATGAAACTGGTGAATTCTATGGTGCTGACTTGTTGTGCTCTGCACAATCTGTGTGAGAGTCATGGAGAGACGTTTGACACTACATTGGATGATGCAGTAGATGAACCAGTGGTGGCAGCGGCACAGGGAGCAGAGGAGCAGGGTGCCGATATACGAGATGCTGTGAATGCAGTACTTGTCTAGCAATAGGTAGAAATGTAATTTCGCCCACATTTATGTGCATACATATTTCAAAAAAGTTTTTTGTAAATAAAATGTTGTGCATGTTCCATCTACCTGTCCTCTGTTGTTCATAACACTTATCTGTTAAGAAGGTGTGAAGCCATCAGCCTAATGATGAGTCCACACTTCTCACTGTTGTGATAATTGCTCACGCTGAGCGCTCTGACAGCCCCGCTGTGGGGGTCACACACACGACGTGTTCCTCCACACTCTCATTTTTTTCCCCGTATATTTTTCTTTTTGGCGTACAGAAATGGCAATACACCCGTATTTGCTAAAATTGCATTTTCCCCGTATTAAAATACGACGAAACCGTATCACTTGACAGGTATGTAATTACATTCAGAAACACCGCACAGGCCATCTTCACAAAAATCCAGCTCGACAAGCCACTTTTGCTTAGGTGGAAATGCAAATTGAACTATAAATCATGTGCTGATACATGTCATATTCCCATGCAAAGGTCTCCCACTTTTACTTACAAATTGATTTTTAATTTTTGGGAAAAGGGAATATAAATTTTGCACAACTTGTTGGTAACAACAGTTGTGTACAACAAAAACACAGTTGTGTCTAATGTTATTAGTGCCAAATTTTTGCTAGATTCCTTCTTAATTTATTAAATTTTGACTGGTGATGCAACATTCAACTTACATGTACTTACCTTTATCAGTGTCTACTGTACAAGTTAAAGCACACCTGTACAACTGCTTATAACATAAAAAATGTACCCGTTCAAGAGAAATGGATTCAGCATTTCAAATTTGTTTAAAATAAAAAAAAAGCCTACCAAGACATTACGTTTCGTTGTGTTGTTAAAAATTAAATTACCATTAGAAGGCTATACACCTGACCTGATGAACAGCAGCATGTGGAGTGAACAGAGAATGGAATGTGTATGTAATTATTGGCTTTTCTCAAACGGTGTCATAACAGATAAACCAGACTTTTGATGCAAACAATACTATTTTATTCCAGAAGCAAAATTTACAAACAAAAAAACAGACTGGGCATGGGGAGACATGGCTAGACACGCCGACTGCTAAATGTGTCCACAAGCCTGCCAATAGGGTCAGGAAATCTCTGTTGAATGATGACATCTCTGCGAGCTCTTCCCTTCGTAACACAGCGTCCTGCTCCAGGGCTTCACGCGCATCTGCCCGCACATCTGCGGCCACCTGTCGCAAATGCTGCATGTACTCCTGATGGTGTTCTTGCCGCTGGTCATGTTGCCGTTCCAAGGGCCGCATCTCTTCGTCATGCATGTTGACCATCGCTGATGTAAGGTCAGCGATGGAGTTGCCCCTTTTCCTCTTGCCTAGAAAGACAGAAAGGCATGGTCGTTAAAGCTGGATCACTACATATATTACGGAATTACACTGGTGAAAGTCTGTGGTGGAATGTCACTATTATATTATGCTTCATTGCTGTATATAAGCTGAACTGTCATGTTGCTGCCCCTCAGTAGAGCGGATTTTGCAACACACAGTGTGCTGTCTTCGGCTGCAGCCCCCCCTGCAAAACTAAAAAGGATTACGATTAAGAATATGGATGGATGGATGGGTAATGTTTAAACTAGTTGCTTGTAGTGTGGCCGCAGAACTCTGAAGGGGTTAATACAGTCAGCTGACGCGAAGCATTTCAATGAAGCATGTTGATTTCAACAGCAGTTCATGAGCTTTGTTTGTCTAAAACAGGA
Source organism: Pholidichthys leucotaenia (assembly GCA_020510985.1). Taxonomy (NCBI): domain Eukaryota; kingdom Metazoa; phylum Chordata; class Actinopteri; order Cichliformes; family Pholidichthyidae; genus Pholidichthys; species Pholidichthys leucotaenia. The sequence goes on along the minus strand of CM035841.1, from coordinate 255,669,075 downwards.
GTTACAACAGCACCAATCACCACACCTAAAAATGGTTGTGGAACACCGATAAGTGAAGACCAAAGAATAACCTTTTTGTACATTTAAAAAGACATTTTCAATTAATTAATATGCAGCTACAGGAAATTGCATTAATCAATTTGGTACATAACTTGTTAGGCTCCAGCCCCCCCGCGACCTGTAAAGGATTAAGCGGTAGAAGATGGATGGATGGATGGATGGATTTTCGACCCTGGTTTCCACTGGACCTGTTTCAACCAAAAAAAATCGTGGTTATTGTGCCTTACCGGCACTTGAACGTGATCCAGATGGAGCTGGTGATGTGGCTGACATGGGAGTCGATCCAGCTGGCGCTCCGGCAGACACAGATGCAGAGGCAGAGGCAGGAGAGTCCGGTGTGTCCATGTCCACTGAGGTGGACCCCTGTGATATGAACTGCGATTCTAGAAAGAAAATGCACGCAATTTAAAACTTAACACCAAAGTGCAACATGTACACAACACTCTCAAGTTTTTAACCGGAATACAATAAGCGTAATTCAGCGTTTTGTTCGCGCTAATACTTAACACAAAGCAAGCGTGAATCTGCAGTTGGCTGCAAAACAATAGGCAAGCCTCAGTAACAACCATTACCCACAATCTAACAACCTTCCTATTTCTTAAAAACAGTGAGCTTGGCACAGAAAGGATAAATTGGCGAAAAGACGCGCAATATCAAAACAACACTCACCATCCACGGTTTCCAAGGCCGTGGCCGTGTCGAGGGCCTATGTCCATAGATCGCGTCCATCTCAGCAAACCACTTCCACTCCTTCCGATCCGCTGCACTTCAAGCATTGTGGTCCTTCACTGCTCGGTAATCGCTTTTCAGCTTTTTCAGCTTCTCCCGACACTGTTTGGCAGTACGGATGTGCCCTTGGGATCCCATCTGCTCGGACACCTGCTGGTATACTTTTTCATTTCGAGTAGATCCGTCCAACTCGCGCTGGATGCGATCATTGGCTAATATAGAAAGAAAATTGCGCACCTCCTAATATATAATATTAGGAGTATATTATTATATAAGTATATTATACAGTATATTAATATAATATACTGTATTAAAGGGGCGCACTGTGTTCACTGGCTGAACAACTACAAATGGCGGTCGTGGAGTAGATTCAGCAGAAAAAGTCGCTTTCGTGACGTTACAACCTGACCAATCAGTGGCGACCAGTCTCTTAAAGTCATATCACAGCCATACTCAGCCCTACTCAGCTCGGTTAGACCCTGCCCTGGATCAGGTACTAAAAAAGCACCTGCTAACCGGTGCTGGGGCTAATGGAAAACGCGCAAACGCGGGCTTAGTGGTGCGGTGTAGGGCTAAGTGAGGCTAGTGGAAAAGGCCCTTTAGATAGGACCTAAACCATTCCAATGCAATACCAGAAATACCCACAAGATACTGCAGGTGAGAAATTAAGATTTCATGGTCCACTGTATCAAAAGCGGCGGTTAGGTCTAGCAAAACAAGAACCACATGATCACCAGAATCAGACATCAAAAGGATGTCATTAAAAACCCTTAATAGTGCTGACTCTGTGCTATGTAGGGTTTTAAAACCAGATTAGAACACCTCCAGAACATCATGTTCATCCAAAAAATCCTTCAACTGGAAATAAACTATTTTCTCCAATATTTTTGAAATAAAAGGCATCTTGGAGATTGGCCAAAAATTAGCCAACACAGTGTGGTCAAGACCAGATTTCTTAATTAGGGGTTTAACTACTGCATGCTTAAAATTTGCAGGAACCACACCAGAAGTTATTGTTTAAAATGGTTAAAACTGATTGACCTATGCTAGGAAAAACTTCTTTAAAAAAATCGAGGAGGGAGGGCATGAGAACCTGAGGGCTTAGTATGATCAACCACGTTCTGTAATTGTTGCAAGGTCACAGGCTCAGACTGATTAAAAACAGCAGAACAAGGGACAGACACAGAGGGGTCAGAGGCAGGAGCTGGGATAAGAGCCCTAATGGTGGTGACCTTATCAATAAAAAAATGTAAAAAGTCATTGCATGTTACAGATGACACTTCTATACTGACAGATTGTGAGGCATTAAGAACAAAATCAAATAACACACATTGATCATGACAGTTTGCTGCAATAATAGCTAAGTAAAAGTAGCAGAAAACTGGCCAGCAGTGGAGGGGTTAAAAATTCTACAGCGGCGAGCAGGAGCACAGGTTTGAACTCTGGTGCAGGATAGACCAACATCAAATAAAATAGGCATATGGTCAGAAAATACAGCATCACCAATCTCCAGGTTAGACACAGACAAACCATGAGAGAGAACAAGGTCTAATGTGTGTCCGTGTTCATGTGTAGGTCCACCAGGTAAAAACTGTTCCAGGCTAAAAGAATAAATGAGATTTAAAAAGTCATTCACCAGTGGCTTATCTGGACAGCACACATGGATATTAAAATCTCCAACAATAAGGACTTGGTCGTACTTTCGCATAATTTCTGCCAGAAAATCGGCGAAGTCATTCATAAAATCCTTATTGTATTTGGGGGTCGGTAAATGACAGTGACCAGCACCGGGTCAGAGCGGCCCACCTCAAATAAAGTCATTTCAAAACTGGGGAACGACAATGATAAAAAACACTGCTTACATTTAAAATCATTTCTATAAATACAGTAGTTGCTGTTCCTCCCCCTCGAGCCAACACCCGTGGAGAGTTAAAATAAGAACAATCAGCCGGTAAAAGTTCAGAAAAAATACTACAGTCACGACACTCAACCAAGTCTCACATATGCAGAGGAAATCCAGACCACGGGAAGTGAAGAAATCCCTGAGGATAAAAGTTTTATTTACCAGTGATCTGGCATTTACCAGGCCAATCCTGGCAGGAGCTGGGGTGAGTGGTGAAGTGGACCGGGGAGCCTGACACAGCAGCTGCAGGTTCCTGAGGTTCATGCTGCGCTGGCGAAGCCGGAGAGAGCAAGGGCGGCAGGGCTGGGGCACCTCATCCAAGCCAGTCACAGGTACTAGGCAGGCATCAATTGGATCGAAGGAGCGCCAAGGCACAAACAAAGGAGAAGATAATCCATACTCTGCTCGGGAAACAGAAGAGGAGCACGCCAGGCAGAGTTTGAGCTTGACCACCCGACCGCCACATTTACGGCGGTGACGGTGACGCTTCCGGCGGGAGGATGGAACCAAAGCCCGGTACAGGTGAGTGGGAACTCCCGGTAAAACGGGGAAGGGGGGGGGGCAAAGCTTTCTGTCCATTAAAATCAGATGAGGCTAGGTCTTTAACAAGCGATCATACACCAGCAGTGACTTGATTTGTTGAGTAAAGAGGGTTAAACATAAAAATAAACACAGAAATGACAGAAGTAGATGGTCAGCCACACACACTGGCGCCATCTTGCTTCTCAAATGATGCATCTTGCTTATCAAATGATGCAAAATGTCATGGTTGACAAGCCTCTGCAACATTGCATGGAGGTCGGGGGCAGAACCTTTGGCATGGCAAACCAGGGTGGTGGTTCCTCTTCAAAAAAAGGGGACCGGAGGGTGTGCTCCAACTTTAAAGGGATCACACTCCTCAGCCTCCCTGGGAAGGTCTATGCCAAGGTATTAGAGAGGAGAGTCCAGCCGTTGGTCGAACCTCAGATTCAGGAGCAGCAATGTGGTTTTTGTCCTGGCCGTGGCACATCGGACCAGCTCTTTACCCTCTTGAGAATCCTCAAGGATTCGTGGGAGTTTGCCCAACCAGTATACATGTGTTTTGTGGACTTGTAGAAGGCATTCGACCGCGTCCCTCATGGTTTTTTGTGGGGGGTGCTTCAGGAGTATGGGGTATCGGGCTTGTTGTTACGAGCTATTCGGTCTCTGAACGACCGTTGTGAGAGTTTGGTTTGTATTGCCAACACTCGATCGGACTCATTCCCAGTGAGAGTTGGACTCCGCCAGGGCTGCCTTTTGTCACCAATCCTGCTCATAATTTTTATGGATAGGATTTCTAGGCGCAGCCAGGGAACGGAGGGTGTCATGCTTGGTGAGCACAGGATCTCATCTCTGTTGTTTGCAGATGATGTTGTCCTGCTGGCTTCATTCAGCAATGACCTACAGTTCTTACTGGGACAGTTTGCCACTGAGTGTGAAGTGGCTGGGATGAGAATCAGTACCTCCAAGTCCGAGTCCATGGTCCTCAGCCGGAAAAAGGTGAGTTGTCCTCTCCGGGTTGGGGACAGGCTTCTGCCCCAAGTGGAGGAGGTGGTATGGGCATCTGATCAGGATGCCTCCAGGATGCCTCCTGGATGCCTCCCACTTGAGGTGTTTCGGGCATGTCCCACTGGGAGGAGACCCTGGAGAAGACCCAGGACTCGCTGGAGAGACTACGTCTCCCAGCTGGTCTGGGAACGCCTTAGTATCCTCTCTGAAGAGCTGGAGCAGGTGGCTGGGGAGAGGGAAGTCTGTGCTTCTCTGCTTGAACTGCTGCCTCCGCGATCCGGACCTCCGGAAAAGCGGTAGAAGATGGATAGATGGATGGATGGATCATATAGGACTATCATTAGGACTATTATGATGACAACATGCCTAAACACACTTACTGCATGCATTACTCACAGAACCACTCACCTTGGTTTGACTTTTCTGATTATCCAGCCTTTCCATGGCCGCTAAACATAATGCCAACTCGATTTCTATAGTTCACTGGTTGCGCAAGATTATAAACTGTGTCTGCATACCAAGAAGTTCAAAATCTGTTAATTCTTTGGGAAGTTATTGAGATAAAAGTGGCACCATTTACTACTAAACCCATTCATTCTCCACTGACTTGCTGATCATTTTGGGTGTACTAAAATGGCGGCCACAGAGTTTCTGGTGGCTTCACTTCTGCCGGCCAGTGAGCAATCCAGGTATTTTATTGAGATCAGTGGCTTCTGGCGACCGGTATTGCATATGTTTTGATCTGGGATTTTCTGAAGTATTGACTTAACAGGTATGTTTTATAAACACTTACTACTTTTGCACTTGACCATATTTAATTTGTTTACATGTGTGTGAAATGACAATCCACCTTATTCCTATGACCTATGATGCCTTGCGTGAATTATGGTAGCCACTTCCGGTACTAGTTTCAAACATGTGGTTGTCACTGAAACAGGACACTTTTCCTTGTCAAAAAAACAATGACGTTGACATCAGAAATTCGGGAACACGGCCTCTTGCACCTCAGAACAATAATATAATCATACCACTTCCCACGACTATCAAGGGATGGAAAGATGACCTTAAAAAGTGGCCTCGTACACAGTAGCTCCGTTAGTCAGCACCACTGCTTAGATGCTAACGGTGTAAACAAATGACCCGTGCTGGTAAAATAAGTCACTTTGAGGACATTTTCAAAATGGATGTAATGTTATTTCCATATTCTGTATTGAAAGACCTTCAAAATGATATTTAATTTGTAGGTAGTGTGAAAAAACTGACCCAGAAAAAGACGATTTGTTTATATTTTAGCTAGGTTGAAAACTCGTGTTTGATCGGCTGGGAGTTACATCTTCTACAAAAACACAGATATTTTTAGAAAGTACAATTTCTAAGCTTTCCAGTGGTACCAGGTACTCATGGGGTTTTCCCGGGACTTGCCCTACCAAACAAAGAAAGAGCCATGATTTATGACTTCTCATTGCCTGTACTCATAATGAAGATAAATAAATAAGATAAATAAGAGCAGCAGAAATTCAGCAGGTAAAAGTCTTCCAGGGATTAACATATGCAGAAGCTGCGAAAAAGGTGCCAGCTAAAAAAGTGGGAGTGGACAGGGAAAATGTGCAGGCTTGCAGTGCATGCAGTAGAATTATGTCATGACTTGCTGCTGTTTTACAGGCAGCAGACAGGAGAAGAGCCCAAAATGCAGGATGAAGCTGTGCATGTTTATTTACATAAATGTCCAGTAATAATTCCTGTGATCAAACAGGAGCAAGAACAGGTTACAGTCTATATTAATAGTCCCGAGGTGCTCCCAGAGTAATGGTGAGTGTGGTGGTGGTGGTGGGGGGGGGGGGGGGGGGGGGTAATTAAACCCAGACGCTCCTGAGCAAAAGCACAGGCTAGAGTTGAAACGCAAACTCCACAGCCCTGTGCCAAGGAGGCGCTGGGACAAACGGGAAAAAACCCAAGAGCAAACAACAGGCTACAGCAGGTACTTACAGAAATGAAACACCAGAGGAAACCATGCTCTGGTGCAGGTGAGACAATAAAATGCACTGACAATACACAGGAGTGCAGACAGAGCTTAAATAATACCAACCCTAATGATCATAGTGATTACCAGGGCGTGTAGGAATGAGTGTGTGTAGAGTTGATAGAATGCAGGTGTGAATGATTGTGTGCGTGTACTGTATGTGTGGATGTGTGGCAGGTAGCAGATATGAGCAGCCAGGATGAGAAGAAACAGGTGTGTGAGTGCATGCATGTAGGAAAAAGTAAGTGTGTATGTGTGTGCGTGTGTGTGAGTATGACAGACACAAATGATAACATAACAAAAATATTTTTTTTAAGTTGTCTGTGTTTTTTCAACTGATTTAAGACAACTTTGCACCGCTGAATCCAAAAATGACATCCGTTTCTCTCAATCAGGTCAGGTTTTTATGTTAAGTCATAAGCAGTTGTACAGCAGTTGTACAGTTGTACTGTAAATTGAATAGTAGACAATGATAAAGGTAAGTACATGTAAATTGAATGTTATGTCATCGCTGTTCAAAATTCAGAGAATTTCAAGAAATAAAAAAGAATTTTGCATCATGTAAAGCGAAAATACCCATACATGTAAACAAAAACGTAAGAAATCATGTGGCCATAGTTCAAAAAGTTGACCTGATTGAGCAAAACCAATGTGATTTTTGGATTCAGCACATCAAAATTGTCCTAAATCAGCTAAAAAAAAAAAAAACTTAGACAATAAATTTGGTGTTGACCAGCGTAATAGGCAGCTGGCACAAACTGGCAAAGAGAGGGAGGCGTGGCTGTAAGCTGGCAAAGAGCCAAGAACCACAGGCTCCTGCCAGCAGTAAATAAGGAGACCAACAACACAGGAGAAAGTACAGCCACACGTCATGGAGCTAGATTGGAATCCAATCCAGTCCATGACAAATTAAGGAAGATACTCTGGTTTTGAAGGAAAACAATTTTGTCTTATTTGTGGTAGATGTGATTAACTGCACTGTGCAGACTTCCAAGAAAACAGAAAAAATCAAAATCATTGTGAAAGCAGCAGAAAAATATTTTGGTATTAAGGGGCTACATAGGGAAGCAGTTAAAGACTTGTTAAGAGGGGCTCTTTAAGTTCACAGATATCATGGGCTAGTGGGTCATAATGGTAATCACGATTTTGCAATGGAATGCCAGGAGTTTAATATCAAATGGACAAGAATTCAAAAAGTTTATACCTGATATGCAAGACAAACCCCAGGTAATCTGTATACAGGAAACATGGCTAAAACCTCAGTTGGATTTTGTCATTCAAGGATACACATCTATTAGGAACGACAGGGAAACTGGTAGAGGAGGGGGTGTAGCAACTTTTGTGCATAATGGAACAAATTACAAAATAATGGACATAGAGAATGAACATGAATCAATAATGGTAAAAATATGGGCAGTAAAAGATGGAATAACAATTATTAATTACTATAATCCATGTAACAGATTGACAGTTGACACTTTGAACACTGTAAATAGACAAGCACAGGGTAAGGTGGTTTGGTGTGGGGATTTTAATGCACATAACACGCTGTGGGGTAGCAGGAATATAGATATAAATGGCACAGTAACTGAGGATTTTTTAGAGGACAGGGACTTAATATGCATGAATGATGGGAAAAGTACTAGATTTAAGCAGTAATCTAGTCTCAGAAAGTGTGTTAAACCTAACTTTGGTTTCAAATGCAATTGCAGGAATCACATCTTGGGAGGTATTAAGTCGGTCAGCTAATGGGAGTGATCATTACCCAGTAAGAGTTAAAATTGGTCAAGACACAGGACAAGAAGGGATGCAGTCTGGCACAAGATGGAAATTGGATAAGGCAGATTGGGATAAATTTAAATATATGTGTAAGACTAGATGTGAGCAGCTAAATAGTGAGGACATTACTGAAGGGGAGAAATTTAGTAAAAGTGTCAGTGTGATTATAATAGAGTCTGCAAATCAAACAATACCAAAAAGTACAGGTTATAAACAACGAAAGAATCTTCCTTGGTGGAATGATAATTGTAATAAAGCTATTAAAAACAGAAATAGGGCATTCAGACAAGTGAAAGAGCGTCATACTTTGGAAGCAGCATATTGAGTACAAATGGTGTCAGGCAATCGTCAGGAAGACAATTAAAGCAGCTAAGTGTTTATTTTGGAGACAGTATTGTAATACTATAGGAAGAGAAACACAGTTATCAGATATTTGGGGAATGATTAGGAGGGTGGGTGGTGTTGGAGGAGAGTGCAGAGTGCCAGTGTTGGACAGTGGTGGGGAGGTGGCTATTGCTAGTGTAGGTGGGGCAGAACTATTGGCACAGGCTCTGGTGAGGATTCATGGTTCGGAGGGCCTGCCAGGTGCAGTTGGACGGAGAGGAGAGGGCACTTTGTCCAGGCGGCCACATATGGATGTGGGGAGGAGTGCTTCAGGGGACACGATGGATTTGCCATTCGCTCTGTCGGAGTTGAGGGGGGCTGTTCTGGGGTCGGGGCGGTCTTTACCGGGGAGGGATGGTGTGTGTTGTGGGATTTTGTTGCACATGGAGGAGAGTGCACTTCAAAAATATTAACGCTATTTAATAAAGTCTGGGAAACTGGGTAGATTCCAAGGGCATGGAATCAATCAGTTATAGTACCAGTCTTAAAGCCAGGGAAAGATTCATCAGATCCCAATAATTATAGGCCGATAGCTCTTACCTCACAGTTAGGGAAAACAATGGAACAAATGGTGACTGAAAGGCTGAATTACATTTTGGGAGGAAGGGACTGTCTTTCTCCTTTTCAAAGTGGGTTCCGAAAAGGGAGACATACTATGGATTCCATTTCACTCCTAGAATCTGAAATTAGGAAAGCCCAGGTAAATAGGGAACATGTGATAGCTGTCTTCTTTGACGTAGAAAAAGCATATGACATCCTGTGGAAGGAAGGGTTGCTGATTAAATTAAATCAATTTGGTATTGAACGTAATCTATACAGTTGGGTATTAGATTTCCTGTATGATAGAATGCTTGAGGTAAGAGTTGGTACAGAGTACTCCAAAATATATCAAATTGAAAATGCTACTCCCCAAGGCAGCGTGTGTAGCCCTGTTTTGTTTAATATTATGATTAATGATATTTTTGAAGGAATTGATAGAGGAATAGGGAAGGCCTTGTATGCAGATGATGGGGCCTTACGGATAAGGGGATGCAATCTTGTGTACATTCAGAGGAAAATGCAGGCAGCAATAGACCAGGTTGAACAATCGGCAAACCGGTGGGCTTTTAAATTATCGGTCTCAAAGACACAAATAATTTGCTTCTCTAAAAGTCACAAAGAAATTTCTTTAAATCTTTATGGCCAAAAGTTAAAGCAAGTAAAGGTAGTTTGGTATTCAGGTGTGTTACTTGATGAAAAACTAACTTGGAAGCAGTATATTGAAAAAACTAAAAGAAAATGTAAGAAAGTAAATAATATTTTGAGATGTCTGGCAGGATGGGACTGGGGGGCCCTCTAGGGCCTCTCTGTTGAGGGTGTATCAAGGACTAATGAGAGCTTCACTAGACGATGGATGTGTTGCGTTCATGTTGGCTGCTAATTGTCACCTGAACCAACTGGACATAGAGCAGACAAAGGCTCTTAGGATATGTTGTGGTGCATTTAAAACTTCTCCAGCATCAGCGATCCAAGTAGAGACGGGCGAAATGCCCTTAAGATTAAGAAGAACCAAATTAATGCTGGCATACTGGATCAACTTGAAGGGGCATAAGAGGTCACATCCTGCAAAAGCTATTCCTAATGATTGCTGGGAACACAATGAGTCCAACATTGGTGGTTTTGGATGGATAAGTGATGCCATAGATTTTAGCCCAGCGGTCCTGTGGTCTGTTATTCCTCCATGGCTGTTTAAGATGCCACTGGTAGATTTTGAAATACAGCAACTGAGGAGGCAACATAAGCAATCAGCAACAGATTATATGGTGCATAAATATATTGAACAGAATTTCAGAAACATGCTGATAGCATTTACCGATGGTTCCAAGGATCCTACAACTGGTTGTAGTGGAGCTGCGGTATACATTCCTCAGTATAAAATATCTATCACTAAAAGAACCAGTAATCACTTATCAGTATACACAGTCGAGCTAGTTGCCATTATATGTATTTGCTTTACAGTGATTGTGACATGTTTCAGGACCCAGGAGACAGACACTGACACGAGCAGATATGGACAATTATTCTTTATTGAATAGTGAGTGAGTGTAGTGCGTGTGTGAGTGCAAGTATAGATGTCTGGTCACTGAAGCTGAGCAGTTCTGATGGCGACCTGGCAACCCTGGAACACACAAGCAGAAACAATTACAGCTGTTCAGCGGTAGCGGGTAGCAACACTCTTCGAACGTGCACCTGGTGCTCTTCCAATGTGCGAGAGAAGATCAATATATTGTCTAGATACACGAACACAAACGAGTTAAGGAAGTCCCAAAGAACATCATTTATTAGCCGCTGGAAGACGGCCGGAGCGTTGGTTAACCCAAACGGCATCACCAAGTACTCGAAATGTCCGCTTGGGGTCCGGAAAGCCGTCTTCCACTCGTCACCTTCTTTGATGCGCACCAGGTGATAGGCATTCCTGAGATCCAGCTTGGTAAACCAGGACGCCCCCTGGAGGGAGTCAAAGGCGGTGTTCATCAAAGGCAGAGTATACTTGTCCTTGATCGTGATCTCGTTAAGAACCCGGAAGTCGATGCAGGGGCGTAATGAGCCATCCTTCTTCCCAACGAAGAAGAAACCGGCACCCATGGCCGAGGACGACGGGCGGATGATACCAGAGGCCAGGGATTCCTTGATGTAAGTGTCCATGGCCTCGCGCTCCGGGGCTGATAGGCTGTACAGGCGGCTGGCAGAAAGAGGGGCCCCAGCCTTCAGATTTATAGCACAGTCATACGGTCGATGGGGGGGTAGAGACAACGCCCGTGACTTGCTGAATACTAACCCCAGGTCATGGTAAACCTCCGGTACCTTGGACAGATCCAGGGGGGACGTCGAGGGTGGAGGCACTTTGACTGATGGGGCACACGCCGCAGATTGGAGACAGGCACTCAGGCAGAATGTACTCCATGCTGTAATACTCCCGGCTTGCCAGTCAATGGTGGGGTTGTGAAGCTGAAGCCAGGGGTACCCCAGGATGGCGGGCGAGGATGAGACGGGCAGGATCAGAAACCTAATCTCCTCCCTGTGATTGCCCGAGATGATCACGGATACAGGGGCCGTCTGATGGGAAACGGTGGTCAGTCATGCCTTGGACAGGGTGATGAGATTGACAGGGGGATCCAGAGGCTGACAGCTGAGGCCCATCCGGGTTGCCAGGTCTCTGGAAACAAAGTTTTGCTCAGCTCCTGAGTCAACTAAAGCCAGCGTGGAATGTTCTGTATGTTTGTGAATTAGTCTGATGGGTATGCGGAAACTAGTGAGGGGTTCTTCTAAGTTCTTGTCCGTGAATCCCCCTACTGCGATCCACGGACCTCCCCTTTTTAACCGACTAGGACATTCAAACACCCCATGAGACCCCTTCCCACAATAGAAGCAAAGGCCCAGATCCCTGCGGCGCTGTCTCTCAGCCGCTGACACTTTAGATTGCCCTATTACCATAGCCTCTTGATCCGGAAGTTCCTCTGACGCAGGTAGCGCGAGCAGAGGAGAGCTAGTGGAGCGAGGGCGGGGCTTAATCGAACGGGAAGTAGACCGCCGTTTGGCCGCTCGCTCCCTTAACCTGCTATCTAGGCTAATAGCGAGGGCAATTAACTCTCCCAAATTATCCGGTTTGTCCCGTGCCGCTAGCTCATCCTTCAAATCGGCGTTGAGACTGCGAAGGAAAATACCACAAAACGATGGCTCCCCCCACCCAATCTCAGCGGCCAGAACCCGGAAATCAATGGCGTAGTCAGCAACGGATCTATTGCCCTGCTGCAGGCTCAACAGCCGTTCTGTCAACACCGCCCCCCTATCTGAATGATCGAACACCTCCAGAAACTCCGCCAAAAACTGCTGGTAAGTTAACACTGGATAACTTGGTTTAGCCATAACTGTATATGCCCAGTCTAAGGCTCTACCCCCCAACAAGTTGATGATATATCCAATCTTACTTGCGTCAATGGCGAAGTCACCCGGAACGCGGAGGAAAACTGATTCACATTGCAGAATAAATCTGCGTGCTTCCCCAAGTTTTCCACTAAACCGGGCAGGAGTTGGCACAGGGGTGAGGCGAGGTGTAGGTAGTATGTTGACTTGACCAGGCGATAAGCCTGCAGGGGTTGAGGCTCTAGCGGCCGGGGGAAACGTCTGGTGTCCTTCCAGACGATCCAGCCGGCTATTAATTTGAGTCATTTGGTTCAGAATAACTGTCTGTTGGTGTGAAATCATATCTACCCGAGCGTTAAGAGTATTTAGTCTGCGCGACAGCGCACTGTCCGCTGGGTCAACTTGATGGAGTCGTACTGACATGTTTCAGGACCCAGGAGACAGACGCTGACACGAGCAGATATGGACAATTATTCTTTATTGAATAGTGAGTGAGTGTAGTGCGTGTGTGAGTGCAAGTATAGATGTCTGGTGACTGGAGCTGAGCAGTTCTGATGGCGACCTGGCAACCCTGGAACACACAAGCAGAAACAATTACAGCTGTTTAGTGGTAGCGGGTAATTGCAGATGGTGAAGCTTACTTGAATGTGCCACAGGTTGTGTTCTGCTGGCTCCGAGTGCCCATGCGACGTGGTGGTGATGGTGCCCGTAGTTGCGGGGGTGAGGAGGAACTCCGTGAGGGAGGAGGCGATACCCCGTTAGCTGGGGAGGCTGGTCCGCCGCCAGGGAGGTCCACCTGTGCACAGGGGAAAAGGCTAGGAGATGATGAATGCAGAGATCTCTTACGTGAGCGATCCTGACGTGATGTTCTTGGCTTAGCGAGAGGTCGTGGTCTTGGCTCATTACCAGGCAGAGTAGACAGACGACTCCGTGCCGAGCCGTCAGTGACACTGGCTTTTAAAGGCCGCTGATTAGCACCTGCCGGTGTGTGCGCAGCTGGAGATGATGAGGCAGATGACGGCCCAGCGGCCGCCATGACAGATTGGAGATAAATTATAGGAATAATGTCTAGGAATATATAGGAATAATAAAGTCATTGCTTCAGATAGTTGGGCGGCTCTCAAGAGTGTTCAGTCAGTGCAGTCGTGTAGGCAGGACCAAATTGTAGAAATCCACTCCTTAATTTATAACCTCTACAGTAAAGGTTAGTCAATAAACTTTCTTTGGGTTCCAGCCCATGTTGGGATAGAGGGTAATGAGGATGTGGATTTATTAGCAAAACAATCATTAAAATTCAAAACAACAAATCTGGAAATCTCAGTCAGGCAGAAGGCAAATCAATAATTAAAAATTATGTAGTGGAAAAGTGCCACGAAAATTGGGACTCAATAGATACAGGAAGACATCTTTATGATATTCAAAAGCGAGTGAACTCTGGAATGGGAGTTGGCAGGAACAGGAAAGAGGAGATACTCATCACTCGATTAAGAATAGGACATACGTACTACTTTGAACCAGACGCTACATAGAATAGGTAAACACCTAACTGGCAGCTGTGCACACTGTGGTTCTCTGGAAACAGTTCAGGACGTTTTGTTGGGATACCAGGAACAAAGGAAACATCTGATTGCAGTAATGGAGAGGGCTAATTTGGGTTTTGTTTTGGAAGACATGTTGGGAACTTCAGTCAGGGAAATATATGTGGGTCTGTTTGAATATTTAAGTGCAACTGGACTGATTAAAAGAATTTAGTTTTATTTTCCCTGTCATTCTCTTGTCCACACTCTAACCCGGTGGGTGGCGGTGGTGCGCCTGTGGGCTGGTTGCCGGCCGGTGGTCGAGTCCGGAAGAGGAAGAAGAAGAGTGATATAAAGTGAAGTGTGTGGCAATGGTGCACCTGTGGGCTGGTTGCCAACTGCCAGTCGGGTCTGGAAGAAGAAGGACACTTTTAAGGAGCTAGAGTGATGATGTAGAGTGAAGTACGTGGCGGTAATGCACCTGTAAGCTGGTTGCCAACCACCAATCAAATCTAAAAGGAGAAGAAAATCTTTGAATCTTGAATCTTTGAACTCCAGCAGGGTGTGATACTCTTGTGCCCTCTGCGTAAGCCGCATCACACCCTGCTGGAGTTCATGTATTCATGATACTGAACTCACTCTCTTGTAATATTGCTTAATTATAAAATCGTGTCTGTGGGGAGACTTGAATAACGAAACCGAATTGTCTTTCATTTCAGTTTATTCAAGAAATCATTCCACTGTCTGCTCTTATTCTTGAGCAGCGAACAAAGAGAGTGAACACACCAAAGTTCTCTCATTTAAACCTTCTCACGTCAAACCATTTCCCTCGCGGGGGAAATCACACATCTATATCAAAGTCTCTTTATTCACATTCATTAGCCTTTTATTTACATAACTCCCCCTTCTCTCTTCCCGAGCCTCAGTGGTCAGGAAGTCTTCTGTCCCCTGTCCTCCGCAGGGGGTCCAGGCTCTGTGGCTCCGCACCGCAGGGGGCTGGCTCTCCTTCATCGTGGTTAAATCACATATGCAGTGTCCAACATATACATGTCTCACAACACAGCCATATAACCCCCCCCCCCAAACGATGAAGAACAGACTAATTCCCAAAATTTAATAGCACCTTACTCACTACTGAATAATCAACACCAACATTCAGTCTGTGCGCCGCTTGGGCTTCAGCCGTCTGCCGAATCTGCTGTGCGTTGGCCCCGCCTTGCCTGCGGTGCTGTTCTGCTCCGGGTCTGTTGACTGAGGAAGAGAGTGGTTAATTGCCCTCTGCGGGGGCCTGCCTCGTCGAGGCGCCACCGCGACCGGTACAGACACGTCCTTCATGACAAAAGCAGGTTTTAGTCTGTCAATACTGACTGTCTCTTTTCTGTCCCCAAAATCTAGCACAAATTGCTTATCACCTGCCTCCAGCACTCGAAATGGCCCTTCGTAAGGTGGTTTGAGCGTTGCTTTAAGGGCTTCGCGCCTGACAAAAACGAAATCGGCATTTTTCAAAGCCTTGGGGACGAAAACTCGTGGAAAAGCGTGATGAACCGGACCCGGGAGCGTGTCTGCCCCCGTGCCAACTAACGGTCCCAGGGCAGAGAGAGGTGGGGGCTCTGGGTGCTCTGGTAAAAACTCGCCCGGCAGCCTCAGAGTTTGTGCGAATACCAGCTCCGCTGGGGAGGCGTCTAAGTCCTCTTTAGGCGCAGAACGCAACCCTAATAAAACCCAAGGGAGTTTATTTACCCAATCTGCATCCGTGAGCGACGCTCTGAGTGCTGCCTTCAAAGACCTATGAAAACGCTCGCATAAACCATTAGCCTGAGGGTGGTAAGCCGTAGTGCGGTGAATTTTGGCTCCTAAGCCGTTGGCCATCGCTGACCACAGCTCAGAGATGAATTGCGGTCCTCTATCGGACGTAATGTCCGACGGAACCCCGAAGCGCGCCACCCAAGCCGTTAAAAAAAACGCGAGCCACCTCCGCGGCCGTGGTCGTCGCAAGTGGGACCACTTCCGGCCAACGTGTGGTGCGGTCCACCATTGTCAAAAGATACGTGAACCCCTGTGATGCCGGTAGGGGGCCCACAAGGTCGACGTGCACATGGTCGAACCTTCTGGCCGGAATGCGGAACGGTTCTAACGGGGCTCTTGTGTGCCTGTGAATTTTGGCCCGTTGACAGGAAATGCAGGTTTTTGCCCATTCCTTCACGTGCTTGCGCAGGCACGGCCAAACAAACTTTTCCGCCACTAGTTTCACCGACGCGCGCACCCCCGGGTGCGCCAGTGAGTGGACCGAGTCAAAAACACGGCGGCGCCACGTGGCCGGAACCACCGGACGCGGGCGCCCCGTCGACATGTCGCAGATCAGGGGGGGCATACCGGTTTGTAAACACTTGCTCTCCAGCCTCAACCCTGTTGGTCCAGACTGGAGCGCGCGCACGTCTGCGTCCGCCCCCTGGTCCGCTGCCATGGCTGCGTAATCTATACCCACGTGCACCGGGGCTGCGCGCGCCACCGTGCCGCTCTCCTGCGGCGCGGTCACGGTGGCCCGTTCTGCCTCTGCGCGTGTCGGGGTCGTGAACGCGCGTGAGAGACAATCCGCTACTACATTGAATTTGCCCGCGACGTGCCTAATGTCAGTGGTAAATTCCGAGATTGCGGCCAGCTGCCTCTGCTGCCTGCCGGACCACGGATCTGAAATTTTGGCCATGGCGTATGTGAGCGGCTTGTGGTCCACATAAGCGGTGAAGCACCGTCCTTCCAGCCAGAACTGGAAATGACGAATAGCCAAATGCAGCGCCAACAGTTCTCTGTCAAACGCGCTGTATTTTCGCTCAGCCGCGCTTAAAGATTTGCTAAAGAAAGCCAAAGGCTGCCAAACTCCGGCTACCTGTTGCTCAATAACGGCCCCTATGGCTAAATCTGAAGCGTCTGTCGTCAGCGCGATACGTGCTGCAGGGTCTGGGTGGGCCAGGAGCGCAGCGTCAGCCAAGGCTTTTTTAACCTCTGTGAACGCGCGCTCCCGCTCCGGGGACCATTCGACCGCCTGGGTCGGCTTTTGTTTTTTGAGCGCGGCATATAACGGTTGCATGATTTGAGCTGCGTGGGGCAGGAACCGGTTATAAAAATTCACCATCCCCAAGAATTCCTGTAGTGATTTGACCGTTTGTGGACGGGGAAAATCCGCTACCGCGCGTACTTTCTCTGGTAACGGAACCGCTCCCTCCGGGGAGACGCGGTGACCCAAAAAATCAATCCGCTCAACGCCGAACTGGCACTTGGCTGGGTTAACTATTAAGCCGTGCTCTCCCAGCCTCCTAAAAACTGCTGTGAGGTGCATTTCGTGTTCGTCCTCTGAAGTACTCGCGACCAAAATGTCGTCGAGGTACACAAACACGAAAGGGAGATCGCGTAACACGGCATCCATCATCCGCTGAAATGTTTGCGCCGCCCCTTTGAGACCAAACGGCATGCGTAAAAATTCGAAAAGTCCGAACGGGGTTATTACCGCTGTTTTAGGAATGTCCTCCGGTTGGACCGGGACTTGGTGATAGCCGCGAACTAGATCAATCTTTGAAAAAATGCGCGCCCCCGCCAGGTGCACCGAAAAATCCTGAATGTGCGGGATGGGATAACGATCGTGTGCCGTAGCGTTGTTTAGCCTGCGGTAATCTCCGCACGGTCTCCAGGAGCCATCGGCTTTCGGTACCATGTGCAGCGGCGAAGCCCACGGGCTCTTCGACCTACGAACGATGCCCAGCCTCTCCAGGCTGGCGAACTCCTCGCGCGCAATGGCGAGCTTAACTGCATCCAAGCGCCGAGCTTTTGCAAACACGGGAGGACCAGAAGTGGGGATGAAGTGTTTCACCCCGTGCTTCGCGACCGTCGCTGAAAAAGTGGGCACAGTGAGCGCTGGAAATTGGGTGAGGAGTGTGTGAAACTTACCACCTGCTGTAGCGACGTGGGTCTGTACTGGTGGCGGGGACACTCGAGCTGAACAGGGGAGAGAGTAAAAAGAGAGTGCATTTACCAGCCGTCTATTAGCAAGATCAACTAACAGATTGTGTGAACACAAAAAATCCGCGCCCAACATGTTGAAACTCACCGCCGCTACTACAAAAGTCCATTCATATGTGCGGCCATGTAAGCATAAAGGCAAGGTCCTTCTCCCGTAGGTGTTGATGTTCGAGCCATTTGCCGCTGTAGCTCCGTCACCGTGGGGTCCAGCTACCCGGTCCGCGTATGTTGGGGTGATGAAGCTCACTTGTGCTCCGGTGTCAATGAGGAACACTCGTCCGGAGCGCGCATCCGTGATGTAGAGCAGCTTGTTGCGTTCTCCGAGGGTCGAAGCTGCTAGCGACCCCCGGTCTTGCCGTTTCCCGAACTCCTGAAGATGCAGGGCGGCACACACCTGCGTGCCTTCTCTGCGAACCTCCGATGGTAAAAGCAGAGATCTTCTCCTCCGCTGTGTCGTGCCTGCGCCTCTGTCGCCGGGCTATTGGCTCCCCCTCGTCGCGGCCGTGTTGCCGCCATCGTCGGCCAGTCTGGTTCTGCCGCCTCTGGCTCCCCGCTGTCTCGGGTCGCTGCTGTGGTTGCTTGCCCGCCGCAGGCGTCCAGGATCCCGTCTGCCTCCTGGGCCAGCTCCCGGAACTCCTCCAGGGTGTGACACTTTTTGCCGGCCAGCGTGCTTCTCGCATGCGCCGGGAGGTTGGAGAGGAAGATGAACTGAAAAATGAAATCATCGTTGTCCAACCCTCTCAGCTGTATCATCTCCTCCATCAGGGCGCTCGGCCTGTGTCCACCTTGGTCTAGCAAAGACAGGATCCTCCTCGCCCTCACTTCAGCCGAGGGGGTGAAAAACTTGATGAGGGTGGATTTCAGCTTGCTGTACCTGTCGGTCGCGGGTGGCTGCTCCACCAAGCTTTGCACGCACCGAGCTGTGCTGTTGTCCAGTTTAGCGATGACATGGTGGAACTTAGTGTCATCCACCGTTACTCCTGCGAGCGCGAACTGCGACTCTGCTTGCAGAAACCACGACCGTGGGTTATCCTGCCAGAAATCAGGCAGCTTAACGGCCACTGCGCTCGCCAGCTCTGAGCGCTGTGAGTCCGGGACCCTGAGAATTTCTTCGTTCATTCTCAACGTCGTCAGTCACCAATGTGGGGAGACTTGAATAACGAAACCGAATTGTCTTTCATTTCAGTTTATTCAAGAAATCATTCCACTGTCTGCTCTTATTCTTGAGCAGCGAACAAAGAGAGTGAACACACCAAAGTTCTCTCATTTAAACCTTCTCACGTCAAACCATTTCCCTCGCGGGGGAAATCACACATCTATATCAAAGTCTCTTTATTCACATTCATTAGCCTTTTATTTACATAACTCCCCCTTCTCTCTTCCCGAGCCTCAGTGGTCAGGAAGTCTTCTGTCCCCTGTCCTCCGCAGGGGGTCCAGGCTCTGTGGCTCCGCACCGCAGGGGGCTGGCTCTCCTTCATCGTGGTTAAATCACATATGCAGTGTCCAACATATACATGTCTCACAACACAGCCATAGTGTCAACTAATGATTAAGGTTCAAGGGTTTTCACTCTTAAAATTTATGACAATTGAAATACAGACCTTTAGTGAAAACTAAGGTTAAGAATAACAGCAAACACATTACCATACCTAAATTTTTAGTACCTGTACAGAATATTAAGATATTGGAAGATTTGTGAATGCCACAAGTTCACTTAAATAGATCAAATGTCATGTTTTCTAATAAATCTGTTATGGGTTTTTTTTTACATGAGGCCCAATGAATTAAACCTGGGATGGCTTTTGTCTAGGTTGGTTTTTTCAGTATTCTAATTAGGTTTGACACTAAAATAAATGTGTCCCTGCCTCTCGCCCAAAGATGCTGGAATAGGCTCCAGCCCCCCCCCCCCCCGCCGCGACCCGAAAAGGATTAGACGGAAGAAGATGGATGGGGTGGGTCTTCTTTTATGAAGAGTACTGATTTACTTCACGATAGGAGCATAAGACACTAGCGGATATAAAAGTATCAGTGAAAAATGGCCAACAGTGAGCCATGCAACTCAAGATGAATAGTTAGAGACACCTAGTGGACAAAGACAGACTGTACAGCTGTTAGACCCATCAGCAGTTTCTTTGTTCTTAGTAAACGCCATCATGTCTTAAAAACAGACAAACCACAATAAATGGTCTGGGGAAAACGTCACAAAGCTATGAGGAAAACGTCACATAGCTAGAGTGTGTGGCAGTACCTGTAAATCCGCCAGTAACCGAGAGAAGAATGCACCTGTAATATCTTCTTTCTAAATTTTCACTCTATATTTAGAGTGAAGCACGTGGCGGTAATGCACCTGCAAGCTGGCTGCCAACCACCACTCAAATCTAAAAGAAGAAGAAGAGGAAGAAATGGTCTGGATTTTTCAATTCTGTTCTCGCCGATCAAATGAGTCACACAGAACAATAATTTCTAAGTACTGCATTTGAAATCTGTTGGCAGTATTTCACAAAAGCCTATGAAGCCTTTTGAGGGTCTGTTTAGCTGCTAAACAGACCTTCAATTTTACATGTTGACCTATGACATGTGTGGCCTTCCAGGTCGACAGCTGGAGCGTGAGATTCGTGCCCGTGTGGAGAAGATGCAGGAGAGGGGCAGGAATTCCAGGGGCACTGTCAGCAAGCAGATGGCAGCAGCAGCATAGGAGGATGTGGAAGAGGTCAAACCCATAATTCACTATCCGCTTTACAGCTATGTTGAATTTATAAGTTAACTGTCCTCTCTTTATGGCCAACAGATGAGGAAGTTACAGATGAGGCTTCTGGAGAGGAAGACAAATCAAGCAAAAGATCTTGGAAAGTCTTTTATGATCTTCACTGGAGACACTTAGCCAAGTTTCTGATAAGGACATTCATTTATTGCTCAGTCTGAAATGAAAAGGCTTATCTGCACTATCTTACAAAAAATCTCTTCTTCTTTTAGATTTGATTGGCGGTTGGCAACCAGCTTACAGGTACATTACCGCCACGTACTTCACTCTATATCGTCACTCTATCTGGTCAGGAGCTGTCACAAAAAATCTCAAAGATGAGTGTCCTTTATGTCTTATTTTTCTTCTTCTTCTTCTTCTTCTTCTTTAGATTTGATTGGCAGTTGGCAACCAGCTTACAGGTGCAATACCTCCACGTACTTAAAGACCATTTAAACCCTGTATACAAGCCATTTGTGTTAATAGGACTAGTGCATACCTGTGCATGCCTGTGCATGCCTGTGCATACCTGCGCATGCCTGAAGAAACCAAGAAAAGCAGTAGCGAATCTTATGATCTTTGATGATGGCATAGCAAGTCCTATGATTGTGATGCCTGCCTTTGATTTTTGATGATGTCGCAGTGACTCCTATGATCCGTTTAGCAAGTCCTATGATCGTGACATAGTGAGTCCTATGATCATTGATGATGCCATAGCGAGTCCTATGATCGTGAGTGATGCCTGCCTTTGATCTTTGATGATGTCATAGCGAGTCCTATGATCTTTTAGAGAGTCCTATGATTGTGACTGACATCGTCACATCGTCACAGAGATTTCTTGAATTATATATAGAGTAACAGAAGGACCCCATTGGTGGCAGGACACAGTCCAAGGATGAATAATTTTTTCACACATAAGGAGTTGTTCAGAACTCCTTGTAAGAACTCCTTATGCAAAGATATGGCATGCCCATGCATACCCGTGCATGCCCGTAGAAACCAAGCATAAGCAAGTATTTCTGCACGCCTGTAGAAAAAGCAAGTGTAAGCAAGCATTTCTGCATTCCTGCCTTTGATCTTTGACATGGTTACCATGGCAACAGTAACCATGGTGATGCCTGCCTTTGATCTTTGACATGGTACCATGGCAACAGTAACCATGGTGATGCCTGCCTTTGATCTTTGACATGGTTACCATGGCAACAGTAACCCTGGTGAAACCTGCCTTTGATCTTTGACGTCAGCACTCGTTCAGTGATGCCTCCCTTTGATCTTTGATGATGTCATAGCAAGTCCTATGATCGTGAGTGACGCCTGCCTTTGATCTTTGATGATGTCATAGCGAGTCCTATGATCTTTTAGAGAGTCCTATGATTGTGACTGACATCGTCACATCGTCACAGAGATTTCTTGAATTATATATAGAGTAACAGAAGGACCCCATTGGTGGCAGGACACAGTCCAAGGATGAATAATTTTTTCACACATAAGGAGTTGTTCAGAACTCCTTGTAAGAACTCCTTATGCAAAGATATGGCATGCCCATGCATACCCGTGCATGCCCGTAGAAACCAAGCATAAGCAAGTATTTCTGCACGCCTGTAGAAAAAGCAAGTGTAAGCAAGCATTTCTGCATTCCTGCCTTTGATCTTTGACATGGTTACCATGGCAACAGTAACCATGGTGATGCCTGCCTTTGATCTTTGACATGGTACCATGGCAACAGTAACCATGGTGATGCCTGCCTTTGATCTTTGACATGGTTACCATGGCAACAGTAACCCTGGTGAAACCTGCCTTTGATCTTTGACGTCAGCACTCGTTCAGTGATGCCTCCCTTTGATCTTTGATGATGTCATAGCAAGTCCTATGATCGTGAGTGACGCCTGCCTTTGATCTTTGATGATGTCATAGCGAGTCCTATGATTGTGAGTCGATAGGCATGATTCTTGCAAAAAACAAATTCTTAAAAACTGGAAGTCATCAGATGTTCCGAGCTTGAAAAACTGGTTGCAGGAGCTTATTTCAGTCATTCATATGGAAAAGCTAAGACCAAATACTCACAAAGATCGATACAAGTGGGAAGAATCTTGGGGCCCCATCTTGCGGATATTGGAATCTGTTTGAATGTTTTTATATGAAATTAGTGTACTGCTTGGTAGTTATTTATTTTATTTTGCCTCAAGCAGATGTGAGTATGTATTGTATTCAGTAAGGGTTTGTGATATACACTTTTTGTAGTTGGGATTATGGTTTTAACTATGTGCGTCCTCCCCATTTGCGTGTATGTGTTTGTGCGGGTGTAGATGTGTGTGTGAGAGTGATAATGAATATGTATTCTAATTGGAGTAGATGTTGGGTTTGGATGTTTTTTGTTTGTGTTATACGTTAATTTTGAAATGTTAATAAAAATAATTTAAAAAAAGACTAACATTCAATATAAGGTTTCAAAACTTTCTATATTCAAACACTAGTGATCACGAATGGTGATCACTAGTGTTTAAGGCTAGGGTCACAGATGTAACTAGAAAAGCACTCAGAGAGCACATACCTCCGCCAAGGCTCCTTCTGTCTGTCATGGACGACACAGTCCAAGGATGGATAATTTTTTCACACATAAGGAGTTGTTCAGAACTCCTTATAAGAACTCCTTATACAAAGATATAGAGTGATGATAATCAAGTCAGTGGTGGTAATGCATCTGTAAGCTGGTTGCCAACCACCAACCAAATCTAAAAGAAGAAGAAGATATGGAGTGAGGTACATGGCAGTAGTGCACCTGTAAGCTGGTTGCCAAGCGCCAATAAAATCTAAAAGAAGAAGAGTGATGATAATCAAGTCAGTAGCGGTAATGCACCTGTAAGCTGGTTGCCAACCGCCAGTCAAATCTAAAAGAAGAAGAAGAAGAAATCAAAACTTGATAAGAACTCCTTATACAAAGATATAGAGTGATGATAATCAAGTCAGTGTTGGTAA
Organism: Pholidichthys leucotaenia; assembly: GCA_020510985.1. Classification (NCBI taxonomy): domain Eukaryota; kingdom Metazoa; phylum Chordata; class Actinopteri; order Cichliformes; family Pholidichthyidae; genus Pholidichthys; species Pholidichthys leucotaenia. Next base: position 255,645,526 of record CM035841.1, on the reverse strand, counting down.
TGCACCTGTGGGCTGGTTGCCAATCGCCAATCAGATCTAAAAGAAGAAGAAGAAGAAATTAGAACTCCTTATAAGAACTCCTTATACAAATATATAGAGTGAGATCTTCAGAGAGATTTCTTGAAGAGACAGAATGAAGTATGTGGCGGTAATGCACCTGTAAGCTGGTTGCCAACCGCCAATCAAATCTAAAAGAAGAAGAAGAAGAAGAAGAAGATATAGAGTGATGATAATCAAGTCAGTGGTGGTAATGCACCTGTAAGCTGGTTGCCAACCGCCAATCAAATCTAAAAGAAGAAGAAAAAGAAATCTCTTGTCAGGGAGATGCATTGGACACTTACCAATGATGATACAGAGTGAAGTATGTGGCGGTAATGCACCTGTAAGCTGGTTGCCAACCGCCAATCAAATCTAAAAGAAGAAATCTCTGTCATGATGTGACGATGTCAGTGACGATGTCACAATCATAGGACTCGCTAAAAGATCATAGGACTTGCTAAAAAGGACTCGCTATGACATCAAAGATCAAGGGCAGGCTTCACTCACGATCATAGGACTAGCTATGACATCATCAAAGATCAAAGGCACGCATCACATGTCTGTTCTTTTCATCTTCTCTATCCCCTCACCCCCCAGCCAGTCGCAGCAGATGACTGCCCCTCCCTGAGCCTGGTTCTGCTCTAGGTGTCTTCCTGTTAAAAGGGAGTTTTTCCTCCCCACCGTTGCCAAGCGCTTGCTCATAGGATCGCCTGATTGCTGGGGTCTTTCTGCAATTGTGGGGGTTTCCCCTACAGTTGAAAGTGCTATGAGATGACTGTTGTTGTGAAATGGCGCTATATAAATAAAGTTGAATTGAACTGAATCACTGAACAAGTGGTAACGTCAAAGATCAAAGGCAGGTCTCTGTCTGTCACAATGTCATGATCATAGGGCTCACAAAAAGATCATAGGACTCGCTGAGATCAAAGGCAGGCATCATGATCATAGGACTTGCTAAAAGATCATAGGATTTGCTATGACATCAAAGATCAAAGGCAGGCTTCACTCATGATCATAGCACTCGCTATGACATCATCAATGATCAAAGGCAGGCATCACAGAACAAAGGTAGGCATCACTGAACGAGTGGTGACGTCAAAGATCAAAAGCAGGTTTCACTATGGTTACTGTTGCCATGGTAACAGTAACTTTCTATGGGCATGCATGGGTATCAGGCATGCACAGGTATGCACTAGTATAATTCAAGGAATCTGTCAGTGACGATGTGACAAACATAGGACTGTGTTGCCATGGTAACCACGTCAAAGATCAAAGACAGGAATCACTGTATGACATCATCATGACTAATGAACATTCATTTGATATGATACATTGACGATGACTTTTAAGCTGTACAAAGATGTAGAGTGATGATAATCAAGTCAGTGGCAGTAATGCACCTGTAAGTTGGTTGCCAACCGCCAATCAAATCTAAAAGAAGACAAAGAAGATATGATGCATTGCTGTCCTGATGTCCGGATGATTTTCCTGGTACCACAATCAGTCCTTTTGTTAAAATAAATAGGCTACATTTGTGAAATTGTATTATGCCTGTATGTCTTTATTATTATGCATTACATTTCCACATTTTTTTAATATGTGTATTTATGTAACGCTGGTAAATGTGTGCGTTTTGAATAGAAACGCCATTATTGTGTGGAAAAAACGTAAAGTCCACTGCTAATGAAAGGAGATGAAAGAAGGCAGAGTGAGGCAGAGAAAGGGAAGGCCTTGTCTTGGGAGATTCTCTGCTCCTGTAGCAGGGAGCGTGATGTCAGCGGTGGCAGTACTGTTGTAATTGACTTGGTGGGGGTGATGGCGTCATTTTATGCCCTGCTGTAGCCTCCTGCTTCAATAACGAAGGGGAGACGGATCTTTGGCCGACGCGACCGTGGCTCCCTTGGCCGGGATCGAGCAGCGCCGAGCGGGACAACTCGCCCCGGGAAATATGGAGGCTGTGGCCGAGGAGCTGCGGGCCGGCTCTCGGGTACCTGTCACTATCGATCAAATAGTTAACGACACACTGGTGGTGACGCTGACATACCGGGAGAGGAACTTCACCGGGATATTGCTCGACTGCAACAAAAAGTGAGCACCATTTTCTTAATTTCTTTTAAACATTTTCGCCTGAAATGAGTTTGCTAAACTGCTAATGGCTAGTTTTCCTTCGATGCTAAGCTGGAAGCTAACTGTTAGCCGACTAGGCCGGGGTTATTGTAGCTCATTTGGTAACTACGTGTTACCTTGTCGGCTAAAGTTAAGCTGCTGGCATTTTTGTCCACAATAAAATGGAAAATGATGTTATTTACCGTGGCTAAAAAAAAATCTCTCAGCATTTTAGTCTAATCTGAGGAGGCTGTTAATTGTGTAAAGCAGCAGCTAGTGTCTGTGGATGTATCTGTAGCTTATTGTTAGCATGTCAAGTGTAAAACAGCTAAATCATATACAGTTAAATAGTAAGGCCTGGATTGAACACCATTCAGTATATCGTTTATTTTGTATTTTCACACATTTGTGTGCTAGTTTTCTGGAATGACGAGTTGTTGAAACAATCTGATTCATTTTGTATCTTGGAGAAAAAAGGCCATAAACCTCCAAACTTGTCATTTCATATCTGTACAAACGATGGAAAATGACATTAATGAGAGATGAAGAATCACATCAGTGAATCTTCTTCTCCACAGCCATATTCAGTATATTCTGATTGGGTTTTTTTTTTTTATTTTGAAAGGTGCACTTGGGGAGAAGGGCCATTTGGATCAGTGATGTTAAAATATGAAAAGCACTTCTCTATATGTCAGCATGTATGAGTATTAAGTCCTATCACGCCCTGCTGTTTTATGTCACATGTATAAGCCTCGAGTTCCCTTTGGTGCTATGCACCTTAAAAGCCACTGGCTTTATTCTATTTATAGACCAGCAGAATCAGAACCTGACCAGCTTTTCCCTAACTCACCCAAATGGAAAAAGGCTGGCCTTGTAATGAGTTAAAATAGGCCTATAATTTAAGCCTTGTCACTGACAAAATTTGACTACTTTTTTCCCAACGCATAGAAATGCATTTCCTGCCATTGTCTCCCACTGATTTTTTTCTTTAAATGTCATCCTGTCATTCTGGCAGATCTCCCCCATGTAGTGTGCACTGTACGTGACTAGGCCTGTAACAGTAACAAATTTTGATGGATGATTAATTTTCCCTAAAACTATCATGATAAACAGTATGATCATTGCGGTCATGAAGACTATTTTTTGTCCCGGACACAGTGATACAATGATAAGTGTGTACATCTTTCTTCTTCTTCTTTCAGATTTGATTGGCGGTTGGCAACCAGTTTACAGGTGCATTACCGCCACTGACTTGATTATCATCACTCTATCTTTGTATAAGTTCTTATAAGGACTTCTGAACAACTCATTATGTGTGAAAAAATTGTCCTGGACTGTGTCCAGGAGCTGGGACTTCGTCTCAGTTATCACTTCACTCTATAAATTGTACAACTTTTCAAAGAGTTTGAACTTTGATTTTATGAACAATATCAAACACTGAATACTGAACAAAATGAAAATGTACAAAAATATTTAAAATATCAAATAAATAAAACATAAACTAAAGTGATAAACTTGGATGTCTGAGTTACCTGAAACTGGACCAGTTGTGTGGAAATATTTTGTATTTAAGGCTGCTTCAGACTGCTGCCATGTTTAAAAAAAAAAAAAAAAAAAAAAGGTACAGCGGTGTGGATAATCTGCCCACAAGTTTTCCCGCACATCAACAATGTCACTCAGGTGCAAAGTTGCCGGTGTACAGTGGTCTGTTTTCACTGCGTTTCGTCTGCCTCAGGTTGAATTGAATCAGCCAACCAAAGGGGAAAAAATACTACGGAGAAAGTTATCTTGAGACAACCAATCCACTAGTCATCAATAACTAAATTAAATATCTTTTGTCTTCTTTTAGATTTGATTGGCGGTTGGCAACCAGCCTACAGGTGCATTACCGCCACTGACTTGATTCTTCTTCTTTTAGATTTGATTGGCGGTTGGCAACCAGCTTATAGGTGCATTACCGCCAAATACTTCACTCTGTATCATCACTCTATCTGGTCAGGAGCTATGAACTTCTTCTTCTTCTAGACTTGATTGGCAGCTGGCAACCAGCCCACAGGTGCACCACTGCCACCAGCTTTATATATCACTATATGTATATCTTAACTTCTTCTTCCTTCAGATTCGATTGGCAGTTGGCAACCAACCCACAGGCGTATCACCGCCACGCACCTCACTCCACATCATCACTCTGTGTGGTCAGGAGCTGTAGTCCATATCTGCATCTCAGCTCTTCTTCTTCTCTCGGTTACTGGCGGATAACAAACAACTGAAAAGTGCATACCACCACCTACTGTACAAGAGTGTGCAACGCCATGTCATTTGAGCCCGACCTCTAAATTCCATGACTTAATCCTGTGTTATTTAAAAAAGAGAAAAGAGCCCTTCTCGTGATTCTTATTGCCTCTCCATCTGTTCCCAGAATCCCAGCTAAATCCCATTCCCTACCAGCCTTTCAAACTTCATTTTTCATTCTCTTTCATTTCCATACTTGTGACAGTGTAATGAGATGTGCTCAACATTTTCTTTTACTCCACATTCTCTACATTTGTCATTTTCGCTTTTTCCCATGGTGAATAAAGTGCCGTTTAAACCTGTATGATCCAGTCTGAGTCTTGCCATAATAATATCTTCCCTCCTGTTTGTTGTTTTATAATTCTTTACTTACTTTACTTCTTTTCCCGGAAACAGCCAAGGGGGAGCTTTACTCACTGGACTGGTGTTAGCTATATCAATAGTGTCTAGTAGTCCATACATTCTGGCTGTTCTTTCAATTGTCCACCCAAACCTGTGTCCCTGGAAGTTAAGAATATTCCCAGCAGTCTTGTAGTGTTGTTTTTGAAATATTCGCTTCCTCACTTCCTTTCAGCTTGACCCAGTATGATAATGCGAGTTTATCTCTTCTCAAATCCATTGGCATTTCTCCTGCTTCTATTAAAACTGCATTGTTTGGTGTTGTTTTGACGGCTCCAATGCACGAGCGAAGCGCTCTATGCTGCATTCTATTTTTTCCAGAGTTGTCTTTGCTGCTGCTCCATAAATCATGCATCCATAGTCTATTGTCGATCTCACTAGTGCTCTGTAAATATCAATTAATGCCTATTTATCTGCACCCCATTCGTGTCCAGCTACAGTACAGCTTTTATGAGATTAATGACTTTTTTGCACTTTGTCTCCAGATTTTCAACATGAACTCTCCATGTGTGTGCACTATCAAACCACAATCCTAGATATTTAAACTCACTCACTTTCTCTATTGGTTGATTATATAATGTTAATGGTTCTGTACCAGTTCTGCGTTTTTTTGTGAAAATCATATAGGAGGTTTTACTGCTTGAAAATTTAAATCCCCACTCATGTGACCACTTTTCCACTTTCTCCATTGCTTTCCTGATGTTTTTGAACACAAATTTCTCATTTCTTCCTCTCATCCATATGGCTCTATCATCTGCATATAGTGCTGTTTTGCTGGATCCCTCTTGATCCTCAAACACGTCATTAATCATTATGTTGAATAAGACTGGGCTTTTCACACTCCCCTGAGGAACACCATTTTCAATTTCAAAGTCATTAGAAACTTCTGATCCTACTTTAACCCTAATTGTCCTGTGTTAAAAAATCCATTATCCAATTTTACATCCTACCACCAATGCCCATTTTATTCAGTTTGATAAGAAGTCCATCCCTCCACAGTGAGTCATAAGCCTTTTCAATATCCAGATAAACTGTAACCATTACTTCTTTCATTTTGAGAGTCTTTTCAATATCATTACTTGCCCTAAGTAGAGCATCTACTGTGGTTCTTCCTCTTCTCAAGCCATTCTGATAGTTGTTTATTAATTGTCTTTGCTCTAGTATCTTCTTCTTCTTCGTCTTTTAGATTTGATTGGCGGCTGATCCACCAGCCCATGATGTCTGTGAACTTAAAGAACCCCCACTTAACAAGTCCTCAACTGCTTCCCAATGTAGCCCCTTAATGCCAAGATATTTTCCCACTGCTTTCACAATGATTTTGACTTTTTCTGTTTTCTTGGAAGTCTGCACAGTGCAGTTTTTATCACATCTACCACAACTGACAAAATTATTTTCCTTCAAAACCAGAGTATCTTCATTACTTCCGCCAAGGAGGTTATGTTTTTACCGGGGTTTGTTTGTCTGTTTGTCTGTCTGTTACCAACATAACTCAAGAAGTTATGAACGGATTTTGACGAAATTTTCAGGAAAGGTGTGTAATGGCACGGGGAACAGATGATTAGATTTTGGTGATGATCTGAGAGTGCATACCTCCACCAAGGGCTTTGTATTTGTGCAGCAGGATTACACAAAAACTACTGGACGGATTTGGATGAAATTTTTACCAGAGGTGCTTCTTGGGCTACAGAGGAACCCATTACATTTTGGTGATGATCTGGGAATGCATACCTCAGCCAAGGCTCTTCTCACACTGTGTCAGCCACAATACTCCAAAACTAATGGACAGACTTTGATGCAATTTTCACCACAAGTGGCTCTAGGCCTACACACAAACCCATTACATTTTGGAGGTGATCCATGACAGACTGAAGGAGCCTTGGCGGAGGTATGGGCCCTCTGAGTGCTATTCTAGTTAATTCTGCATGCACTGCAAGCCTGCACATTTTCCCTGTTAAGAGTCCACTCCCACTTTTTTAGCTGGCACCTTTTTCGCAGCTTCTGCATAGCCAAGGATGGATAATTTTTTTTCCACACGTAGGGAGTTGTTCAGAACTCCTTATAGGAACTCCTTTTACAAAGATACAGAGTGATGATAATCAAGTCAGTGGCGGTAATGCACCTGTAAGCTGGTTGCCAACCGCCAATCAAATCTAAAAGAAGAACAAGAAGCTTCTGCATATGTTAATCCCTGGAAGACTTTTATGTGCTGAATTTCTGCTGCTCTTTTGCTGGCTTCACTGGCTCGATGTGCAGAGCTATGTTCACCACTGTAGTTACAGCACTTTAATTTGGCTCCTTTTTCACACTTGCCATATTCATGTTCACCGGAGCATCTGGCACATTGTTGTCTACCTTTGCATATCGCTGCTACATGAGCATACTTTTGACATTTGAAACATCTGAGTGGAGGAGGAACGTAAAGTCTGACTTCATAGCTCATGTAGCCAATATACACCTTACTTGGCAGTCTTGTTTCATCAAATTTTAACATTACCAACAGATTATCACATTTTTTTTTGCCATTTCTGTTAGCTTTCAATCTCCGTACCTCTGTCACTTTTGCTCCAGTTAAGTTCCTCATTATTTCATCAGTTGAAACAGCCGTTGAAATGCCTGATATCACTCCTCTCATTGCCTTATTTCGTTAATACTGAACACTGCACATTCTTCCCTCCATCTGAGTGACTGATTGCTTTTCCTTGTTGAACACTATCTTTACATGTAACCAGCAACAAACCACTTCTTCTTCTTTTAGTTTGATTGAGTTTGATTGGTGGTTGGCAACCAGCTTACAGGTGCATTACTGCCACTGACTAGAACCCTTGCATTTAAAACTTCTCCAAGTAACCCATTAATTGCATTTGTGAGCTTGATTGGGTTCCACTCACAAAACGATGCCCCTTCCTAAGTAAGTTTAATGATTACTTTACACTCCTTCTGTTCATTCCGGGATTGTTCATCCTCTTGATTCCTCAGCACTTGGTAACGGTCTTGATTGAGTTTCTTGCCGTCTACGTTTGTTTCTTTTAGACTCCACTGTGCTCCAAACTTCCTCTTCACCGCTTCCTACCTCTTCTGCTTTCTTCTTTTAGATTGGATTGGCGGTTGGCAACCAGGTTGTAACCTGGTTGGTGGTGCATTACTGCCACGTACTTCACTCTATATCATCACTGTATATCTTTGTATCAGGAGTTCTTATAAGGAGTTCTGAACAACTTCCTATGTGTGAAAAAATCATCTATCCTTGGACTGTGTCCTCGGCAGCACCAGCAGCTGTGCCAGCCGGCCGGCCGGCCACGCTTCCCACCTCCATTCCTCCTAGTTGAATTATATCTACTAGATTTTCAGGAGCTGTCCTCTTGCGCATCCGCCTTGTCCAGTCCTCATTCAGTAACGCCTGCCTTTGATCAGTCTTTCCTATGGTGTCGATATGATGTCATATCGATGTCATGTAGAAATCATAGGCGAACCTATGCTCTTTTAGCGAGGTCTATGGTTGTGACAGCGTCTATATAGATATCATGTAGAGATCATAGGAACATCAGTCCTATGGTCTATATGACGTCATATAGACATCATAGGAACATCATAGGTGATCCTATGATCTTTTAGCGAGTCCTGTGGTCTATATGATGTCATGTAGATATCATAGGAACATCACAGGACATCACATAGACATCATAGGAACATCATTGGTGGTCTTATGGTCGTGACACACAGAGATTTTATATAGACATGTAGATGTCATAGGAACATCATAGGCGGTCCTATGATCTTTTAATAGGACCAAAGATCATAGGTCAAACTCATTCCATGGAGGGCCAAGACCCTGCAGGTTTTACTTCCACCCAGTGTCTTCAGCAGGTGTTTTCACTGATCAGCAATCAGTGGGAAGAAATTCAGTGAACTCACCTGTTGAAGACACTGGGTGGAGGTAAAACCTGCAGGGTCTTGGCCCTCCATGGAGTGAGTTTGACACCTGTGCGAGTCCTATGATTGTGACACACAGACACACACAGAAATTTCTTGAATTAGTCATAGACACTGTGACACACAGATTTTCATGAATCACTCTTTTCTGTGGTGTCTATATGATGTCATATAGGCATGTAGACATCATAGGAACATCATAGGTGATCCTATGATCTTTTAGCGAGTCCTATGGTCGTGACACACAGACACAGATTGACATCACGCCGAGATCATAGGAACATCATAGAGATCATAGGAACATCATAGGCGGTCCTATGATCTTTTAGCGAGTCCTATGATTGTGATAGACACACAGATTTCTTGAATTTATAGAGTGATAATGATTAAATATACTGTATAGTCGTGCATATCTGCATGCCCGTGCGTCACTGAGCCTATGATGTGCCTATGATGTCTATGTGGCATCATATAGACACCATATATGTATATAGCAAGTCTTATGATCTTTGATGATGTCATAGTGAGTCCTTTGATCTTTGATGAGGTCATAGCCAGTCCTATGATATTTGATGTCATATCACTCGTTCAGTGGTGAATGGACAGCCTGATTATTTTTTAGAATTTGGGAGGAAACCGGAGCACCCGGAGAAAATCCACGCTTTGCTTGGCATTTTACACATTTGTAGTGTAGACTGTCATTCTTTGATATGACATCATATAGACACATATAGTGAGTCCTATGATCTTTGATATGACATCATATAGACACCATATCACTCTCTATATATGGTGTCTATATGATGTCATATCAAAGATCATCTGATCGTGACATAGCGAGTCCAATGAGCTTTGATGATGTCATAGCGAGTCCTATGATCATTTAGCATGTCCTATGATCGTGACAGACACATAGACAGATTTCTTGAATTACTATGGTGTCTATATGATGTCATAGACTTCATGTAGACATCATAGGTACATCATAGAGGAATCCTATGATCTTTTAGCGAGTCCTATGGTTGACATCGTGACAGATTTCTGGAATTATATAGTGAATAATAAGCATTTTGAAGTAAAAGTAGCATCTTCCAAATTAATCTAAACTGTGGTCTCTATTAAAACTAGTGCATACCTGTGCATGCCCGTAGAAACCAAGTATAAGCAAGTATTTCTGCATGCCCATAGAAAGCAGGTGTAAGCAAACATGTCAACACTTGTTCAGTGATGCCTGCCTTTGATCTTTGATGGTGTCATAGTGAGTCTTATGATCGTGAGTGATGACTGCCTTTGTTGATGATGTCATAGTGAGTCCTGTGATCTTTGATGATGGGATAGCGAGTCCTATGATGCCTGAATTTGATATTTGATGATGTCATAGTGAGTCCTATGATCGTGAGTGATGCCTGCCTTTGGTCACACACAGACACACAGATTTTCTTGAATCACTGTATACTATGGTGTCTATATGATGTCATATAGACATCATGTAGACATCATAGGAGAATCCTGTGATTTTTTTTTTTTTTTTTTTTTTTTAGCAAGTCCTATGGTCGTGACAGAGATTTCTTGAATATATCTTATACATTCAAGAAATCTGTCAGTTTGTGTGTCTTGTCTGTAAGGTTCATAGGATGGCCTATGATGTTCCTATGATGTCTCCATCATAGGACGCCATGCCTGCCTTGATGTCTTTGTGATGTCATATACAGTGACGGCTGCCTTGATGCCTACATGAAGTCATATAGACCATGAGGTCGGAGTGGTGGCTCAGTTGGTAGAGCATCCGCCCCACACCCGGGAGGCAGGGGTTCAAATCCCGGCCGGGTCATGCCGAAGACCATATAAAAGTGGAACTTACTGCCGTCCAGCTTGGTGCTCAGCAATAATGGAATGGAGGAGGGAAATTTGTGGCGGCGCCTTGCTTAGCAGCGGCCCTCTGATTCTGCACTTGGGGTGTGTGTGATTAACACAGTAGATAGGTAAAACACAATCTCGTTCTACTGTACATGATTGGTTGTACAGTTGAATGACAATAAGGGTGATAGAAACGTCCTATGCCTGCCTTGATGTCTTTATGATGACCACCAGGACTCCCGATGTCGTCATATAGACAATAGGACGATGCTGTGAGGTACACAATAGCACTGGCTATCTGTGATGTACGCATGATGTCCTAGGATGCCTGCCTTGAAAATGGTGATCATGCTACTGCGAAACTTTGATGTAGACCATCAGGACTCGCGATGCCATCATATACACAATAGGACTGGCTACCAATGACGGAGGCATGCTGTCCTATGATGTCCTAGGATGCCTGCCTTGCAAATGGTCATCATGCTACTGTGAAACTTTGACGAACAAAATGGACATTGCAATGCCTCAAGATACATCATTGAACAAATACAGCCTCACCTGTTGGTTGCAACATCTGTGATTGGTGTCAATGCTGGACGCACTCTCCTCATTCCATGAATCGCACTCACATCATCTGACAACTTGCTGCCATTCACCTTGCTTTACAGCGCATTGGTGTTTTCTGCACAACATTGCTTCAGCCATGCCCAATTCTACCTTGCCGCGAGCAGAGTTGCCAGATCAAGCACCCTTCGGATTCTTGCTCAAGATGAAGAAACTAAGCAAAAGTGTTGCTTTCTGAGCAGTGTTGTTTTAAAACAGGTGCTGACACAGTAAAAATGTAGAACCTTGAAGAATGGCAAAGCCACTTTTTGCTCAGATCAATTTTCAGGATACTCTCCATGAACTAGAAATACAACACACCTATCCCTGAACCAGTGGTCTGAACAAAGAAGAAGACCCACCAGATGGAAAGCAATACAGTGAGGAGAACTGCTGCACATCAGAAAAGATGCCGTGAAGATGAAACACCTCAGGTTCAAGCAGTACGCCGCAGGCATGATTGTGAACAACACAGCCGTCTGAGACAGGACGACACCCTTCAGCACCGGGCATGCAGAAATTCTTGCTTATACTTGGTTTCTACAGGCATGGACGGGTATGTACTAGTTCATGTATAATTCAAGAAATCTCTGTGACGATGTCTGTCCCGACCATAGGACTCGCTAAAAGATCATAGGATCGCCAATGACGTACCTATGATGTCTACATGATGTCAATATGAGATCATTTAGACACCATAGTATAGAGTGATTCAAGAAAATCTGTGTGTGATCAAAGGCAGGCATTACTCATGATCATAGGAGACCAAAGATCAAAGGCAGGTATCACGATCATAGGACTCGCTATGACATCATCAAAGATCAAACGCAGGCATCATATGACATCAGCGAACAAATGCAGGCATCATAGGACTCACTATGCCATCATCAAAGACCATAGGACTCACAATGACATCATCAAAGATCAAATGCAGGCATCACTCACGATCATAGGACTCGCTATGACATCATCAAAGATCAAACACAGGCATCACTCACGATCATAGGACTCGCTATGACATCAAAGATCAAACACAGGCATCACTCATGATCATAGGACTCGCTATGACATCATCAAAGATCAAACACAGGCATCACTCACGATCATAGGACTCGCTATGACATCATCAAAGATCAAACACAGGCGTCACTCATGATCATAGGACTCACTATGACATCATCAAGGATCAAACGCAGGCATCACTCACGATCATAGGATGATGCCATCATCAAAGATCATAGGGCTCACTATGATATCCTCAAAGATCAAAAGTGGGCATCATTCACCATCATAGGACTCACTATGACATCATCAAAGATCATAGGACTCGCTATGACACCAAAGATCAAAGGCAGGCGTCACTGAATGAGTGCTGATGTGCTTGCTTACACCTGCTTTCTATGGGCATGCAGAAATACTTGCTTATACTTGGTCTCTATTGGCATGCATGGGTATGCACTAGTATGGCGTGATATACGTTGGCATCAATAAAGTACATCTATCTATAAGAAACTAATCAGATTTAAAATCAGATTTAGAAATTTATGAATGTGCTGATAATTAACAACTATACAAAAAATGGTGTAGTCGGATATTCAGATATAGCCTTTATTTTCAGCGCAAAACAATTTAATATGATCACATGCTGTTCATTATTTCATGAATATAAAAGGTCTTAATTTAAAAAAAATAAATCATACATACTGTACATACATGATGCTCAAACCATGCTGATGTTGCCACCACAGCAAAGTCTCTGAGCCAGAGGAAACACTGCTGTTTATTTATTTTACTGAATAATATCGCTGCCCTGTGAAACTCTTCTTTTTAAGTTAAAAAGAAAGTGAGTGATATTGTCAAGAATTCCATTATCATGAAAATTCACAGAAGTATTGTCATATAATTTTTTTTTATTGGCCATATTGCCCACCCCTAGTGTTGATCATGATGAGGGCCAATATTCCTTAGCTTTAAGAGCACACGAAAATGGTGAGTGGAATGATCTTTGCCATGAGAATTTAATGCCAAGATGCCTGCCAGCTCCTTCTCTTGGGGAGAAAACCTCACTCCTCAAATGTGCACTAATTAATAATCTCACCACACATAAGGGTGTGGATGTAAAAACAAACTGAAATATCCTGGCGCCTTTCCAACATCTCTGAATCCCGAGTGATTCACGGAATTGTTTTTGCTCTGTCAGATGCTTGGGTGGTGGTGGGGGGAGTCTTGGGCATGCTGTAGTTTCTTTGTCTGTTGTGTCCTTACTAAAGTTGCACATTCAAATTATTGCTGCCTGCCTGCCTCAAGGACTTCTTTGCCTTTGGGCCTTCGCTTTACATATTTTCTGACCCAAGTGTATGAAGCAGAGTGCATAAAAGCCATTCAGAAAAACCAGTGATATTATTACTCCACCTCTGTGGCCCAAGGCAGAGCAGACAATGGCCTGACTGCTTCTACAGCAGACCCTAGCCCTCACATGCTAAAAACTTTCAGCACATAGGTGACAGGGAGAGTTGCATCACTGTAGCTCGAAATGGTTAAATAAAACCCATAGTTTTTCTTCTTATGTGACCATTGATTTTTTTTTTTTTTAAATGACAATGAACAGCCTTATTTGCAATGTATTTGTTTTTGTGCTATCCTCTCAAGCTGTCTGACCCTGAGTGATAAGAGTTATATTACATTAGTGTTTCTGAAGAGGAAGTTGCTTAACTTTAAGAAGTGGATCAGGGGGTTGAGCAGGTTGTCTAATAACCGGATGGTTGGCGGTTCGAATCCCGCTCTCCCCAGATATCCTGCCGTTGTGTCCCTGGGCAAGACACTTCACCCGCATTGCCTCCAGTGTCCATAACACTGGGTATGAATGTGTATAAATGTATAAAAATGTTCGGTGGTGGCCGGAAAGGCCGTTGGCGCAGATTGGCTGTCACGTTTCCATCAGCCTGCCCCAGGACAGTTGTGGCTGCAGAAGTAGCTTCCCACTACTATTGTCTGTCTGGAGTGAATGAATAATGTACCTATTTGTAAAGCGTCTTTGAGTATATATGATAAAGCGCTATATAAAATTGATGCATCATTATTATTATTATTATTATTATTAAAGAAACAGTTTTAGAGCATGAACTTTTCTGTATCTGTGTCAGTGATGTTCATAGTTATTTAAAATGTTTTTTATTTCTCCTATTCATTACAGAACTGGGCTATTTTGTCTACCAGAATTAAAAGGAATCCTTGGGGCCTGCACAGTATCTAATCCAGCTTGCGAAATCCCAGAAGTTTTGAGTGAAGAGCTGGTTTCCAAATCTCCGAGTCAGGCTTCACACAGACCAAAGGATGAGAACAGTCTCCCTGAAGGCAGCACATCTGCGGCACCTCCTCTCTGCCCCATACCCACACCAGTGCCAGCTGGACAGACTACATATCCTCCTTATTTTGAAGGAGCCCCGTTTCCCCAGCCCTTATGGGTACGGCACACCTACAGCCAGTGGGTACCTCAGCCCCCTCCACGACCAATCAAGAGGAAGAAAAGGAGATCACGGGAGCCTGGCCGCATGACCATGAGCACTATCCGTTTGCGGCCGCGCCAGGTCCTATGTGAAAAATGCAAGAACACGCTAAATAGTGACGAGGACAGCAAAGATGGGATTAGCAACACAAAGACTTCTAGAAAGGAGAATTCTCTACAGAGTGATGACGATGGTTATGACAAGGACCCACCTTCAAAGCTGTCAAGAAAAGAGGATGTCAATGCAACTAAGGACACTAAAAGACGGGAAAATGGCACCAGCTTTGACAGTAAGCGTCTAAAAAAGGACAAAAGGGGTGAGGCTGGTTTGGACAAGTATACCAGAGGTGCCGTTATTCCCCACAGTCCTGTCATAAAGATCTCCTACAGCACCCCACAGGGTAAGGGGGAGGTCATGAAGATCCCCTCAAGAGTCCATGGTTCAGTTAAGCCATTCTGTCCCAATCAGCTGGTGCAGAATGGTTTGGGAGACCATGGCAAGGCATCTTTGGATGCTACTAAGGAGCAGCAGCACATTCTAGATGCAACAAGGTCTGGCTTAACTGTGTCCATTCCCAAACTTAAACTAACCAGGCCTTTTGCGACCGTAGGTCGGGACTCTGCTTCCCCAAAGATCTGTTTGAAACCCTCTCAGAGAGACAGTGAGGAGAGTGTGGTTGAATATGAGGCTGAACTTGTAGGAGGCAATCGGAGGCAAAGTCCTAGGGTGCCTGAGCCATGTCTCCCTCACTCTGAAGACTCAGGAGAAGGCAAGAACTCTCTAGAGTTGTGGTCAGGTAATTCTGGAGAGGAGGTCAAGTGTGGACACAGCGATCTAACTCTTCTCATTAATTTCAGTAAGCATAAAGCAGATTCTTCTAGCCTGTCAGTTTGCAGTAGCGACAGTTTAGATGAGTCCAAGTCCTTCAGCTCGGACGGCACCTCACCGGAATTGAGCGACCTGGCTCCAGGAGAAGACCTCTCAGTCACCTCTTCCTCTGTACCTTCAAGGGATGAATGCAAAACAGTGCCACCTCTCACGGTGCGACTTCATACCCGTAGCATGACAAAGTGTGTAACGGAAGAGGGTCACGCCGTGGCAGTGGGTGACATCGTGTGGGGGAAGATCCACGGCTTCCCGTGGTGGCCAGCACGTGTCCTCAGCATTACTGGTACTCGCAAACAGGAGATGGCCACCTGCGAGGCACAGTGGCCCGAAGCCAAGGTGGCATGGTTCGGTTCCCCCACCACCTCCCAGCTTTCTGTTGCCAAACTGTCGCCTTTCAGAGAATTCTTCAGGTCTCGTTTCAACCGAAAGAAGAAGGGGATGTACAGGAGAGCCATCCTGGAGGCAGCCAAGGCTGTGGGTTACGTGGGCCCTGAGATTACTTCACTGCTTTCCCACAGCGACACATAGGTTAGTTCATAACTGTTACATTTATCATATCATGTGTCCTATAGTCAGTGTTGGGCAGGTTACTAAAAATAATAACTAGTTACAGTTACTAGTTCATCAGCAGCAGCAGCAGTCTGTTGGGGGCGACAATGACTGTTTCATTTAGGTCTGATCAGATTCCTCCACGCAGCTCTGTCCTTACTTCTTTTGAAAGGTAACTGTTACTTACCAGTTACTGCATGATTAAAGTAACGGTACTTGGAAAAGTAATGATGATGATGATGAACTTTCACGTTACTTTTAAATAGATACTTAAATCATCTTGCACATATAGCAAGATCAAGGGCCCCTTGTTCTCCTCAGAAAAAGGAAGAAAGAAAACTAATGAGAAAAAAGTCTCATCTTACAGAGAAAAAATGTCTCAGATTTACACAAATTATTGTAATCAATAGAAAGTCAGAAATTTACTAGAAAAAAGCTGTAAATTCACAGAGAAAATTTTGGACCCTGTGATGGTCCGTTTTTGGCCCATGAGCCATATTTTTGACACCCCTAGACCAGCCCATTAAAAATGCATATTTAGAGGATTTTCTTCCATGAAATAGCTGCATATCACAACAGCATGTAAATGAATAAGAAAATAAAACAAAATGCACCGATAAATGAAAGTTCACCTCAGAAGAAGCTGTTCTTTACTGCAACAAATCAGCCGTTTTTTCTCTGTGCGGTAAGAAAACTTACACACTTACACAGCTTACACATTTACACAACTGCGGACATTAAATGCAAGCTTCTTGCTCTAAAAATACTTATAATTAATCACAGAGGTAGGAGCTATTGGGGGCTACTCACCGCTCGGACAACAGGTGATCAGGGCTTGATATAAGAAGTTACCACTGCCATGGCATTTCCTCCCACCGGGTTGCGGTGTGAGCAGGACAGGATACCGACCCGCAGAGGAGACTGACGGCTGCGCCAGCTACGTAGGATCATTTTGTATTTATTTGCGCTAAAAATATTTATCCATATTAATAAAATGAGTAGCGCAAGTAACGCATTTGATCAAATTTTAGTAACTGTAAAGCATTACTGAATTTTTAAACAGTAGTTTTGTTACACAGCATGTTACTGCAAAAGTAGTGGCGTTACAGTAACGCGTTACTTTGTAACACATTACTCCCAACACTGCCGATAGTATATTGTATTTTCGAAGTCTTTGTGTCGGCTTGGTGGGTTGTTGGTAGAGATGGGCCTGTCAGATATTAAGTAGTCTGTATTTTGCCTGGATCAGTATAGGGGAGCAATAAAGAAATAAAAAACGATACATTAAAACATGAAATAAATGACTTTTGAAACTGCCAACATTCTCTCGCTCCTCTGCTTTCTTGAAGTCCTGAGATACAGCCTCTGGTCTGTGAACAGTCTGCATGTCAAGATGTAATGTTAGACAAGATGGTTGCAACCTACCATTTTTTTTTTTGGATTAAAAAAAAAAAAGATGAAAACTAAATTAATAAATATATTATTGAAAATAAAAATGTCATAAAAAATAAATAAATTAAATGAAATGGAAGACTTAAAGATAACCGATTTTATCTGCTCTGCATATTTGCTCTTCATAAAATCTTTGTAGACTGACGGAGTGAATGCTCTTGTCACAGTGAAGATCTTTGTTGGTTTACATTAGTAGAGCCAGTATGGCTGTAGCACCAGGTAGCTCTAAATTTGGTTTGAAATGCTCTGAAATAATTTCACGCATTTGAGAGAAGTTTACATGTCTCCCATGGCTGTGATGATGAGGTGAGCTGTTAATTATTTAGGAAGTTAAATTGTTCTAAAATGTTTATGTCGGTGTTCAGGCTTAATACAGCAGGCATTTCTCCAGAAATATTTCTTCAATCATGATTAAATGTTCCAGAAAATGACTAAAACTTTACATTTGAGCTGTGATGAGGACAGATGTCTTACTGTTTATTAGGGCTTCATATCAGACTCAAAATTATACTGGGTATAAACTCACATCTTTTATGAATGTATTTTTCCTATGATGCTTTCAGAGTTCAGACTGTTCTTTACAATTTATTGACTGGTTTTTAAAAAATGATTAACGTTGTTGGATGTTATTTACTGTATATTAATGTCCATTCTACATGTATTCTAATTATCTAAATTTTAATCAGTTACATTAATGCTGCTGTTTGGTGGGATTAAAATGAACACTTTCTGCTGTTAACAATGTTATGCTGATGCATATAGTGATGTGAAAAAGTGTTTGCCCCCTTCCTGATTTCTCATTTTTTTGTATGTTTGTCACACTTAAATGTTTCAGATCATCAAACAAATGAAGGTGTTCATTATTAAGGGTAAAAAAAAAAATCCAAACCTACATGGCCCTGTGTGGAAAAAGTGATTGCCCCCTGTTAAAACATAAATTAACTGTGATTTATCACATCTTTGGAAAGCTGAGTTCAATTTCTCTAGCCACTCCCAGGCCTGATTACTGCCACACATGTTCTCAATCAAGAAATCACTTAAATAGGACGTGCCTGACAAAGTGAAG
Organism: Pholidichthys leucotaenia; assembly: GCA_020510985.1. Lineage (NCBI taxonomy): Eukaryota > Metazoa > Chordata > Actinopteri > Cichliformes > Pholidichthyidae > Pholidichthys > Pholidichthys leucotaenia. The sequence goes on along the minus strand of CM035841.1, from coordinate 255,626,839 downwards.
TAGACCAAAAGATCCTAAAAAACTAGACATCATGCTGCAATCCAAAGAAGTTCAGGAACAAATGAGAAACAAAGTAATTGAGATCCATCAGTCTGGAAAAGGTTATAAAGCCATTTCTAAAGCTTTAGGACTCCAGCGAACCACAATGAGAGCCATTATCCACAAATGGTGAAAACATGGATTTTAATTACCCCAAGACCACGATGGCGACTCATTCAAGAGGTCACAAAAGACCCCACAACAACATCCAAAGAACTGCAGGCCTCACTTGCCTCAGTTAAGGTCATGATGCCACCATAAGAAAAGAGACTGGGCAGAAATGGCCTGCATGGTAGCATTCCAAGAAAAAACCCATTGCTGAGCAAAAAGAACATAAAGGCTTATCTCAGTTTTGCCAGAAAACATCTTGATGATCCCCAAGACTTTTGGAAAAATACTCTGTGGACTGACAAGACAAAAGTTGAACTTTTTGGAAGGTGTGTGTCCCATTACATCCGGTGTAAAACTAACAGCATTTCAGAAAAGGAACATCATACCAGCAGTAAAATGTGGTGGTGGTAGTGTGATAGTCTGGGGTTGTTTTGCTGCTTCAGGACCTGGAAGACTTGCTGTGGTAAATGGAACCATGAATTCTGCTGTCTACCAAAAAATCCTGATGGAGAATGTCCGGCCATCTATTTGTGACCTCAAGCTGAAGTGCACTTGGGTTCTGCAGCAGGACAATGATCCAAAACACACCAGCAAGTCCACCTCTGAATGGCTTAAGAAAAGCAAAATGAAGACTTTGGAGTGGCCTAATCAAAGTCCTGACCTGAATCCGATTGAGATGCTGTGGTATGACCTTAAAAAGACGGTTCATGCTTGAAAACCCTCCAGTGTGGCTGAATTACAATAACTCTGCAAAGATGAGTGGGCTAAAATTCCTCCACAGCACTGTAAAAGACTCATTGCCAGTTATCACAAATGCTTGATTGCAGGTGTTGCTGCAATGTTTAGGGGGCAATCACTTTTTCAGACGGGGCCATGTAGGTTTGGATTTTTTTCCCCTTTAATAATAAACACCTTCATTTCAAAACTGCATTTTGTGTTTACTTGTGTTATTTTTGTGTAATATTTAAATTTGTTTGATGATTTGAAACATTTGAGTGTGACAAACATACCAGAAAATGAGAAATCAGGAAGGGGGCAAACACTTTTTCACACCAGAGAGAGAGAGAGAGAGAGAGAGAGAGAGAGAGAGAGAGAGAGAGAGAGAGAGAGAGAGAGAGAGAGAGAGAGAGAGAGAGAGAGAGAGAGAGAGAGAGAGAGAGAGAGAGAGAGAGAGAGAGAGAGAGAGAGAGAGAGAGAGAGAGAGAGAGAGAGAGAGAGAGAGAGAGAGAGAGAGAGAGAGAGAGAGAGAGAGAGAGAGAGAGAACCTGGTTTAATGGCCATAGTTCTCTTGACCTAAATCCCATAGAGAATCTATGGAGTATTGTCAAGAGGAAGATGAGACACCAGACCGAACAATGCAGATGAGCTGAAGGCCACTATTAAAGCAACCTGGGCTTCCATAACGCTTCAGCAGTACCACAGGCTCCATGACATGCCACACTGATGCAGTAATTCATGCAAAAGGAGCCGACCCAAGTATTGAGTGTGTATATGGACATACTTTTCAGTCGGACAACATTTCTATTTGTTTAATTGATCTTATGTAAATGGTGGTTTTGCTTTGGAGCTCAGCTCCCTTTTCACCACAGCAGACCAGTTAAAATGTCTGCATCACTGTAGAGGCTGCTCCGATCCATCTGTCAATCTTTCGCTCTCCCCTCACTCGTGAATGAGACCCCAAGATACTTAAACTCCTCCACTTGGGGCAGGAGCTTGTCTCCAACCCGGAGAGGACAATCCATTGATTTACCAGCTAGTCTACATTCCTACCTTCACCTATGGTCATGAACTTTGGATAATGACCGAAAGAATGATATTGCGGGTACAAGTGGCTGAAATGAGCTTTCTCCATAGGATTGCTGGACTCACCCGCATGCTACGGGCAAGTGCTCGGCATCTCCTGGCAGGACCGTGTCCGCAATGATGTGTTGTATGGGGACTTGCGACAGCTGTCTGCCAAGATCAGGGACAGGAGGATGAGGTTAGCAGGGCATTGCTTATGGCATTGTGATCTGCCTGCACACAGACTTGTACTATGGGAGCCCAAGCATGGACATGCTCTCCATGGTGGCCAGAGGCTAACCTACGTAGACCAGCTCAGGAAGGACACTGGCCTCTAGTCATCTGATGAAATAAGATTCATCATGCTGGACAGAACATCTTGGCGTGTCATCTCTGGTTGTTCCCGAGGAGACTCGACCTAAGCTAAGCTAAGCTGGACTCACCCTCAGAGATAGGGTGAGGAGCTCAGTCATCTGGGAGAGGCTCAGAGTAGAACCGCTGCTCCTCCACATTGAAAGGAGCCAGCTGAGGTGCTTTGGGAATCTGATCAGGATGCTTCCTGGACGCCTTCCACTTGAGGTGTTTCAGGCACGTCCAACTGGGAGGAGACCCTGGGGCAGAACCAGGACACTCTGGAGAGACTACGTCTCCCAGCTGGCCTGGGAACGTCTTGGTATCCTGTCTGAAGAGCTGGAGCAGGTGGCTGGGGAGAGGGAAGTGTGGGCTTCTGTGCTTGAGCTGCTGCCTCCACGACCTGGACCTCCAGAAAAGCGGTAGAAAATGGATGGCTAGATCTTATGTAATATCCTAATTTTTTGAGAAACAGAATTTTGGGTTTTCATTAGCTGTAAGCCATCATCATTAAAATTAAGACATAAATGCTTGAATCACTGTGTGTAATGAATTTATATCATGTATGAGTTTCACTTTTTGAATTGATTTTCTGAAATAAATTAACTTTTCGATGATATTCTAATTTATTGAGATGTGTGTGTGTGTGTATGCAAACAAGCCAATTAGCTGCTGTCGTGTGACCCACAAACCCTCAGGAGGAATGTAAACAAACACTGAGAGAGAGAGAGAGAGAGAAATGGCGCTAGTCCTGTTCTTTATTATATCATAATTTACTACCGCACCACAGTGATTGGATACCACACTCTTGTGTAATCTTGCTTAATTACAAGCCTTGTCGGTGAACTATAAGGGAGAAGAAAGGAAGAAAACCAAAACCCTGAAACTGATGTAAAAGGGTCAATTCAACATGATGCTGATTTACAGTCAAATTGCACAGCCCTATACTTTGGTGTGGTCTTGGGGAAAATAGAACATACAGTGAGACTAAGACCAGAGACTTATGTTGTAAGGGCGATCTTGGGCGGCATGCTTGTAGCGACGGTGCCCCAGGCGTGACCCCCCCCCCCCTCCCGTTTATTGCTGAAGTGTCAGCAGGCTGGCGTCGATGGAACAATGTTCATTTTTATCCACCCGCAATTTTTTTTTTTTTTTTAACTTGTTACTGGTCTGTGAAGCAAAAAAAGGCTGGGGACCACTCCTCTGTGAAGTGAATTGTTTTGGCAGCCATCTTCTAGCTGGATGGGCGTCAGCACGTGAGGGAGGGCCGATTATGTGTTTGGAGGGAGAAGCAGTGGTGCCGGGTGAAGTTGTGGGGCAGATGGAGTATCAGTATAAACAATACTGGGTCGTCCTGTGTCTTGGATGAAAATATATCAAAGTGTCGAGATATTGCCCAGCCCTACCATTTACTCAAGTAACTCACAAAATTATACCTTTGTGTGCAGTTTCATTACAGGATACCTTTTACTCTAAAAGTACATTTATGGGGAAAAAAATCTATTTTTACTTGAGTACATTTGGTTCTACTCTTTGAATTTTAATTTCACTGATTTTGAGATGTGTAAGTTATTCTTATCCTCAGATTAAAAACATTTTTATCAGAAATTTTACTTATCTGTAAGAAAAAAGAAGCAAATTTATTAAAATACAAATGGATACAAAAAATGCCAAGAAAAACCTCAAAGATAAAAAGTCACAAGTTCTTGGGGAGAATTTGTAATTTACAAGGAAAAAGTCACATTTATGGGAAAATACCATAGCAGATTTACAAGAAAAAGTCCCAGAATTGAAAACCGCCATTTTTGGTGTGAACTTGCCTAATTTTGTTAATGTTGGTTTGTTTAGTTTTCCCCCCTCTTCTTTTTGTGTGTGCATGTGTGTGTGCGTGCGCATGCGCGCGCATAGTGTTTTTCATGTACTTCCCCTATGAGGAGGCACGTGTCCGCGATGTTGCATGTGCGGGCACGTGCCTCCACACCCCAGAAACGGTGCACTTTTAGCACTGTTTGAAAGCAGCAAAACACTACAGAAAAAGTATAACGGCTTGTAACAAAAAGAAATGTGATCTCCATCCACATAGTATGTGATGATTGACTCATTATTTCATCTGAAGATGCCAAGAAAAAGTGAGCAAAGTGCATGGAAACTAACATTTAGATGCCTGAAGCTAAGTTGCTGTTAGCCACTAATGGCTATTTGTGTCAGCTGAACCGTTTTCTTTTTGTTTTTTCGTTTTTTTTCCTGCCGGGATGACCAACTATATGGACAAGCTAAGGACGCTGTAGCAAGTCATGTGACCCACATAGTATATAAACTCACTGACTACAGCACTGGACAGTGTTTAATGTATGTCTGAAATGACCAGAATTCACAATGACAAAGTCGAAACAGTAAGATCATACAAATACCTTGGTATGTATTTTGATGATAATGTGGAGAATGTGGAAGGACGAGGCTGAGTTTATTTCACAAGTCAGGTTTATTCACATTCTCCAACATCATCCAAAAACAGAAAGAGAGCGAATCCCCCAACATCTGTCCCTTTTATACCCAGGACATCAAAACACACAGTCACATGGCACTTAATCCCCAGTAACAATATAACTTCCTCCCGATCTTAACACCCCCCACTTCCAGTTTCTGGCCGCTGGGCGAAATCCCCCAAGGCTGTCTCTTTGCATGCCAAAGACTAAACTTTCACATCCTCGTGTTATCTCCAGAGCGGCTCAGTCCTTTGTTCCGTCTCAGATGTGAAGCCTAATATATATATATATATACGTATGAATCATACAGTGATATACATATGCGCATATATGTGTTCCACATGACCCCCCCCCCCCCCAAAACATCTAAGATGGAACAACGTAATAACGGTCTGCAAGTCATGGTAAAATTATTACACATCAGTCCACGTGTCGCTTGGGCCTCAGTTGCCTCCCATATCTGCTGTAAGCGGGCTTAACCACTTTCGCGGTGCCCTCCTGCTGGGGAGCTGCTGTCTGAGGATGAGAACTGTTAGTCAATCCCTGTGGGTGTTCTGATGAATGCTCCTTAGGGGGTCTGCCGTGCCGAGGAGCTGTAGCCAACAGCACATCCTCGTCAGCCAACACAAAGGCGGGTTTGAGTCTGTTTATGCCAATCTTTTCTTTCCTGACCCCCAAATCTAGCAAAAAATGCTTATCCCCTGTTTCCAGCACTCTAAATGGTCCATCATAAGGTGGTCGCAACGATGGGCGATGCACATCGTGTCTGACAAAAACAAACTCCGCATTTTTTAGAGCCTTAGGCACAAAAACGCGCGGAAAACTGTGGTGAGTGGGGCCGGGCAGCATGCCCGCCTCCGCGCCACTCTGCAACCGCTGAGCCGGGAAGCATTCTGGCGCAGGATTATCTGGGAGAAATTCCCCGGGTAGCCGGAGTGGCTGCGCAAAAACTAACTCAGCCGGGGAGGCTTCTGAATCCTCTTTAGGTGCAGAACGCAACCCCAATAAAACCCATGGTAGCCTGTCCACCCAATTTGCATCTGTAAGCGACGCTCTGAGGGCCGCCTTCAATGACCTATGGAAACGTTCGCATAACCCATTAGCCTGTGGGTTGTACGCGGTAGTGCGGTGGATCGTTACCTCCAGGCTGCGGGCCATCGCTGACCAAAGCTCGGAAACAAATTGAGGACCTCTGTCGGACGTAATGTCCGACGGAACTCCAAAGCGCGTTACCCATGCCGTTAAAAACGCGCTCGCCACCTCCTCGGCTGTGGTTGATGACAGTGGGACCACTTCCGGCCAGCGCATGGTGTGGTCTACCATTGTCAGAAGGTGTGTGCACTCCTGCGACGGCGGGAGGGGGCCTACGAGGTCCACGTGAACGTGATCGAACCTCTTGGCCAGGATGTGAAACGGCTCCAAGGGAGCTCTCGTGTGCTTGTGAACCTTGGCTCGTTGGCAAGCCATGCAGGCTGCTGCCCACTCTCTAACTTGCTTGCGCAGGCTCGGCCATACAAATTTCTCTCCTACCATTTTGACCGACGCGCGCACCCCCGGGTGCGCCAGAGAATGAATCGAGTCAAAAATGCGGCGGCGCCACACGGTCGGTACCACCGGGCGCGGTCGTCCCGTGGAGACATCGCAGATTAGGGGGGGGCATACCATCTTGCAGCACCCTGTTCTCCAGCCTTAACCCTGTTGGTCCAGACTGGAGCACGCGCACGTCCGTGTTGCTAACCTGATCCGCGGCCATGGCTGCATAATCTATCCCTGCGCGGACTGCGGCAGCGCACACGTCCGCGTCGCTAGCCTGCTCCGCGGCCATGGTGGCATAATCTATCCCTACGCGGACTGGGGCCGCTACGGCGCGCGAGAGACAGTCTGCCACTACATTAAGTTTACCCGCTACGTGCTGAATATCGGTAGTAAATTCTGAGATTGCAGCCAGCTGCCTCTGCTGCCGGCCCGACCACCGTTCTGAAACCTTGGCCATCGCGAAAGTCAGCGGCTTGTGGTCAACGAACGCGGTGAAACGGCGTCCCTGTCGAATGCGCTGTATTTTCGCTCACTATCGCGCAACATCCTGCTGAAAAAGGCGAGTGGCTGCCAAGCCCCAGCTACATGCTGCTCCACAACCGCCCCTATGGCCACATCTGACGCGTCAGTAGTGAGCGCTATGCGGGCCGTTGGGTCTGGATGTGCTAACAACGCAGCGTTTGCCAGGGCTGTTTTGACCTCCGCGAATGCTCGCTCTTGCTCAGGAGACCAATCGATTTTGCTTGTGGGTTTTTTTTTTTAGCGCAGCATACAGTGGTTGCATGAGCTGCGCTGCGCGGGGGAGGAAACGATTATAAAAATTCACCATTCCCAAAAACTCCTGTAACGCTTTGACCGTTTGTGGCTGGGGAAAATTTGTTACTGCGCGCACTTTGTCAGGCAGAGGAACCGTTCGCTCCTTCTGGAGAGACGCGATGCCCCAAAAAATCAATCTGCGTCACCCCGAACTGACACTTCGCTGGGTTGATTATTAACCCGTGTTCTCCCAACCTCTGGGAAACTGCCGTGAGGTGATTTTCGTGTTCGTCTTCGGACGCGCTGGCTACCAAGATGTCGTCCAGGTAGACGAACATGAAGGGGAGGTCGCGCAACACCGCGTTCATCATATGTTGGAACGTCTGCGCAGCGCCTTTAAGCCCAAACGGCATGCGCAAAAACTCGAAAAGGCCAAACGGAGTTATTACCGCTGTTTTGGGTATGTCCTCAGCGCGTACTGGGACTTGATGGTACCCGCGGACCAAGTCTATCTTAGAAAAAATGCGCGCCCCCGCCAAATGAACGGAAAAATCTTGGATATGCGGGATTGGGTAGTGGTCGTATGCTGTAGCGTTGTTCAACCTGCGGAAATCTCCGCACGGACGCCACGAGCCGTCAGCTTTAGGAACCATGTGAAGCGGGGAAGTCCATGGGCTTTTCGAACGCCTGATGATGCCCAACTTTTCCAGGTTGGCGAACCCCTCGCGCGCTATGGACAGTTTAGCTGCATCTAAGGGCCGAGCTTTTGCAAAAACGGGCTGGCCGGTGGTAGTAATAAAATGCTCCACTCTGTGCTTAGCGGCAGCTGCTGAAAATGTGGGAACCGTGAGTACTGGGAACTGAGTGAGTAGTGTGTGGAACTTACCACCTGCCGTTGCAACGTTGGCTTGTGCTGTGGGCGGGGTCACTCGGGCTGCACAGGGAATAGAATAAAAAAGTGCATTAACCAGGCGCCTATTAGAAAGATCAACCAACAAACCATGTGAGCACAGAAAATCAGCCCCTAACATATTGAAGCTCACTGCAGCTATAACAAAAGTCCACTCAAATGTACGGCCGTGTAGGGACAGAAGCAGAGTCCTCTCACCAAAGGTCTTAATCCTCGAGCCGTTCGCTGCTGACACTCCGTGACCTCCGGGACCCGCCAGCCGGTCAGCATATGTAGGCATGATGAAACTCACTTGGGAGCCTGTGTCCACGAGGAATTGCCTCCCCGAACGCACATCCGTCAAGTAGAGCAGCTTGTTCTCTTCCCCGAGGGCCGCAGCTGCTACCGACCCCGGGCCTTGGCGTTTCCCGAGCTCTTGAACTGGCACGGTGGTATACATTTGCGTGCCCTCTCTGCAAAGCGGCGATGGTAGAAACCGAGGTCGTCTCCTCCGCGATCCCTGGCCCTCGCCGCTGCCGTTGTCGGTGGGTCTGCTACCGCTGCCTCTGGCCTCCGGCCGTCACGCCGAGCTCCGTCGCTGCTGCAGTGGCCGCGCGCTGTCTGCTGGTGTTGAGAATCCGTTGTGCCTCCTGGGCCAGCGCGCGGAAGTCCCACTGGGCCATCAACGGTGAACTGGCCAGGGTCGCTCTCATGGCCGACGGTAGGGTTCTCAGAAAAATGTGGGTGAAGAGGAAGTCGTCGCCGTCTGAGCCCCTCAGCCTCAGCATGTCTTCCATCAGGTCGACGGGCGTGCTCTCTCCCAAGTCGTTCAGAACCAGGAGCCTCTCCGCTCTCTCCTGGACTGAGGGAGTGAAACGCTGGATGAGTGCAGCCTTCAACCCGCCGTATTTGTCGTCGGCCGGTGGGCGCTCCAAAAGGCTCTGCACATGTCAAGCCGTGCGGTTGTTGAGCTTGGCAATAACGTGGTAGAATTTTGTGCCATCTACCGTTATTCCCCGGAGGGCGAACTGTGCTTCGACCAAGTGGAACCAGGAGCACGGGTTGTCTTGCCAGAAGTCTGGTAGCTTGACTGTGGCTGCGTTCGCCTGGCTGGCTCCTGACTCGTCCGGCTCGGGGGAATTACTTCTGCTCATGGTACGTCTTAGGGTCACCAGTGTGGAGAATGTGGAAGGACGAGGCTGAGTTTATTTCACAAGTCAGGTTTATTCACATTCTCCAACATCATCCAAAAACAGAAAGAGAGCGAATCCCCCAACATCTGTCCCTTTTATACCCAGGACATCAAAACACACAGTCACATAGCACTTAATCCCCAGTAACAATGTAACTTCCTCCCGATCTTAACACCCCCCACCTCCAGTCTCTGGCTGCTGGGTGAAATCCCCCAAGGCTGGCTAATATATATTTTAACTGTTGACCAGTATCACTTAATCTTATCCTACACTTTATTACATGTATAGTTTATTTCTCTTATCCTATCATGTTTAATGTTGCAGCATTGTACCGAGACAAATTCCTAGTTTGTGTACTACATGAACAATGGCAATAAACCTGATTCTGATTCTGATTCTGAAGGCTGTCTCTTTGCATGCCAAAGACTAAACTTTCACATCCTCGTGTTATCTCCAGAGCGGCTCAGTCCTTTGTTCCATCTCAGATGTGAAGCCTAAGATGGTATACGTATGAATCATACAGTGATATACATATGTGCATATATGTGTTCCACAATAAACTAAAATTCAATGTAAATTACTGAGGTCATTGCAAAGAAAGGGCAACGGAGAATCCACCTTTTACGGAAACTGAACTCCTTTTCCGTGAGTCATTTTTATCAGTCTTTTATTGAGTCAACTTTGTTTTTCTTTTATCTGCTGGTTTAATGGTCTCACAGTTAAAGCTACAAATAGTCTGAATAGTATTGTGAAGATCTGTTCCAAGATTATCGGTGTGAGACAGATCGGAATTCCTTTTGTAACCAGCAGATTATTGGCAAAGTAGAATGCATTTTATCTTCTCCTGATCATGCCCTTTCTAATTCTCTTTTGCCATCAGGGCGCCGTTATGTTTTACCTGCTAGCAAAACTAATCGGTATGCCAAGTCCTTTATTCCCTAAGCAATAAAGCTACAAAATGCTTGTTAAGGTTGTTAAATGTCATACATATGTTTTTTTTTAATATATTGTTATTTATTATACAGGTTTTAGGTTTTTGTTTTTATCACGACCATTTTTTAAATTCTTTTAGTAGCCCCCAATCTTATTGTTGTATTTTTGTATAGTACTGTTTATTATAACACTCTCTGTAATGGTTGGTTAGATGTGACTTTCAGTTTGTCATCTTGTATTATCTATTGTGTTTGCACAACTTGGTGCATCAGTGTACAAGTTGCTTTTTAAATTAATTGCCCCTTGAGGGATAAAGTTGTCTGACTTGAATTGATGACGATAGGTCTGTTCTACTATACTCATTTACCAGTTCCTCTAGGATTTCATGGGATGTTTTTATTAGTGGTGTGCAATACTGGAAGATTTGGTATCGATCCGATACCAAGTAAATACAGGGCCAGTATCACCAATACGATATCAATACTTTTTAATCATTAATGATTTTTTATTTTGTGTACTTTATTGATCCCCAGAGGGCAAATTCAGGGCATCCACCTAGATAGGTGAAGCAGCCACGGTATGGCACCATCCCGTCACCATTCACACACATATTCACACCTAGGGCCACTTTAGAGTCTCCAATTAACTTAACTTGCATGTTTTTGGCCCGTGGGAGGAAACTGGAATACTCGGGGTAAACCCACGCAGACATGGGGAGAACATGCAAACTCCACACAGAAGGGTCACTGATGGTCACGGGGTGGGATGTGGATGGGCTCATCAAATTACTAAATCTGAATGAATTTTCATGACCTTTAAGTATTTTGTATTAGTTAAAACCTAGGAGAGAATTTGGGCAAAGTTTAGAGGTAAATGCATACAGTATCACTTTCCCAGTTAACACAAAAGGGTAATCATATTCAATCAAATCTGAGCCATATTCGGTGTATTTGTTTCAATTCCATTAAATGTATTCATTTAAATAACGCGTTTCAGTGAGATAAACCAAGGTCTTAGCATAATTTATACTTTTTGAGTTAGCTAAAGTAACAAATGACCAGTGGCTCTTTGAAAATTAATATTAACTTATATCGAAGCTGACTAAAATATTACTTTCACCACTAATATCTACCTGGATATTCTCTGCCATACTGAAAGGCCTCTGTCAATGATCTCTGCCACTGGGTCGGGGGTCTGTCGGGACCAGGGGGTAGGGGAATTTCTCTCCTCCGCTCTCCTTTTCTGTAGCTCGGCATTGTCTTTTGGATGATTTTTCATATGCTTATATAAGTTAGTTGTTACCACTGTATTTCACAGCCTTTTTACAAATTCTACAGCTTGCCGTTGTTTAGTTTTTGGCCTGGAAATATAGCCACAACGCACTCCTCTTCCCCTCTGCCATTTTTCTGCTCCGTCTCTATGCAGTGCGTGTGCAATACCGGCAGCCAGCGGCTGCTGCTTGCTGTCTTGTTTACTTGGCACTGCTGAGTCACATGATGGTACAAGAGGGAGGAGGAGGGAAGAGGTAAAACCACAAGAAGAATTTAGAGTGAAGTACGTGGCGGTAATGCACCTGTAAGCTGGTTGCCAACCGCCAGTCAAATCTAAAAGAAGAAGAAGTGGAGCAAAGTGTGCCTGAGTGTGCCTGCTCCGTGCTGTGACAGGAGCGGCAACACAGACACAAAGTATCGATCTCATTACACTGGTATTGATCAATATTGATACCAGTATTGGTATCGATACCAATACTGTTGGTATTGATATTATTGGTATTGATGGTATTGGTTGGTATTGATATTATCAATATTTGATATAGCAATATATTATCAATATTATCAATATATAATTGTGGCGGGTGATTTTAACCACTCTAACCTCAAGACAGTGCTTCCTAAATTCTACCAGCATGTCTCCTGTCACACAAGAGGGGACAAAACATTGGACCATGTTTACACCAATATTGTGGGAGCCTACACAGCAACTCCCCTCCCCCACCTAGGTCAGTCTGATCATTTATCCTTGTTCCTTACCCCCAAGTATGTACCGCTCATCAACCGGGTGAAGCCATCAGTGAGGACCATCAAAGTGTGGCCAGAGGGGGTTGACTCTGTACTCCAGGAGAAGTTTAGGAACACAGACTGGAGTATGTTCACCTCTCAGGCTACCTGTGGCTCCCACATAAACATCAACTCTTACACCCACTCAGTCCTGGACCATTACAAGAGTTGCAAATTAGCTAATAGCTATACACTCTATGTGCAACGCATCAGATTGATTGTCATTGATTAATTGTCTATGTCTATTGCACTGTCCCTGTCAAATAAATATCAACACCACTATTGACAGTGTCACCACGGAAAGACAGATCACCACGTACCCAAATCAGAAGCCGTGGATGAACAGAGAAGTGCGACTTCTGCTAAAAGCACGTAACAATGCCTTTAGATCTGGTGATGCACAGGCCTACAGTTCATCCAGGGCAGATCTGAAGAGGGGCATCAAGAAGGCCAAGCACAGCTACAAGCTGAAAGTGGAGGAACATTTTGGGGACTCTGACCCCCGACGTATGTGGCAGGGCATTCAAGCTATCTCTGATTATAAGCCCAGCAACTCCATACCTATAGCCATGACTGTGCCCTTTCTCAATGAGCTAAATAACTTCTATGCTCGTTTTGACAAGGACAGCAATGAAAAGAACATCAATTTCCCAATTTCCCACCCTCTGATGACCTCCACCACCTCACACTCACCCACACCGACGTCCGTAATGCACTGAGTCATGTCAACGTACGTAAGGCTGCTGGCCCTGATGGCATTCCTGGGTGTGTGCTGAGGGCATGCGCTGAGCAGCTGGCAGGGGTCTTCACAGACATCTTCAATCTGTTCCTGGCCCAGGCCGTGGTACCAGCGTGCTTCAAGACCACTTCAATAGTACCAGTGCCGAAACATTCAACACCATCGTGCCTAAATGACTATCGCCCTGTGGCACTGACGCCCATAGTCATGAAGTGCTTTGAGCGACTGGTCTTGGCACAGCTCAAAAAAGGCCTGCCCCCTACACTGGACCCTCATCAGTTCGCCTACCGGAGCAACAGGAGTACAGAGGATGCGGTTTCTACAGCGCTGCACTATGTACTCTCACACCTGGATGACAAGAACACCTACGCAAGAATGCTGTTTATTGACTTCAGCTCAGCATTCAACACAGTTATCCCCTCCAAGTTGCTCACCAAACTTGGGGACCTGGGAATCAGTACCTCCACCTGCAACTGGATCATGGATTTTCTGACCAACAGACCCCAGCATGTTAGGTCAGGCCCCAACCGTTCTTCCGTCATCACACTCAACACTGGTGTACCACAGGGCTGTGTGCTCAGCCCATTCCTCTACTCCCTCTACACCCATGACTGCAGGCCTATGTATGGATCCAATTCCATCATAAAGTTCGCAGATGACACCACGGTGATTGGACTCATCAGGGACAACGACGAGTCAGATTACAGGGCAGAGGTTGAGCACTTGGCTACTTGGTGCGCTGACAATAACCTGCTCCTTAACACCAGCAAAACCAAGGAGCTCATAGTGGACTACAGGAAGGAGAGGGAAGAGACACATGACCCCATCCATATCAATGGCATAGCTGTTGTACGTGTCCCCGGCTTCAAATTCCTGGGGACCCACATCTCGGAGGACCTGTCCTGGTCAGTTAACACCACCAGCCTGATCAAGAAGGCCCATCAGCGCCTCTTCTTCTTGAGGACATTGAAGAAGAACCATCTGTCAACTGACATCCTGGGCAACTTCTACCGCTGCGTGATAGAGAGCACCCTGACCAACTGTATCACACTCTGGTATGGGAGCTACTCTGTAGCTGACCGCAAGGCGCTGCAGCGGGTGGTGAAAACCGCCCAATGCATCACAGGGACTCCACTTCCAGCTATAGAGGACGTCTACAGGAAAAGATGTCTGCGCCGGGCACGCAGCATTCTTAGGGACTCCAACCATCCTGCTCATGGACTGTTCCAGCTTCTCCCCTCCAGAAGACGTTTCAGAAGCCTTTGGACTAGAACCAGCAGGTTTAGGAACAGTTTCTTTCCAACAGCTGTCACGTTATTGAACTTAGTTCCCCGCTGACTCTCTTACAATCATCTTTTACCATCCTCACCTGTACATAACTGCATAACTACATAACTACATCTAACTTGTTGCACATTATTTGCACATAACAGTACTTTTAACTTTCTGCACTGCTGCATATATTTGCATATATTTGCTTAAATTGCACATACTGTTAATTACCGTATATACTGCACTGCTGTCCTTTGCACTTCTGATTGGATGCTAAACTGTGTTTCGTTACCTTGTATTCATACATGTGTAATGACAATAAAGTTGAATCTAATCTAATCTAATCTAATTTGGGTCAATCCACCCACCACTATTTTTTTTATTTTTATTTATTTATTTTTTTTGATAGTTGCAGCCCAAAAGGCCTGAATTTGCGGGAGCTTTTTAAAAAGTTACAATAAAAGTTGCAATGTTTTGAAAGTTTTTGTGCACTAAAAGCTGTGGGAAGAATTACAAATTTTAAAGCTGTTTTTTCCCATAGTTTACTGCAGTGATATTCTATATAACACCACAAGAAAAGCACAGGATTATCAAAAAATTTCCTATTAAACAGTGATTTGTAAATTAAGCAGAAACTTCTGCTATACAGAAAAACTTTTGTGCAACAGCAAATACTTCAACACAGTATCCATTACAACAGCTAAATTGCATTAAATGCATGTTAGAGTATAGATTTGGAAATTATTGGCAGCGGCTTCATTTGAAAACTCCCTAACCACAACAGTCCCCAACCACTCAGTACCTAGCGCAGAGGAAAAAAACATACTGTAATTTATTCTGTTGCTCTGTATTGTCTATCAGTGTCTGTTTTTGTGAAAAAAGTTACTGATTATTCTCATTCCACACCTAACTCCAACCTGTCTGTCTATCTGTTGCGCATCTTGACACACACACCTGTCTCATCAGATACTCATCTTTCCTTTACCAGGAGGAGGGGCTTTCCTTGGGTGTTTGCCGGGGGTGCGTGTTGGTCCATGTTCACACCAGAGATTTAAAGCTTTAAAGCTCATTGACAGATGTAGTAATGATTTTACCTCTAAAGATGGTATAACATGTTCAGACACTGGCTATAGTGTTAGATTTGCTCATTTGTTCGTGGTTTTATAAGATAAGATAAGATAAGCCTTTATTAGTCCCACAATGGGGAAATTCCAGGATTGCAACAGCACAGGGATAGCAACACTCAGAGCAACAATCAGAAGGCAAGAAAAAACAACATCTAGTAAACATATGTCCATATTACTATAAATGTATATATATAGACACACAGTGCAGAGCATTATGGTTGGTTGGTGAATGTGCAGCAGAAAGTCTAAGCTCTCTCTCCGCGGATGCGGCGGGCCAGCTGGAAGTCTTTGGGCATGATGGTGACCCCCTTAGCGAAGAAGAGACCACCAGGTGGGCCTCGCTGGTCTCCTGCAGAGCCATGACGGCGAAGCTCAGGAAACGCAGGACGGTCTTGAAGTCCTGAGCGATCTCCCTCACCAGACGCTGGACGGGCAGCCTACGGATGAGCAGCTCCGTGGATTTCTGGTAGCGACGGATCTCTCTCAGAGCCACGGGCCTGTGACGGCGAGGCCTCTTCACTCTGCCGGTGGCCGGAGCGCCTCTCCGAGCAGCCCTGGTGGCTAGCTGTCTCCTGGGGGGCTTCTTCCTCCAGTAGATTTTACGGGCGGTCTGCTTGGTTCTTGCCATCGCTCTTTATTATTCTGTCTTATATTTCTTGCACGCCGCCTAAACTCCAGCCCGGCACCCGCGTCGTTTTCGCTACAGCTCCCGGTATGTCGAGTTTCCCATTAGCACCGGGCGGCGGCCAAGTGCTAGCTAGCACTAGCTCCTCCCCGCTGTAACGTCTCCCGCTGCAAACCGTGGCTTCGTCCGCCGACCCGGGAGACCCCTGGGGCGATCCGTGCGTCCGTGATATATATACAGAGTGAAAGGTGTAGAAAGAAGAAGGAAGATTAAAAAAAAAAAAAAGGCTGTTGCAACGGGCAGCCTACTCGTGTGGCGCCACCGGTCCGGCGGAACCGGAATGGCGTCTCTCCTCATGCGCGCTCCCGTATCGGGGTGATTTCAGGTAGGTGGACGTTTTTCAACACAAACCCGGCACTTCATACACGTTGTCAGGGCGGAGATGCAAGGAGACATCCACCGGTGGGCCGGGGGAGATGGAGGAAGGGATCATGTTGGAAAACTCGTGGGTGAGTTTTTTTTTTTTTTTTTTTTTTTTTTTTTTAAATCACACACTCCGTTTTTTATTTTTTTATTTTTTTTATTTTGTGTGCTTTATTGATCCCCAGAGGGGAAATTGAGGGCATCCACCTAGATCAGGGGTGGGCAATCATGTGCCATGGAGGGCCATTCCACTGCAGGTTTTCTGTTCCACCCAGTCTCCTCAACAGGTGTTTTCACTGATGAGCAATCTTTGAAGCTGATCAGAGCATACACCTGCTGAAGAGACTGGGGGGAACAGAAAACCTGCAGTAGAATGGCCCTCGTTGCCCACCTCTGACCTAGATGGATGAAGCAGCCACGGTACGGCGCTGTCCCTTAACCATTCACACACGCATTCACACCTAGGGCCACTTTAGAGTCTCCAATTAACCTAACCTGCATGTTTTTGGCCTGTGGGAGGAAACCGGAGAAATCCCGGAGTAAACCCACGCAGATACGGGGAGAACATGCAAACTCCACACAGATCACTGTTGGTCAGGGGCTGGGATCGAACCAGGGATCCCATGGCCAAAGGTGAGTTGCTGTGCTGGTGCAGTGCTAACCACTGCGCCACCACACCGCCCTTTTGCTGATGTGTTCCGTTAATACTCACTGTAAGCACGGAAGTGAGCACAGTGCAGCGACGCATTTGATTGGTTAGACTGAGTGTTTGAGCACCACTCACTCAACCGATCCCGTGACCTTCTTACTGTGCTGCTACAGTGCTAACCACTGTGCCACCGAGCTGCCCAGAAGAAGTGAAGGCAAGTAATATGATAAAAATACTGGCAGGTGCCAGTGGTACCCCTAAGCCTCTTTGTTTGTTGTTGCAGTGTTTCCTCTGGCTTAAAGACCTTGGTGTGGTGGCAACATATTTTTATTGGGGTGGGGGGTGGGGTGTCAGAAAACACATGACACTATTGTAACTAGAATATGTTAATTTTATGCTTTTTTTTTTTTTTGAATTGCACAGTAACTTTGCATTTGGAACTTACCATTTGCAATATTGTAAAACCAAGGCTTGAATCTTGGAATATTGGGCCAGTCGGGTGGCTGGCCCAATATTGGCCCACCCAGATGTCCTGTGTTTGGATTTTTAACTGGTGTCATCTGTCAGTCTTGAAGGTTTAAGGTTTTTCTCCAAAATGTGACAATTTTTGTATAGTTTTCTACTTTTCTCTGTAAATGTATCTAAATTTGAAACCATTTTCCTCAAATTTGTCATTTCCTCTTGTAAAATTATGACTTTTCTTGTACATTTGAGACTTTATTATAAATTTGTGGATTATTTTATTGCTAATTTTGGTCTATTTTTTAAATAAAATTACTGTTTTGTTTTTTTAAATTTATAATTTGACACAGATTGTGGTAAAATTTTGACTTTTTCCCGTCATACAATTTAAACTTTTGACCATAATTTTGTAGAGCCAGAACAGAATAATAATTTAATTCTGATTTCAAAGAAATATAATTATTCATAAAATTATATATAATGAAATAAATTAGCTAAAATGACCAAAGATGTAGTATATATTTACAGTTTTTAGTACTTTCTTCACCACCCAGACAACAGGAAAGACCTCGCTTATTTTGAAATCCAGATGTTGGCAGGTTTAGTTTGTCTGAAGGCTGGATGATGTTGATGTCACTGACTTGGTGAATTTCAATAATTTTAAATTGCCAAGTTTATAATAATGAACATTAATGAGTTAATGTTGTAGTGGTTGTGTCATGATCTGGACGTGGTCGGTGACCATGGCAATGCTTTCTGTTGTGTTTTTTGGACCTACTGCACCAGTGTTACGGTTCTATTATCATTATATTCTGTTTATCCTTAGTTTCTTGCTTCAATTCCTATTTTGAACGGTTTCACTGCTGTTTTCCTTACCTGTAGCCTCTCACGTTTAATATTTGGCCCCTGATTAGTCCCTGCTGTTTTGTGTTGGGTTTTAGTTTTAGTTATTATGGTATTAGTTTCCTATATTAGTTATGACTTTCAGTTACCCTGTGCTGCATCATTGTGTCGTTTCAAGACACGGGATGTTCCTCTGGCCCATTCTTGTGTGCACGATAGTTTAATCTTCCATGTCAAGCCGTTGCTGTTTTGTTTACAGCCCCCATGCTGTCTTGTTTTGTGTTGTTTAATAAACCATTTATGCATTCTAACCAGCCCACCTTTAGGAGTTGTCTTTTCCAGTCTGCTGGAGGCACCTCATGACAGGTTAGTAAAGTAAAAATTTTCAGCAATTCAGTCACCCTTGCCTTTTCCTCAAATAGCCTGCATCAGAGCCGTTTTTCGATACCTTTGACCTGCATATGAAGTCTAACCACACCTGTTTGCTAAGTGACTCATTATTGTTCCCCTTACCAGCGGGTTAAAACCATGATAAATGCCTCCACTGCTTGCATACCTCTTCTGCTTTTTTCCCTCATTTAAAGTACTTAAATAAGCTTGTGCTTTACTGTGACACAGAATCAGATTTTCTCTCAGACAGCGACACTAGGTCCGCCTGCAGACTGGAACAGTCACACGGGCAGCGTGCTCCAGAACTCCGATGCGCGGGTGACTGTCATGTGCACTGTTCATGTGGGCGCTTGTGGAGTGTCATTCCTTCATTTATTTTATTAGCATGGCGGCTGAGTTGTAGGCGTGGTGGGCCGCCATGCAGAAATGTTACCAGCAGAAACCCTGTGTTGAGATGTTGTTTATATGGCATTTTGAGCTTGACCTTTGACCTTGCATTCCCAGAAGCATAGTTGTAGTTCAGGGTCACAGGGTGAACCTGAACCACAAAGTGTGGTGACCCTAGCTTTACTCATTCTATAGTAAAGGCATAGGGAATGTTAACCTTTGACCTCAAACCCATAGTCAGAGGTCAGGGGGGAATCAGTGTATTAAGTTTGGTGACCCTAGGTTTACTTGTTGTGTAGTAGTAGTGTGAAGGGAATGTTAACCTTGACCTTTTAACCCTGAACCCATAGTCAAGAGGTCAGGGTCCCAGGGTGAACTTGTGTACCAAGTTTGGTGACCCTAGCTTTCTTTGTTGTTCAAATATAGTTTAAATGGCAATTTGACCTTGATCTTGCTGTCTCAAAACCAAAGTCAGAGGTCAGGGTCTCGGGATGAACATGTGTACAAAGCTTGGTGACCATAAGATTACATTGTTGTTGAGATATAGTTGGTTTATGTGACATTTTGACCTTTGGCCTTTTCACCCCAAACCCATAGTTGGAGTGCACTTTTAAATGTGGGGGTTCATATGCTGAATCAGTTTACAGTGTTAGGAGTAGGGCTGGGTGGTTTGCCCTTAAATCAACATCACAGTTATTTGAAGCTTTCAAACCTTTCTTTTTTTGTCAATTTTTCCCTGACTTTTCTGGTGACATTGGAATAGGAAATGTGAATAAATGTGTAATGAAGTAGGTGTCACTGTCACCACGTCACAGCACAGTGACAGAGTGGAAATTAATCAGAAGCCAGTCTGTCATTATTCTGACAGCTTATATTAATTTTGACGCTGCAGTAGACAACTGTGTGCCACAGTTACACAAATATCACAGTAGCTGAGAGTGAGAGGTTTCTTTTAAAAGCATTTTTTTTTCAGTCACTCCTGCGGAGCCTCCAGCCGTGCCCGGCTGCTGTGGAGCCGATACCAGCCTGTCCTGGATCAACAAGGGGCAAATCTCCCTGTTCAGTTCCACTCTGTGCATCCAGGTTCACCTTGCATTAATTTATCCTGTGCTCCTCTTTTTTCTCTTCAAAATTCCCCAAGTGCAAGCCCCCCCCCCACCCCCACACACACAATATCTCTTGCTGTAAATATGAAAGCTATTCAGTGCTGACATGAAAAATGGCAGTAATTCTGTAAAATGATGGGTGCATTTTGCAGTCCTCTCTTGTAACAAAGGACGGTGAGCACAAACCATTAAAAGATGTAGATCGGTCGTGTATTCCTTCTACCATTGATCTGCGCTGACTTTGACATGAGGAACAAAATTAAAAGACTCGTAAAAGTCTTGGTGACTCTCAGCTTCCGGGTTGACTGCTGCATTTGTGTGACATCAGCAATGTGAGGACATGAAACTTGATGAAGAGAGCCTAAGTCACGCCCCCTCTACTTCCGCATATGGGACCGTAAATCAGAAAAATTCTGCATTGAAATGAATAGCAAGAGCAAAATTATCTTTTAAACCCGATCAAATTTTGCCACGAGTTACACATATGATATTTGTCAATTTAAAATATAATTTTGCACGTAAATAACTGTGTAGGTTGTTGTTGAACTTGTTAACCCAATGATTGTGGATGGTGCTGCGTTGCGCCGTCAGCCCCTAGTGGTGAAGGTTTTTTCAAGAAAATATTCAGTTCAGATGTCAGAGATTTCCAAAGCTATAACTTGAAAGTGGTAGGAGATAATGGCTTACTGTCAATTAGAAAGATGTAGAATATGATCCAAAGTTTGAGATAGGAGTAAATTTACCCATCTAATTTGCATAATGCCATGGCAGCCATACCGAATTACATAACTGTCAGTCAAAAGTGGACTTTGGACATATTTACACGAAGAATGATTCTGCTTTTTGTCACCGTTTCTTGTTTTGGGCATTTTGTTATCTTATCTTCAAAGTATATGAACCAGAAAATCAGTACAATGCAGTACAATGTAAACAAAACAATAAACAAACACAGACATTTGTCACTTACTGCTGGTGAAGGCGGCTCGCTTCGCCCTTTTTGCGGCATCTTTGCCGTTATTTTCTCTTCTGTCGGGCATTTTTGCTTTCTCTCCCACATCCAGAAACCGATAGGATTATCCCACCTCAATTTCGCTTTTATTTCGCCGCTATTTATGTTATACAACGACATGGAACCGAAGCGATTGTTTTTCCCAGTCACATGGCGCTGGGGAAGCAGCAGGTGAACATCGGGCAGCTTCACCCACCCTCTGTTATAACAAAATGTAAACATTTACCTTCATAAGCTAAATAATCTCTTTTTTTAAATCATAGTTGGCAAATTTGGGAGCCAATGCTCTTCCGTCCACAACCGAGTACATCCACAGCAATCTGTAACGTCCATATGTGTTTGTCTAAAAAATTCCTTCCTCTTTGGTGTAAATAAGGATGCTTCTATGTCTGCCATAATTCCTCCAAGGCAAGAGCAGTAAGTTATATGTGTCTGCCACCTTGTGAGGTGGAATTTTTAGTACAACTGGGGAGTATTTGTCACGTCCCAGTCGCAGGTGCAGTGCAATTCGCAGCACTGCGCCTGTCACAGTGGTGGTACTATCCGTTCATGCACTCACCAATATGAAAGGGTTAAGGTATAAGGTTATGAAAATACGTAAATTGAAAACTACAAATACAGATGGATGGAGCTTATGTCATCTTTCAAAGTGCGCCCAGGGTGAAGTAACTAACAGTCCTCTGGATCAGCTGCAGCTCTCACAATATAAAACAATACCTTTGTGTTGTTTTTCTCCATTTTGGATTCTTCTTTCATTGGTCAGGAAACAGGAGGTGAAGTCTTACTAATCTCCTGCCATGATCGTGTTTAGTGGTGTGGGATGATGGGAGTTGTTGTCCATTAATCGTTGAAACAAAAACTAAATATTACTCTGTTATTACAGTGGTGTGAAAAAGTGTTTGCTCTCTTCCCGATTTCTTATTTTTTGTATGTTTGTCACAGTTAAATTTTTCAAATCATCAAACAAATTTAAATATTAGACAAAAATAACACAAGTAAACATACAATGCAGTTTTTAAATGAAGGTGTTTATTATTAAGGGTTAAAAAAATCCAAACCTACATGGCCCTGTCTGAAAAAGTGGACCCCCCCCCCCCCCCGTTAAAACATAAATTAACTGTAGTTTATCATATCTTTGGAAAGCTGAGTTCAATTTCTTCAGCTACACCCAGACCTGATTACTGCCACATCTGTTCACAATCAAGAAATCACTTAAATAGGACCTGCCTGACAAAGTGAAGTAGACCAAAAGATCCTCAAAAGCTAGACATCATGCTGCGATCCGAAGAAATTCAGGAACAAATGAGAAACAAACTTAATTGAGATCTGTCAGTCTGGAAAAGGTTATAAAGCCATTTCTAAAACTTTGTGACTCCAGCGAACCACAGTGAGAGCCATTATCCATAAATCACAAAAACATGGAACAGTGGTGAACCTTCCCAGGAGTGGCCGGCCGACCAAAATTACCCCGAGTGTAGCGACGACTCATCCAAGATGTCACAAAAGACCCCACAACAACATTCAAAGAACTGCAGGCCTCACTTGCCTCAGTTAAGGTCAGTGTTCATGACTCCACCATAAGAAAGAGACTGGGCAAAAATGGCCTGCATGGCAGAGTTTCAAGATGAAAACCACTGCTGAGCGAAAAGAACATAAAGGCTCATATCAGTTTTGCCAGAAAACATCTTGATGATCCCCAAGACTTGTGGGAAAATACTCTGTGGACTGACAAGACAAAAGTTGAACTTTTTGGAAGGTGTGTGTCCCATTACATCCGGTGTAAAACTAACACAGCATTTCAGAAAAGGAACATCATACCAACAGTAAAATATGGTGGTGGTAGTGTGATAGTCTGGGGTTGTTTTGCTGCTTCAGGACCTGGAAGACTTGCTCTGGTAAATGGAACCATGAATTCTGCTGTCTATCAAAAAATCCTGAAGGAGAATATCCAGCCATCTGTTTGTGACCTCAAGCTGAAGCGCACTTGGGTTCTGCAGAAGGACAATGATCCAAAACACACCAGCAGGTCCACCTCTGAATGGCTTAAGAAAAAACAAAATGAAGACTTTGGAGTGGACAAATCAAAGTCCTGAACTGAATCCGATTGGGATGCTGTGGCGTGACCTTAAAAAGGTGGTTCATGCTCGAAAACCGTCCAGTGTGGCTGAATTACAACTAGTGATGTTAGAGGCCTCATGAAACAATGAGCAACTTTGAGACAATTGCTTCATGAGCGACACAGTGTTATGAAACCTCTAATAAAGACTGCCATCTGGTGACTGACTGTCAGAACTGTATTTGAGTTGGAAAATCTGAAAAAGGCAATATTCTGATAATGGATTGAGCTGTTGCCAACAACGGATCTCCTGCCTTTTGGCTGCATTAAATTGTAAGGGGGTGCTTGTGACGGCGATGACTGATGAGACCGATGCGTGAAGCACATGGCATATCGCAGTCGGGACAGATGTACACAATTGGCTGAGTGGATGACACCGACTACTGTAGACGTCTCTGTTGCTGGGCGGCACCATGACGTGCTTTATGGCGGGCATCCAAACGGGCAGTTCTCTCTCTCTCGAAGAGGTCAACACCTTCATGGCAGATCTTTCGCCAAAGGGGACGGTTCTTGGCCTGCATTTCTCATGTCATAGGATCAGTCCCACACGACTTGAGTGAGGCTGTGAACACATCTTTATACCGCTTCCACTGACCGCCCCGTGACCTCCGCCCTTCGTCCAACTGGCCAAATAACAGGATTTTAGGAATGCGCTGATCTGTCATCCTAACAACGTGGCCCGTCCAGTGCAACTGGGAACGTATGATGAAAGACTCGATGCTGGTGATATTGCACCAGCGGAGGACTTCTGTATTGGCAACTTTGTCTCGCCACATGATTCCACACAGCTTCCTTAAACACCGCGTGTGAAACTGTTCAAGTTTCTTCACATGGGGGTGATAGGTTGTCCACGACTCGCACCCATAGAGAAGTGTAGATAGAACAACGATGCGATAGACCTTGATCTTAGTGCTTAGACGAATGCCACGCTTTGACCATAGATGATGCTGTAGGCGTCCATAGGATGCGCTAGCCTTGCTGATGGGGTGGGTAACTTCATCATCAATCTTAGCGTTCTGCGAGATGGTGCCCCCAGGTAGCAGAACTTGTCAACTGCCTTGAGGGGTTCGCCACCGATGGTAATAACAGGATTTATTGGGAGTGTACCAGGACGAGGTTGATGTCCAATATTGTATATCACAGGTTGCAACTACACTTTGTGTTATGTCATTTTCTCAGACAGGCTTGTAAAAATTCTGCCAGTCAGTTATCTATCATTTTAATTGACTTTAATTAGGTCACCCTCCATATAATCGGTCAAATGATAGACAGCTTTCGAGAGAGAGAGAGAGAGAGAGAGAGAGAGAAAATTAACATTGGCCAGTGGCTTGTGAATTTCAGCATTGGCCGGTAAGACATTCATAGAGGTAGTGATGTTGCACAAATCCAACCCCAACTGTAGTACTGTGTACTGTGTGTTTGTCCAACTGTAGTTACAGGAACATCAAGCTGCTTGGAGATGGTCTTATAGCCTTTACCTTTAACATGCTTGTCTATAATTTTCTTTCTGATCTCCTGAGACAACTCTCTCCTTTGCTTCCTCTGGTCCATGTTTAGTGTGGAACACACCATGTCACCAAACAGCACAGTGACCACTTGTCACCCTTTAAATAGGCCGACTGACTGATTACAAGTTTGTAGACACCTGTGATGTTAATTGGAGGACACATCTTGGTTGAACATGTCCCTATGGTCACATTATTTTCAATCTTTTCTAGGGGTACCATCATTTTTGTCCAGGCCTGTTTCATGAGTTTTTTAAAGTAATTCTGTTGAACCACAATTCAAAAGCATTGTCTGATTTTCATTGGTTAATTTTCATAGAATTTTTATTTATTACCACTTTTGTCAGATTCAAGTTATTTCTGTGACCATTGTGGGTTTTTCTTTCATTGACAGAGGGGTACCAACAATTTTGTCCACGGCTGCTAGAAGTCCATAATCTCATAAAATATACCTTTATTCTGCATTTATTCACAGCACTTAACCAACAGTTAACTCTGTATCCATAGTTTGTAAAAGAAAACATCATAATGCAGGCTAAATTATTAATTTACGACACAAATGTTAAAACAAACAAATGATATTTTACTTACAGTTTCAGCAGCTCCAAGCCTCCCTCTCTGTTCACGAGTTTCAGCCAGTCTCCCTGCGTTTTCCGTTTATCAGTCATCGACTTTATGTACCAACACAGCTCTGCACGTAGTACAAAACCGTTTATCCCCGCGTTATGAAAAATATTGAAGCTGTTGAGGATTGTCTTTAAAGTGGCTTTTGTTGATAAATTGAGAGACACGCACATTAACAGCTCCGCTCATGTAAACATGGAAGTAAAGACGTGCATATTTCCATTAGCTTGTTAGCTGTTAACTCCGTTAGCGCTCCGGGTGTTTCTGGTTCTTCGCCGCTGTTCCTGGCTCACTGACCCGGTTTCAACCCGATCAGACTCAGCAGACGTTCAGACGTAAAAGCATTATATTTAAAGCTCGATCCACAAATTTTGTGGATCGATATTGGCTCAGTCAAATGTGGATTGATTCAGATCGTTGAATCGATCTTTTGAAAAATTATTAATTTACGACACAAATGTTAAAACAAACAAATGATATTTTACTTACAGTTTCAGCAGCTCCAAGCCTCCCTCTCTGTTCACGAGTTTCAGCCAGTCTCCCTGCGTTTTCCGTTTATCAGTCATCGACTTTATGTACCAACACAGCTCTGCACGTAGTACAAAACCGTTTATCCCCGCGTTATGAAAAATATTGAAGCTGTTGAGGATTGTCTTTAAAGTGGCTTTTGTTGATAAATTGAGAGACACGCACATTAACAGCTCCGCTCATGTAAACATGGAAGTAAAGACGTGCATATTTCCATTAGCTTGTTAGCTGTTAACTCCGTTAGCGCTCCGGGTGTTTCTGGTTCTTCGCCGCTGTTCCTGGCTCACTGACCCGGTTTCAACCCGATCAGACTCAGCAGACGTTCAGACGTAAAAGCATTATATTTAAAGCTCGATCCACAAATTTTGTGGATCGATATTGGCTCAGTCAAATGTGGATTGATTCAGATCGTTGAATCGATCTTTTGAACCCACCCCTATCACAAATGCTTGACTGCAGTTGTTGCTGCTAAGGGTGGCCCAACCAGTTGTCAGGTTTAGGGGGCAATCACTTTCTCACACAGGGCCATGTAGGTTTGTATTTTTTTCACTTAATAATAAACACCTTCATTTAAAAACTGCATTTTGTGTTTACTTGTGTTATCTTTGTCTAATATTTAAGTTTATTTGCTGATCTGAAACATTAGGTGTGACAAACATACAAAAAAATGAGAAATCAGGAAGAGGGTAAACACTTTCACACCACTGTATATTGATCGATCAGTTTTCTGTCACTGGTTAAAAAAAAAAGGTGGTATTTGCATTTCTTGTTCTTGCAGCAAAAATCTGATTAGTTATTTGAGAGGATGTTCTTGTATAATTTGAAGTGATTTTTTTTTTTCTTGGTGTGAAAAGGAACCACACCAAGGAAAACATGCTCCAAAATACCAAACTCATCAACTGATTCAGACCAAAGAAATCCAGCTTAAAAATGCTCCATTGATTTAGAT
Organism: Pholidichthys leucotaenia; assembly: GCA_020510985.1. Taxonomy (NCBI): domain Eukaryota; kingdom Metazoa; phylum Chordata; class Actinopteri; order Cichliformes; family Pholidichthyidae; genus Pholidichthys; species Pholidichthys leucotaenia. The sequence continues at coordinate 255,599,952 of CM035841.1, read as the reverse complement.
CAGAGTAAACAAAGTTGGGTCTGTAAAGACCCTAAGATGATCCTGATGTTGTTATGCAGATAAAAGAATGAGGAATTCATGGTAGTGATTTCAGACTGATACTGGATCGGTATTGGCAGATGCCAAAAGTCGAGATATCTGAATGGAAAGAAAAAACTGATACACAAGTAGGTAAGAAGCAAAACAAGAAACACATAATAGAGTTACTGTCAAAATGTGATTAGGGAAAAATGTGCACATATTCTATTAAAAGGAGGAATTTATTGCAAAAATAAAACTTCAGTTTATCATGCAGTCATTTGCTGATGTGATTCTGTGCCCCCAGCCATTCAGCAGATCTGCTGTAATCCACCCTTCTGAGATTGTGTTTAAACTGACACTGCATAGTAATGTCTTTGCATTTATTCAAAATATGATCTGATAATGCTGACCTCCGGGGCAGTGAAATTGTTCCTACACCAGGCTTCTCAGTTACCAAGCCCTTTAAGTTGTGTCGTGCCATCTTGGCTGGATTCTTGTCATGAAGCAGGTGCTGTGTTTAAAGTAAACATTAACAGCAGCTCTGATGAAGGCACAAACTGTACTGTCAACAGGAATTACTTGTTAAAGCAGCTCATTTCAGTAAGGATTTAGCTCAGTTAAAGCTGTATAAATGCTCAAACACAAGCTTAGAGTAATGTTGACCCAAACTTGTAAATTCAGCTCTTGCTTAAATGTTAAATATTGTCTCTTGAGTGATGGTCAGGTCTGATTCAAGCCCGCCTGTTACGGGCTCAGCAGTCAAAGCATAGATTGGGTATAGGGGAGAATAAACAGTAGCAGTTGGTGCTTTTTTTTTTCCAGATGTCAAAAAGGAAGCTTTTACTCCCTTGTTTGCTCCATCAACAAATGGGATGTTTCTGGGAAAAGCAGCTGACGCGAACAGCTAGAGCTAACTGCTCCATAATATTCACATGACTAACAGAGCTGGGCGTTATGGCTTTTAACATGTATCATGATGCATTTGTGGTTTTATCACTATAACACACACACACACACACACACACACACACACACACACAGACACACACACACACAGAGTGGATTTAAATAGTCTACACACCCCTGTTCAAATGCCTGGTTTTTGTGATGTAAAAAATGAGACCAAGATAAATCATTTCAAAATTTTCCACCATTAATGTGACCTATAACCTGTACAACCAAATTGAAAAACAAACTGAAATCTTTTGAGGGGGAAAATAAAAAATAAAGTTACAATAACCTGGTTGCATAAATATGCACACCCTGAAACTAATGCTTTGTTGCAGCACCTTTGGCTTATATTACAGCACTCAGTCTTTTTGGGTAGGAGTCTTATCAGCGTGGCACATCTTGGTGTGGCAATATTTGTCCACTCTTCTTTGCAACCTGTCAGATTGTGAGGGCATCTCCTGTGCACAGCCCTCTTCAGATCACCCCACAGATGTTCGATTAGATTCAGGTCTGGACTCTGGCTGGGCCATTCCAAAACCTTAATCTTCTTCTGGTGAAGCCATTCTTTTGTTGATTTGGATGTGTGCTTTGGGTCATTGTCGTGCTGAAAGATGAAGTTCCTCTTCATCTTCAACTTTCTACAGAAGCCTGAAGGTTTTGTGCCAACACTGACTGGTATTTGGAAACTGTTAATAATTCCCTCCACCTTGACTAAGGCCCCAGTTCCAACTGAAGAAAAACAGCCCCAAAGCATGATATTATGGCCTGTAATAAAACCACTAAAAACTAAGTGCAGCTGTGTGAGAGGAGAGGAAAGAGAAGCTGACAGTTTATAATGCCACGACAATGCTCGAGATTTGCGTTGAAGACATTTTGTGTATCTCACATAATAGAATGTATCACTATAACAAATATATTTGGTGTATCGCCCAGCTCTAGGCTAACATGACCACATTCCTCCTGCTGCTGAACTTTGCACATTGCTATTTAAAAAAATAAAAAATAAAAAAATCCCTACACAGCCACCTTGTTTGTTCTTTTTGTTTTTCTTTACTTTGTGCTCTTCTTTTTGTGTCTCCTCGACAGGCTGAGGACCCAAGGAGAAGTCTGAGGTTTTCCTCGAATTCTCAGACTCTCTTCACCAAGACCCAGGAGGGAGTATGTGCGGTTGCCAGAGCTATTATTTATATGCCTTTACTTTCAACCCCTTCCCCCCCACCCCCAAAGCTGGTGGAAAATGGCCGTCAAGGTGGAGAGGAGTGTTGCTGAGACTGAATAAGGGAACAAAGATGAAAGAATTTTTTTTTTTTTAAAGGCCAGGTATCACATGGTCTACCATGAACTATAGACTATTCCTTTTTTTCATGGTTTAATCGTATTTCAGAAGAGCTGAATAACAACACTACAAGGACCCGAATGTATTTATTCTTTGTAATGTTTTCTTCTAAGTTAACCTTTCTTCTACAGTCTAGCAAAAACCTAATCTGCTGCTGTCATCATCATAACCCTGTCGTGGATGGACCCTCCTCCTCCTGCTCTTACCCTGGACACCTTGTACCACAGTTGGAAAAGTCTTACCCTAAATCCCTCCAAACAAAATGTGAACGGCTCCATCCAGAGACACTGGGGACTGTTTTCCAGAGACATCAGTGTTCTGTTCCCGCAGCCTTCTTCCTTGTGACAACAGTTGGACTTGTGAATGCATTTAAACTGAAGTCTGCTCCTCCCCACAATCACCTGTCTCTCTCCCAACATTTTGTGTTTTTTTTTTTTCTCACATTTTGGAGGTGTGCCGCTATTAGTTATGTTTTGTTCCTTATTTAAAGCATCACGTATAAAAGAAGAAGCACTTTATCTGTACCTTGGTGGCCTGCTGTAAGCTCACTGTCTGAAACATTAGTGCGAGATACAGCCCTTTATAGGCAGCAGGGGAGTTCAGAAGTCTTTGTGGTCAACTATCCCTGACCTTGGAGATACATCCTTTTTTTTAACTGTTATTGTTGTTACAGTTTATTGCACATTTTTTTCCTGTTTCCTCCCAGGGGGCACCAGACACAAGATGGTTGTGTACACTGTATTCTCGTGTTTCCTCTCACACTTCAAAGATCAGATTATCACTGGATGAACATAGTTGAATGGTGACGTCACTGTCCCCTATGCATTATCAGTGAAAACTTTGATTGCGATTAAAAAAAGAACACGCTGTTAGAATACTGTGAATTCACCTGCTGAGTGTGCCGAAGGGGGGGGAGTCCCGCTGACTACTAGCTGGTGCTTTCTGTTTTCTATTGAGACATCAGGCAAAAGCAGACTGTAGTGCTGACCTTTATTGACCTTTGTGTTGAAAGCAGCACTGTTGGATTAAGGGGAGGGTGAGGAGAGCTGGAAAACAGGGGCCCTTTTGGGTTTTTTAAAGGATGCTCAGCAGACCAGCCAGTCTCATTTTGACCTGTCTGGAAATGCTTTTGTGCAAGAGAGAGAGAGAGAGAGAGCCATGTTTAATTTGGGCAGCAGGTAAGGCCCACCCCCTCTCCGTTTTGATAATCTGCGCTGTTGGTGTCCAGGAAGGCGTATGCGACGAGCAGTGCAAAATGAGCATATAGCAGGAAAAATGTTGGTTGAGATTTTTACTGTGTATGAGCAACATGGCTGTTTTTCTTTTTTATATGTGCTGTACATAAAATAAAATATACAAGCAATACTTGTGCTGTTGTCAGTTGGTCACTTGTCACTGAGCACCAGAAAGGCTCCTGATGCTGTGGTGTGTTTTAATGTCCATTAAGGCTATTTTAATGACAAGCTGTACAAGTTTCACTTGTAATTTCAAACCAGAATTCATTGGAACCATGGACTGTAAAATTGAAATTTGGCCTGTGTGAATGTTGAGCCTACATGCAGTCTGCTGCTTTACCTGGGGTCCAAAATGTGGTGCCACATTCTTCCTGCTGTTTTGTTTGATCTCATTTTTTTTTCTTTTAACTTATTCTGCTGCATCACAAATAAAAGTTAAAATGGAGTCGAATGAAACTGTGTTGAAACAGCCAGTGATATAAAATATACTGGGCTGGAGTCTTGTGTTTTGTCAGTGTTACAGACGCTGGAAAAATTTATAGCATTCCTGCTGGAGCCATAAGGGACACCTTTTAACTTCACTTAAATTTTTACATGCGTTAGTACTGACTGGCTAGTAACATCTTGCAGCTTTCCTTAAAAAAAAAAAAAAAAAAATCACCTTAAGCTATGGTCACAAATACCCTTACAAACGGCTGCGAACACTGAACGATTTTTGGACCAGTTCGTATGGCCTTAAGGTGGCCGTAGGAAAATCCAGCACATCCACTTTGTTTGTGGCCAGGTCGATGGTCTTGTCCAAGAGCTCTACAAACGCCCCACAAAAAGCCCTATTGTAGGGTGGCCGTTTGAATGCCATAGGAACAACGTAAGAACTATGCAAGATGTTGGCTGTAGGTATGCCTCAAGAACACCTTAAGTTGTTCTTGGGGATCCCTTACAGCAGTCAGGAAATGCCATATGAATCTCCCATTCATAAGGAGATTAGTACACCGTGTGTAAGGTGATAGTGAGGCGTTCAAGGTGGAAGTACGTCATTCGTGCAACATTTGTGCCGAAACCCTAAGATCTTCCTACCAATGACGTGAGAGTGCCGTGCGTTGCACAAAAAATTTAATAAGATGGCAGTATGTCATAGGAAGATCCCAAGGCACCCTTCCGAAGAATGTAAGAACTCTAGGGTCATCGTACGACAGAAAAGCACCTTATTTCTCAAGAATGCCTCAAGTTGCTCTTGCAAATTGAACGGCAGCTGTAAGAAACCATGCCCCCCTCCACGAATGTCTGCAAACTCCAGAATTTGTAGGAACTGGGAGATTCCTTCAAATCCATCATTCGTAAGAATCTTTGTGACTGTAGCTTTAACACATACAGTATTACAGACAAATGGCAAAGTCACATCTGAAATTTTAAGAAAATAAACTGGCATGATTGAGAACATGTTGGTCTTTAAATAAACGATCTCATGATGTGAAGTACTTTTCTATTTTCATGTACTGAATCTAATTAAAAGCTTTTTGAAGTTGCCCGGATTGATAAAGAAGAGTGATACACAATTTCATATCCCAATTTTTTTTCAGAATCAGAAAAATATAATTATTACTGCTTTATCATCATCTTTAAGCATTAAGGTGCATTCAGACCAAATGCAAAGTGAATTTTTGGCACAGCGTGATTACATGTAAAGTCGATGTTCATTCAAGTCGGAGCCAGATATAGAGGAGCAGGGTTGCCTTCATAACTTCTGCAACTGCTTTCTACCTACTGTAGAAAGCTCAAAAACACCATGTTTAGGTTTACAGTATTAGCTGGCTGGCCACAAAGCTGGAAAAATGCCACTGCCTAATGGCAGGACTATGTGGGTGGATACAAACTATAGACACTGTCTCAGCTGCGGAGCTCCCGGTCCACCCATCTGCAAGTGAGTGGCAGTCTCATTTTTACCTCCGCCAAGGAGTGTGCTACTGGGCAGACTTTGATGCAATTTTCACCAGAAGAGGCTCTTGTCCTAAGCACAAAGCCATTATATTTTGGAGGTGATCCATGAGGGACGGAAGGAGTCAGTGGAGGTATGTGCTCTCTGAGTGCTTTATAGTTTTCAAATTAATTTACTCTCCAGTGCTGATATGTTTACTCTGGTGATGGTGGAATCTCGAGTCAAATTAGCTGTCGTGACCAACTCGCTCAGACATGTATTTGCGTGTTTACATTGACTTTACATGCAGTTGCAAAAGAAATTCACTTCACGTTTGGTCTGAATGCACTTAATGAAGTCTACACTTTGGGTCTTTTTTATTTACATTGTAACTTAACACCTTTTACCATTATTTTTGGTGGTCCAGATGTATGTATATGCTCAGCTTTGGTAACATGTTGTACAGTGGATGTAAAAAATGTACACAACCATGTTAAATTGCTAGGTTTTTGTGATGTACTGTAAAAAAACAAAACTCCCTAAAAATGAGGCTGCAAAAAATCATAGCAAAACTTTCCCACCTTTAATGTCACCTATAATCTGTACCAGGGGTGCCCAACCTGGGGCTCCTGGAACATTCAGGTTTCTGTGGGAAATTTTGTCATTTCACTTCTTAATTGGTCCAAAGATTTGCAAATAATTTGCTGTTGTTGTGCATGGGTGCAAAGGTGCCTACAGAACACATACACAACGATGACAAATTATTTGCAAATCTTTGGACCGATTAAGAAGTGAAATTAGAAAATTTCCCACAGAAACCTGAAGGCTCCAGGAGCCCCAGGTTGGGCACCGCTGACACAATTCAATTGAACAACAAACGTTCGAGAAAAAAAAAAAAATAAAAAAAAAAATATATATATATATATATATATTTATTTTTTTTTTAAAAGCTGCTTCAGCAAGTATTAGTTTAAGGGTATGCACACTTATGCAACTAGCTTTATGCTGTTTTACTATAGAAACTATCATTTCATACCATATATAAAGTGTAGCTGTTAGGTTCATTGGATATGTTTCTTACAAATCTTTATGCTTCTTCTTCAGTTGTGGCATACCCGTGCTTGAGGATTTGTAGCCTCTGTGTCATAAATAGGACTGGTAAAGTATGGTTGTTGCATAACTAGAACATGCCACTTCAATGGATACACAGTTCAAGGTGAGGTGACCCCTGCTGGCCATATCCTGATCAGGTCGTTTTACTATGGTGGCTCAGCTGTACATATCCCTTCCCCCATGTCTGCTCTCACTTCATTCCTCTGCTCTCAGACATTTCATGACTGTCCACTCTGTTTCCCATGTGCAAAAAAAAAAACAAAAAACAGATTCAGCAGGGAAAAGCCTAAAATGGGTTGGTGGGGGTATTTATCAGACAGAAAAAGACAAGTTTGAACAAGCTGTCGTGCCCCTCCCACAGGCCTGGTGTTGTGACATTTTGGGACACCTATCAGAACCACAGAGATCCGTCTCTATAATCAGAACGGCATACCCTGGGTTACTATGCATATGTGTGCATGTGTACAACAGAAATATGCTGCACTGAGTGGCATACCGCCAGAGACTTCAATACAGCTGACCAAAGGTAAGCAATTACGTAGTGTTAGTAATATTGTTGCATTGTAACAGTTATGTAACTGTAAGGCATTGCATATTGTTAGTTCTGTTGTTGGAGTGTATCTGTTCTATATAACTATAGTTAGGATGCAGTTAACTTAAAGACGCACTGCAGTGGATATAAATCCCCTTAAAAACAAATCTACATTGTCTGAAATGGTATCTTATGCCCCCCCTCAAAAAAAAACCCTTTCATTTTCCTACAGTTGCTTGGGAAAATCTTTTCCCTTTTCCTCCAACTTCAAACAGCAGGATCTATGAATAGGTCCACCCACATCCTGCCCACGAGGACGCTGACGTGCCGCCTCTCCTCCAGGACCACAGCACACAGAAGTCTGCAAACTGGCAAATTTGACTGGGAAATTGTAGCAGTGAAGATCAAATGTTTAAAAAATTACAATACAATGACTGCAGAGGGTTAACAACCACTGGACACTTGAGGCGCACATGAGCACCACAGCAAAGCAACACGGCACGCACACCGGCCACCACCACTGTCCTCTGCTGAGACACAAGCTCCATCCAGCCACCCAAAAGCACACTGCGAGTCCCCACTGATGCTTATGTCTATAATATCCAAAACCTCAAAAGTTAACTCCGCCTGTTTAGAGGAACAGCAACCACACATGCAACTGGGGCAGCACAAATGCAGCGGCGAGGCAGCTGCAGTTGCTGGAGTCGGAGCTGCTTGTCAGCAATTACCAAACAACACTGTAGTCTGGGAGCCAGATAGGGTCCCCTTGCACCCCCCACAGTAAAGCAGCCCCTATATTTTCTGAAGTGTTAGTATGTCCACTACATGAAATGAGAAGGCAACATTACATAAATGACATATTATTCGGCCCAGGAAACACGCACGCAGGCTCAGGCAGATTTGAAAGCTTTATTATTAACCAATGTAACGTGTATGGATGCGAGTGTGAGGAATAAGAGTGTATTGTGGGTGAAGGATGCAGGCCAGGACAGAGCAGCACGCCGTACAGCCAGGCAACCCTACGAGCGAGAAGAGAACGGGGGTTAGCTGGGCAAACCACACGGGAGAGTGATGAGGTTATGTGCTTACTTGCAGTAACTGTGGTGGCTGGTGTTGGCAAGATCCCGAGCCTGGGAGACAGCGTCCTGCTGTGCGTCCGAGGAGGAGCGGCGAGGCGAGGAGGAGAGTGTCAGCCGCTGGGAGGTCCACCTGTGCACAGGGGAAGGCTGACAGGAACAGATGAGACAATAAATGACAGCTTACGTGTCCAGAAGACGGTCAGCAGGCCTGGAGGAAAGGAATCTGCTGAAGGTTTGAGTACGTAGGGAGACAAACGGCTCCAGGCCGAAGCTCAGGGCGAGGTGGAATAAGTAGCTGCGCGCTAACGAGGTGCAGGTGTGCGCGCAGCTGAGGTGGATGCCCGTGAGCGGCGAGTGATGACAGTACTCCCCCCCCCTACCAGCGCCTCCTGGCGCTGGCTTACCTGGGTGCGTCCGGTGAAACTCCGCGATGAGGTCCTGATCCAACACCCACGAAGAGCGCACCCAGGATCTCCACTCCGGTCCATAACCTTCCCAATCCACCAGGTATTGTAGCCCACGACCTCGGCGCCGGGAGTCTAAGATGGAAGTAACACCCCACGCTGGGTCACCATCGATCATCCTAGGAGCGGGAGGCGACCTAGGAGGGGGGAAGAGTGGATTGGAAAGAACAGGTTTGATCTTAAATACATGGAAGGTGGGACACACACGTAGGGAGGTGGGGAGGGCCAAACGCACAGCCACCGGGTTGACAATTTTAGAAATCACAAAGGGACCCAGAAATCGTGGCGCCAGCTTCCTCTTCTCGGCCTTGAGGTTAATATCCTGGGAGGAGAGCCAAACCCGTTGACCCACCTGGTAGTCAGGGGCTGGCCTTCTGTGGCGATTGGCGGTGGAACTGTTGCGCGCTGCTGTGCGTAAAAGCGCATTCCTTGTCTTGGTCCACACACTCCGGTAGTGCCTCATGTGCGCCTGGACCGATGGAACAGCCAACTCACCCTCCTGCTTGGGAAACAAGGGGGGGTCATACCCCAAAGACGCTTCGAAGGGCGACACACCAGTGGCAGAAGATCGTGTAGAGTTGTGGGCATATTCCACCCAGGTCAGGTAGGAGCTCCAGGACGATGGATTGGAGGAGGTCACGCAGCGCAGAGCGGCCTCCAACTCCTGATTCGTTGCCCATTAGACTGGGGATGGTGACCAGAGGAGAGACTAACCGTGGCCCCCAAAGCATTGCAGAAGCACCTCCAAACCTGGGAGACAAACTGGGGGCCCCGGTCCGATACCACGTCCAGCGGGATCCCATGCAGCCTGACAACATGTTGGACCAGGAGGTCAGCCGTCTCACGTGCCGAAGGGAGACCCTGAAGAGGCACAAAATGGGCGGCCTTAGAAAATCTATCCACAATTGTCAGGACCGTGTCAAAGGTGTTGGAGACAGGGAGACCGGTGACGAAGTCTAGGGCGATGTGTGACCAGGGCCTGCCCGGGACCGGCAGGGGCTGGAGTAAACCTGCAGGCAGAGAGTTTAGGGACTTGCCAGTAGCGCGCTGGGGGCAAGCCCGAACATAATTGGTGACGTCTTTTTGGAGACCCGGCCACCAAAACGAGCGCTGCAGCAGACTCACCAGGCGGGTGATGCCAGGGTGGCAGGCGAGCTTGGAGGTATGGGCCCAGTAGATCACTTCTCCTCTAACCGTCGAAGGAACGAAGAGCCTCCCCTCTGGCCTCCCGCCAGGATCCGTCTCCGTCTCCTGAGCCCTTAGAATCTTGTCCTTGATGGACCAGGAAACTGCCCCCACGATGCACGAGCTGGGAAGGGTGGTGTGTTCAGACTCCTCTGGATCCTCAGGGGCGAACTGCCTGGATAGGGCATCGGGCAGCCCATTCTTCGAGCCTGGATGGTACGTGATGGTGAATTGAAAGCGAGCGAAAAATAGAGACCAGCGCGCCTGGCGGGCATTCAGGCGCCTTGCTGACCTCAAATACTCGAGGTTTTTATGGTCCGTCCAGACCACAAAAGGCTGGGCTGCCCCCTCCAACCAGTGACGCCACTCCTGCAGCGTGAGCTTGACAGTGAGGAGCTCCCTGTCGCTGACGTCATAGTTGCGCTCCGCCGCCGATAACCGCCGGGAGAAGAAGGCGCAGGGCCGCTTGATTCCATCCACTGGCGAGCGCTGAGAGAGCACCGCCCCCACCTCCGTGTCGGACGCGTCGACCTCCACTAGACACTGCAGCGCGGGGTCGACCTGGCTCAGGACCCGGGAGGACAAGAATTCCGCCTGGAGAGTCTTGAAGGCGGTGGCCGCTTCATCGGACCACTGGAAGGGCACCTTCGATGATGTGAGGCGGGTCAGGGGGGTGACAATGGCGCCGAAATTTGGGATGAAGCGCTGGTAGAAGTTAGCGAATCCAATAAACTGCTGCACCTGCTTCCTGTAGGTAGGCATGGGCCACTCGACCACCGCTTTGACCTTAGCGGGGGTCGGGGAGAATCTGGTTGGTGTGAGATAACGAACCCCAGGAAGGAGGTGGTCCGGGCGTAGAATTCGCACTTCTCCGCTTTGATGTACAGGCGATTCTCCAGCAGCCGTTGCAGGACCCGCCTCACATGGACCTGGTGCTCCTCCCGTGATTTGGAGAAGATGAGTATATCATCCAGATATACAAAGACGAAGACTCCCAGGAAGTCCTGCAGAACGTCGTTGATGAGACGCTGGAAAACGGCAGGTGCGTTGGTGAGTCCGAACGGCACTACCAGATACTCGAAATGGCCGCTGGGCGTCCTAAAGGCCGTCTTCCATTCGTCTCCCTCCCGGATCCTAACGAGATGGTAAGCGCTGCGGAGGTCTAGCTTGGTGAACCAGGTCGCCCCCTGGAGGGAGTGGAAGGCGGTGTCCATGAGCGGCAAGGTGTAGTGATCCTTGATGGTGATGTCATTCAGCGCTCTGAAGTCGATGCAGGGGCACAGGGACCCATCCTTCTTTGACACGAAGAAAAATCCCGCGCCGAGCGGGGACGAGGAGGGGCGGATGATCCCAGCGCTGAGCGACTCCTTGATATATGTATCCATTGCCTCGCGTTCAGGTGCTGAGAGACTGTACAGGCGGCCAGATGGCAAGGTAGCCCCTGGGCGAAGGTTTATCGCGCAGTCATATGACCGGTGAGGGGGAAGGGACAAGGCTCTGGACTTACTGAACGCTATACCCAGATCGTGGAACTCCTGCGGCACCAGGGTCAGGTCCGCGGGCTCGGAGACCAGCGCCGGCGGAAGGGAGGACGGAGCACAGGCCGCCGACTGGAGGCAGGCGCCCAGGCAGAAGGTGCTCCAGGAAAGGACGCTGCCGGTTCTCCAATCCAGGACAGGGTTATGCAGACGCAGCCAAGGGTAACCCAGGATGACACGGTCTGACGAGGTGAGAAAGACATAAAAGGTCAGATCCTTCCGGTGGTTGCCCGAGATGATGATGGGGACTGGCTTAGCGCGATGCGTCACTGTTCCCAGAGGAGAGCGAGAGAGAGTGACCAAGTTAAGGGGGGTTGACAGTGGTTCAATTCAATTCAATTCAATTCAATTCAACTTTATTTATATAGCGCCATTTCACAACAACAGTCATCTCATAGCACTATCAACTGTAGGGAGGACCCCCACAGTTGCAGAAAGACCCAGCAATCAGGCGATCCCCTGTGAGCAAGCACTTGGCGACGGTGGAGAGGAAAAACTCCCTTTTAACAGGAAGAAACCTCCAGCAGAACCAGGCTCAGGGAGGGGCAGTCATCTGCTGCGACTGGCTGGGGGGTGAGGGGACAGAGAAGAAGAAAAGAACAGACATGTAGAGAGCAAACAGCACGATGGGTACTCAATCTATGGGAGAGAACAAACAAATGTTAATGACCAGCAAAAAAAAAATATTTCATAGAGAGTGAGGAAAGGAGTGAGGCCCAGTGCATTACTGGAGGTCCCCCGGCTGACTAAACCTATTAGCAGCATAACTAAGGGAGGGTTCAGAAACACATGATCCCTCCCTAATTGTAGGCTATATCAAAAAGGTAGGTTTTAGCCCTATTCTTAAAAACAGAGATCGAGTCTGACTCCCGAATCCAGATTGGCAGCTGATTCCACAGGAGAGGAGCTTGATAACTGAAGGCTCTGCCTCCCATTGTACTTTTGGAGATTCTAGGTATTACAAGTAAACCTGCATTTTGGGAGCGTAGTGCTCTGTTAGGATGATACGGTAGTATCAGATCTTTTAAATAAAAAGGAGCCTGATTGTTTAGAGCTTTGTAAGTAAGAAGAAGGATTTTAAACTTAATTCTAAACTCTATGGAAGCCAATGAAGGGAGGCCAGAACCGGAGAGATGTGATCTCTCTTTCTAGTACCGGTTAAAACTCTTGCTGCAGCATTTTGGATCAGCTGAAGACTTTTTAAAGATGTTTTAGGACAGCCTGATAATAAAGAATTACAATAATCTAATCTCGAGCTAACAAAAGCGTGGATCAGCTTCTCAGCATCACTCTGAGACAAGATGCTCCTAATCTTGGCAATATTACGCAAATGATAGAAGGCAGTCTTAGAAACAAATTTAATATGTGAATGAAGGACAAATCCTGATCAAAAATAACTCCAAGGTTCCTCACAGAGCTATTAAGAGAAAGAGTAACTGCATCCAAACTGAAAGTTTGATTTGGAAAGGAATTTCTAAGGTTTTTTGGACCAACAAGAATGACTTCAGTCTTATCTGAATTTAATAGCAGGAAATTACAAGTCATCCAAACTTTGATTTCCTTAAGACAGGCTTCTAACTTGGCTAATTGATTAGTATCATCTGGCTTCATTGACAGGTATAATTGTATGTCATCTGCATAACAGTGAAAATGTATACAGTGCTTTCTAATAATGTTGCCTAACGGAAGCATATATAAACTAAAAAGAGTAGGGCCAAGCACAGATCCCTGTGGAACTCCATGACTAAGCTTTGAGCTGAGAGAAAACTCATCATTTACATGAACAAACTGGAACCTATCAGATAAATAAGATCTAAACCACTGCAACGAAGTTCCATTAAGTCCAACATAGTGTTCTAATCTATCAAGTAGAATATTATGATCAATAGTATCAAAAGCTGCACTAAGATCTAAAAGGACAAGTACAGAAACTAGTCCATTATCAGATGCAATGAGGAGGTCGTTAGTGACCTTCGCTAAGGCTGTTTCAGTGCTATGATGGATTCTAAACCCAGATTGAAACTCCTCAAATAAACCATTTCCCTGCAGGTGGTCAAATAATTGCGTAGCAACAACTCTTTCTAAGATTTTTGAAATGAAAGGGAGATTAGAGATTGGTCTATAGTTAGCTAAAGCTCCTGGATCTAGCGTTGGCTTTTTGAGTAAGGGTTTAATTACAGCCGTTTTAAAAGCCTGCGGTACATGGCCTAAAGTTAATGAAGAATTGATTATATGAAAAATAAAGCTACCAATAAGTGGGAAGACTTCTTTTAAATAACCTGGTAGGAATAGGGTCTAAAAGACAAGTTGAAGGTTTGGATGAGGAAACTATTTTGTCTAACTCACAAAGGTCGATTGGAGTAAACTCATCAAGACAGACATCAATAGAAGGAGTTGTAGTAGTTACAGTATTTAAGTTAACTGTGGGAAGAATCTGATTGATTTTATCTCTGATGGATGAAATTTTATTATTGAAAAAGTTCATAAAGTCCTGACTAGTAAGCTCTAAGGGGATGCTAGGATTGACAGAGTCCTGACTCTTTGTCAACCTGGCTACAGTACTGAAAAGAAACCTGGGATTATTCTTGTTCTCTTCTATTAATGCAGAGTAATAACTCGTTCTAGCTTTTCTAAGAGATTTTTTATAAATTAAAAGATGATTTCTCCAAGCTAAATAGATTTCATCTAAATTAGTAGAGCGCCATTTTCTTTCTAATTGACGAGTCTTCTGTTTTAAGCTACGAGTTTCTGTGTTGAACCAAGGAGTTAAAAATCTCTGATTAGACTTTTTCTTTTTTAAGGGGGCCACCAAGTCTAGAGCCTGATGCAGAGAAGCTGAAACACTATCCACCATGTTATCAATTACAGAAGGAGCAAGCTGTCTATAGCTTATTTCCGTTGTGTTGACACATGGCATAGAGGAAACAATCTGCATAAATTTGGAAACAGCATCATCTGAGAGGCATCTACTGTGATAATATTTTTCTTTAGGAGCCAAATAGTCAGAAATAGTAAAATCAAAGGTTAACAGACAATGGTCTGACAGTACAGGGTTATGAGGAGACACTACAAGATTTTCTATTTCTATGCCATATGTCAGAACAAGGTCCAATGTATGGTGGAGGTAATGAGTAGAATTTCCTACTTTCTGAGAAAACCCAATCGAGTCTAATATTGAATTAAAAGCCACATTAAGGCAGTCACTATCTACATCCACATGTATGTTAAAGTCCCCTACTATAACTATTCTATCAGATTTCAGCACTAAATCAGCTAAGAAATCAGGAAATTCGGATAAAAATTCTGAATAGGTTGATGGGGGACGATAAACTATTGCAAATAAAATTGGGTTTAACCTGGAATTGCTAAAGTGCCCAACACTGAGGACCAGGCCCTCAAAGGAATTATAACATGTTTTTTGCTTTACATTAACTAGTAATTTGGAATGGTAAATTGATGCTACTCCTCCTCCACGACCAGAACTTCTGGGATTTTGACAGTTTAAATAACCAGAGGGAGTTGATTCATTTAAACCAACATAATCCTCTTGTCCTAACCAAGTCTCTGTAAGGGAAATTAAATCAATCTGATGATCAATTAACAGATCATGGACTAACAGAGACTTGGGAGTTAGAGACCTAATATTTAATAAACCACATTTAATTTTTAAATTATGAGGAGGAACAGAGGCCAAATCATTCAATTTAGAGGCTTTATGTTTAATTTGAGTTTTACCAATATTTTGCTTTATCACTTTGGGATGCTTATACATTATATTTTTATTTACTTTGGAGGGAGCAGACAACGATTCTCTGATGGGGAAGACAGGGGCTAAGCTGAGGGGTGGCGGATGAAGAGGAGCTGCAGAGAGGCGTGTAAGACTACGACTCTGCTTCCTGGTCCCAACTCTGAGTAGTCAGGTTTTTGGAAATTTGGATAAAAAAGATGCCAGATTGTTAGATAAATGAGAAGCACCATCCAAAGTGGGATGAATGCTGTCTCGTCTCATAAGACCAGGTTTTCCCCAAAAAGAGCTCCAATTGTCAATGTAGCCCACGTCATTTTTAGGACACCACACAGACAGCCAGCGGTTCAAGGATGACGAGCGACTAAACATGTCATCACTGGTCAGATTGGGGAGGGGCCCAGAGAATACTACAGTGGCAGACATCGTTTTTGCAAAGTCACACACCGATTCTACATTAAGTTTCGTGACTTCCGACTGCCGGAGACGGATGTCATTAATGCCGGCGTGAATAACAATTGTGGAATATTTACAGTTACTTTTAGCCAGCATTTTCAAATTTGACTCGATGTCGCCTGCTCTGGCCCCAGGAATACATGTGACTATGGCCGATGGAGTCTCTAGGTTCACGTTTCTGACTACAGAGTCGCCAATGATCAGAGTTTTTTCCTCAGCGGGTGTGTCACTGAGCGGGGAAAAACGATTAGAAACGTGAACAGGTTGGTGGTGAACCGGGGCTTTGCGACTACGCTTCCTTCTCACCGTCACCCACCCAGTCTCCTCGCTGCAGAGGAGAGCCGGGGAACCGGTGACAGGGAGACCTAAGCTAGCTAGCTCCGCTGCAGCTAAGGGGCGTCCGTCGAGATTAACTGGCGCAGACGGTGTTTCAATGCAGTGGAGCCGGGATTCCAAATCAGACAACCTCGCCTCGAGCGCCTCAAAAAGACAACATTTATTACATTTACCGTTATCACTAAAAGAGGCAGAGGTGTAGCTAAACATCTGACAGAGAGAGCACACCAGAGGAGGAGAGGAAAGAGAGGTAGTAGCCATAGCTAGTGGCTCGAGAGCTGGAGAGCAAACCACACAGGCAGACAGCAAAACAGGAAGTGACGATACGTTACCACAAGGAAGTTGGCACGGTATGCCCAAACGGGTCGCCAGGCTTTTAGAGATGAAACTCTGCTCTGCCCCAGAATCCACCAGTGCGTGTGTGAAATGCCCGGTGGGGTTGTGGCAGAAACGTATGGGCAGTGTGCATGATGATAGGGGATTTGGCTGGTTAGAGTCCGCGAGACCCCTACAGTGACTAGCGGACCCCCTCGTCCGGGTCTAACCAGGCACTGCTCCACGGCATGCTGGTTGCCTCCGCAATAGATGCAGAGACCCCGCTTCCGTCGGCGTTGTCTCTCCGCTAGAGGGAGCCTGGTGCGCCCGATTACCATAGGCTCTGGTTCCTCGGTGGACCATGAAGCAGGTAACGCCAGGGGGCGGAACTGAGGAGCGCGGAAGGAGAATCCGCACGAGCGGTGGACAGACTTCCGCCCGGCGGTCCGCTCCCGCAGCCTGTTGTCCAAGCTAATTGTCAGAGTGATTATCTCGGATAGCCGCCCAGGGAGGTCCCGGCTGGCCAATTCGTCCCGCAGACCAGAGCTGAGGCTACGGAGGAAAATGCTGCAGAGAGCTGCCTCTCCCCAGCCAACCTCCTCCGCTGCCACCCGGAAGTCAACAGCGTGGTCCGCCGCCGATCGGTCTCCCTGTTGAAGACTAAGGAGCCGGTCGGCGAGGACGCTGTCGACAACGTGAGTGGTCAAAAACCTCGAGGAAATTCAGCACAAACTGGCCATAGGAGAGGTTCGCATAGTTGGGCTTCAACATGACGCCGTAAGCCCAAGCTAACGCTCGCCCCTCCAAGAGGTTATCCATGTAGCCAATTCGGCTGTGGTCTGAGGGAAAATCCCCGGGAACGCGCGAGAACACCGACTCACACTGCAGAATAAACCCCTGTGCCCCACCGAGCTTCCCGTTGAAGCGAGCGGGGGTCGGGATAGGTGTGAGCCGGGTCGGCGTTCCCGAGCTAGGCTGGCCAGCCGTGGAAGGAACCGGAGCCGAGGCACCTTGAGGGGTCGGGGGAAACGCCTGCTGGGGATCCAGGCAGTCTAACCGGTGAGTAATTTTGGTTAATTGACTGAAAATGGTTTGTTGTTGGTAAGCAATCATAGCCACCCGAGCCTCGAGGGTGGAAAAATGGCGTGCGAGCCCGCTGTCCGCTGGGCCGCTTTGCTGGAGCCGTACTGACATATTATTCGGCCCAGGAAACACGCACGCAGGCTCAGGCAGATTTGAAAGCTTTATTATTAACCAGTGTAACGTGTATGGATGCGAGTGTGAGGAATAAGAGTGTATTGTGGGTGAAGGATGCAGGCCAGGACAGAGCAGCACGCCGTACAGCCAGGCAACCCTACGAGCGAGAAGAGAACAGGGGTTAGCTGGGCAAACCACACGGGAGAGTGATGAGGTTATGTGCTTACTTGCAGTAACTGTGGTGGCTGGCGTTGGCAAGATCCCGAGCCTGGGAGACAGCGTCCTGCTGTGCGTCCGAGGAGGAGCGGCGAGGCGAGGAGGAGAGTGTCCGCCGCCGGGAGGTCCACCTGTGCACAGGGGAAGGCTGACAGGAACAGGTGAGACAATAAATGACAGCTTACGTGTCCAGAAGACGGTCAGCAGGCCTGGAGGAAAGGAATCTGCTGAAGGTTTGAGTACGCAGGGAGACAAACGGCTCCAGGCCGAAGCTCAGGGCGAGGTGGAATAAGTAGCTGCGCGCTAACGAGGTGCAGGTGTGTGCGCAGCTGAGGTGGATGCCCCGTGAGCGACGAGTGATGACAATAAACTCATTTACATTATACTTTGCCAGACAATTTTCTTCAGTTTTTCAAATTATTTTCATCCAACCCAAAGAAATTATACCTTAAAAAATAATTTTCTCAAGAATACAACTATAACTTAATATTGTTGAAATTTTTATTTATTTATTTATTACATGTTTATTTATCAGGGACAAATGCCTTAAACATTACTTGATAAAAGCATACAAAGCGGATGCCATGCATACAGGTTTCTAGCCAAGGCTAATTTGCAACCCCTGTCCCTGATTAGGCTTCTAAATTTAAAACGGACACAGTGCATCGGGAAAGTATTCATAGCACTTCACTTTTTCCACATTTTATGTTACAGTGCGGCGGCATGCAAAAATAAGCAGCGATGCTGTGGTTTTAAGGAAGTTTTATTAATCATACCGCCGTCACGGGATCCCCGCTCCGGTGCATAGTGTGAGCAGCCCGGAGCGGGATCCCAAGGCTCTCAGAGAAGGAGAGGCGGACACTGCGTGTCTACCAGTTGCAGGATCAGAGTGAGAGAGAAAGTGCATTACAGAGTTGCAGCTTAAATACTTGACCATAACAATACATCAAAGGAACATACCCCACAGTTAGTATGATCAAAGGGATAACAGAACAGGCAGGAGATATTTGCATTTGTGAGACAAAGGGCAGATTAGCTAGACCTCGCTCCAGGTGCAGGACAAAGAGGCTAACAGGCACATCTACATATTGATCTGAGTCTCTAGGTCACAGTAAGGACAGGACGCATGAGTACAATGGATGAAAGGCAATCATTAACATCACAGAGGTGAGCCAGAAGAAACGCGTCTACCTGTAGACATTAATACACCAAAGCACATCTACATATGTAAGATGCTCAGAAAAAGCACAGTAAGGACAAGCCGTATGAACACTATACAGAATGGCGCATTACATCACAATACATGCATGTTTGCATCACAAATACATGAATGGCACATTGCATCTCAGTAGTGCAGCAGGAAAAACAGAGACAAGAGGGCTGAGTGTCCTTAGTCTGTTGTGGGGTTAAAACGAACCGCCACACGCTCCCCCCCCAGAGGACGCGGCAGGGGGCCGCGACCTCGATAATCCATCTGTGTGAGCGAGCTGTGGGAGAAGCTCGCTGCAGGCGGAGGGGGAGGGAGGGTAGGGGTAGTAAGTGCCGGCAGGAGCTGTGAAATCGTCCTGAGCCGCGCAAAAATTGCTTGCTGCTCCGCGACGTCGAGGGGTTGTCCCGTTGCACGTGCGGAGATCACACGAAGAAAAATTAGTCTCTGACTCCTCTCGTGGCCATGAAGAAAAGCAGGAGCGGCTGTAAGAAAAAAAGTAAACAAAGCAGAGGGACTGTTGGCTTTGGGTGCTGAAGCAACCCCAAAGCCCCCGGGAACAGCTGACGGCTGAAATCCCTTTGTGCCGTGGCTAAGACCATTAAAAAATCCAGTGGCGAGCTGCGTGCTTGCTTCAGGTGAACGAGCAGCCCTGAAGGTTCTGTGAGCAGCGGCGGAGGACGATGGCGGTCTTTGGCGTGGCTGAGACTGTTAACAAATCCTTCGAGCGTGCTGCATGCGTGCCTCAGGTGAGCGAGCAGCCCTGAAGGGCAGCGGCGAAGGAGGAAGGCAGTCTGTGGAGCCGTTACTTGTCCCGTGCGTGATACGCCGTCCTTGTAACTCCCCGATGTGTGCGCGGGGGTTCTGTGCGTGGGTGGGCCGCTGGAGTGGTGAGTCAGGGTGCAGAAACTTGGTGGAGGTCGGCGCAGACGGCGCCGATGAAAATCCAGGTTGAGCTGTTGCGTCGTTCGGTCGTGGTGCGTTGGAGCGGTGCGAGGAAGTAGACGATCTCTGTCCCTCGGGCTCGTGGAGACGCGTTGGAGCGGTGCGAGGCAATAGACGATCTTGTGCCCCGAGCTCGTGCAGCTGCGTTGGAGCGGTGAGAGGGAGGAGACGATCGTTGTCACTCGTGCGGCCATGGTACGTTCAGTTCCACGCGCTGCGCTCTGCATCGGCCCTGGAGGTTGCCGTCGTGGAGAGAGGACGAGGTGCGTGCGCTCTCTATGAGAGCGGCCGGTCCAGCGTGGATGTGCAGATCTCAGGCGTGCAGACCTCACCGTGAAGCGTGAAGTGGTCACCAGTGTCGCGGTCCAGACCAGAAGTTGCTTTGCACAAAGCGTGTGCTTTCAAGCGGGGTCACCAGTGCGGCGGCATGCAAAAATAAGCAGCGATGCTGTGGTTTTAAGGAAGTTTTATTAATCATACCGCCGTCAGGGGATCCCTTCTCCGGTGCATAGTGTGAGCAGCCCGGAGCGGGATCCCAAGGCTCTCAGAGAAGGAGAGGCGGACACTGCGTGTCTACCAGTTGCAGGATCAGAGTGAGAGAGAAAGTGCGTTACAGAGTTGCAGCTTAAATACTTGACCATAACAATACATCAAAGGAACATACCCCACAGTCAGTATGATCAAAGGGATAACAGAACAGGCAGGAGATATTTGCATTTGTGAGACAAAGGGCAGATTAGCTAGACCTCGCTCCAGGTGCAGGACAAAGAGGCTAACAGGCACATCTACATATTGATCTGAGTCTCTAGGTCACAGTAAGGACAGGACGCATGAGTACAATGGATGAAAGGCAATCATTAACATCACAGAGGTGAGCCAGAAGAAACGCGTCTACCTGTAGACATTAATACACCAAAGCACATCTACATATGTAAGATGCTCAGAAAAAGCACAGTAAGGACAAGCCGTATGAACACTATACAGAATGGCGCATTACATCACAATACATGCATGTTTGCATCACAAATACATGAATGGCACATTGCATCTCAGTAGTGCAGCAGGAAAAACAGAGACAAGAGGGCTGAGTGTCCTTAGTCTGTTGTGGGGTTAAAACGAACCGCCACAACAGCCTTATTCTGTTAAAAAAATGGATTTCAAAATACTGTTGTTGGTTTATAAAGCTCTGAATGGTTTAGGGCCAAAATACATTTCAGACCTGCTGTCATACTGGCCGGGCAATCAGCCTAGATGCAGGATGCAACAGCAATGGAGACACACACAAATGAATGTTTGACAATTTATTAAATTTCAAAAAGTGCAATCCTGTGGAAACACAGTCACTTGCCAGAGGAGCAGCAACACAGTCATAGAAACACAGTCACTTGCCAGAGAGGATGATGGAAATCCAAATAATACCACTTACGTGGAAGGGAGAGAGAGACCGGCTCAGAACCCAGCGAAGGAGATGAACCAGCAGGTCGGAACTGCTGGGAAACAGGGGAAGAGGACCTGTGTCTGATCAGGTGGAGAGGATGAGCTGCAACGGGAGAAGCAACAGGCTGGTGAGCACACCGAGACCCCTGGAGCTGCACCGCTACGTTGGCAGCAACCTGGGAAAAAGGAGAGGACAACTGTGTGAGGTAAGGAAACATCCAACACACGACAGCTTGCTAGTGAGAATTATTCTGCTCTGAGGCAGTGTACCCAAACGAGCCAGCGTTGAATCACCTAAGAGAGAGTCCTTATATACGCTGGCTCAGCAGATTCAGCAGGTTCGTCTGATGAGGTGATTGCAAAGAGCAGAGGAATAGGATGGTGGGGGTGAGCACTCACCAGGACATGACACCTGCTAGTCCATGACACCTGCTAGTCCATCTGATGACCCAGAGTCCTCAGGTCATCAGGGTCAGGCCTACTATCTGTGCCCACAGACAGAACCAAACATGGTGAGGCAGCATTCAATTTTTTATGCTCCTCACATGTGGAACAAACTCCCAGAAAGCATCAGGGCTGCTGAAACTCTCAGCTGCTTTAAATCCAGGTTAAAAATTCCCCTATTTGCCACGGCCTTTCAGTAGAACAATTGTTAATCTCCTACATTGCACTATAACTTTTATTTCTGTCTTATTCTATTTTTAGCTTGTCTTTGTTTCTCTTTAATTTACTTTTTAGTTTGTTTTAAAAATTCTTATGTATTCCTTTTGCAACTTCTTCTTCTTTTAGATTTGATTGGCGGTTGGGCTGTAAAGCTTTATGTAAAGCACTTTGAATTGTCTTGTACATGAAATGTGCTATACAAATAAACTTGCCTTGCCTTGCCATATTCCAAAATTGATTAAATTAATTTTTTCCTAAAAATTCTACACACAATACCCCATAATGACAACGTGAAAAAGTTTTTTGTTTGGTTTTTTTTTAGATTTTTGCAAATTTATTAAAAAAAAAAAAAAGAAAGAAATCACATGTACATAAGTATTCACAGCCTTTGCCATGAATCTCAGAGTTGAGCTCAGGTGCATCCTGTTTCCACTGATCATCCTTGAGATGTTTCTACAGCTTAATTGGAGTCCACCTGTGGTAAATTCAGTTGATTGGACATGATTTGGAAAGGCACACACCTGTCTATATAAGGTCCCACAGTTGACAGTGCATGTCAGAGCACAAACCAAGCATGAAGTCAAAGGAATTTGTTATGTCCACAAACCTGGAATGAAGACGGACAAGGATGCTGCAGTCAAACTGAACTTTATTACAGAAATGGTAGCAAGCACATGTACACTTAGTGTCTAACTGTACCCGATACTGGCCAACACCACCCTAGCATTACCTCAATACTACTAGCAGTGAGATGGCGGGCCGCCCTATATATATTGATGTGCTGTGTTCGAAATGTTCACTCCCCCCCATATAGTGTACTATAAAGTGAATCAGCCATTTTGTAGTGCTGTTCGAAATCTTAACTGAAAATTTCATTCACTATATAGTACACAAAATATCCCACGATGCATTTTGAAAAGTAATGTACAACGGATGTGTTGTGTTGGTGTTTGGGAACATATTATTGCATGACACGGGTGGTGGCTCCACCTTTCTGGTTCCGCTGCCACCTGGGGTATTAAAGGGCTGTGAGGGAGAGGGGCAGTCTCTTGGCCTCCTCTCAGCCTGATGGATGTGCATATATTGTGAGAGTGAGTCACAAATAAAGCTGTGTCCAGCTCAACACTCAGTCTTGTCCTTGGCTTCTATTACCAACATAACATTTGGCAATGAGGGTGAAAGTATGGATGCGGGGGTTACAACAATTCGGCCATTTTTGGAGTTTCCCGGTGAGCCGCCCATTCCTTGGACAAGGTGGTTCGCCGCTTTTCAAACATATTTGGTGGCTTTGGACCTTGGAAGACTGGAGAAGTTGAGGGCACGGGCGCTGTTGGTTCACAACCTAGGAATGGAAGGTCAGCGTGTTTTGAGTACTTTGGGTGAGAGTGATAGTTTTGAGGAAGTGGTGTAGCTAATGGCGTAACATTTTTGCGTCCCAGAAAATGTCATCGTCCGGAGGATCCAGGTTTGACAGCACCACCAGCGGACTGGCGAGTCGGTGCAGCGGTTTGTAGCAGACCTACGCCTGCTGGCCAGGGACTGTCAGTTTGGAGTGCTGGTGGAAGACATGGTCTGCGACCAGTTGGTGGAACATACTGTTTGCCCGTCTACGAGGTCAAAGCTCCCTACTCGGGTGAGCTGATGTTATCCAAGGTCATCGAGTTAGCACAGCAATTTGAGGCCGCAGACATGCTATCATGGGAGCTTGGCGAGAGAGCGTCACATCATCAATCTGAACCACAGTCGATGGAGCAGGCAGTGGACTCGGACAGTGACGATGGTATGGAGGATGACGAAGGCTACGCTAATGCTGTCAAGATGAGGTCCGCCCTGGGATCGCCCAGGTGTTTGGGTTGTGGGTCCACCAACTATCGTTATAAGGCTAGAGAGTATCTGGCAAGAGGAAGACGCTGCGGCACGTGCGGACTCTTGCATCATTTCGCCAGGGCATGTTACAGGTTCGAGCGAGGGGATCCGAGACACATGGAGGATCTCCCCGTTTCACCTCCCACAGTTATTCGCAGTGTATCCCCAAGTACCAACGGCCAATCTTACTGTATGGTGGAACTGGACAGGGTAACAGTGCCATTGCTGATTGACACAGGAGCGGTGAGATCCGTGTCAAATTGGGCAACCGTGAGGAGTTTCTTCCCACAGTATCGGGTTGGAGAAGAATGGTGGGGGTGTGGTTTGTGGGACTGGCTGATTCCGCGAGTGATGGACGGAGTTGTGTGGGACGAACCTTTGCCTAGTAATCTGGACAATGAGCAGGACCAATTCCACCCAGGACCATCGTGGGAGGGTCCCGGTGCCAGCGCCCAAGTAACTCTAGTTGAGAGAACTGGGTGGCACGGTGGGACTTCCGTGACAGCGGGTGGTGCCGAGTGGAGGGCCCATTCTACTCCCGGAATTCGGCTGGAAGGGACCGGAGAGCAGGGGGTCACAACGGTGATGCCGGCAGCGAGAATGAAAGAGAGCGGGGCAGGACCAGCTGGCACAGTGGGATGACGTGCAAAACAGAGACACTAGAAGCCAGGGAGGAGGCCCGGTCGAGAGATGTCCCGGCCGAACGTCAGAGACAAGATGACCAGGGGCGGCTGGAGGTGGTGGCTGTTTGGGAGGATGCCTACCTCCAGTTATCTGATGGCTTGTGGAGGCACCCCAATGAGCTGCGGCACACCCGGGAGAAGAAAGAGGAGTTTGGACCTGGACGTGAGTCATCCCCGGGAGTGAAGAAGAGAAAGTGCACTGGAGTGGAATCTTCCGACGGTTTCCGGGGGATGGTTCCTCTCCTGGAGCAAGCTGACGGCTTGACAGTGTATATTATGTATGGTGATGGAAAAGGGGATCAACTGATGTGTATTTAGTTCTGTTAATGGGATTATTTTGTGTTTCAGAATATTTTAGGAACATGGCAGTATTTTAGTTTTATATGGACTGTTTTATTTAGCTCAGACGGCAGAATAATCTGTCTTGCCATGTGGGGATGAGATGGTAGTAGACCTGTTCCCCCCTAGTTTTAGTTGTTTTGAATGAATGTGATAGATTGTTTAGATATTTCTGTTTAGTTTTTTTAGTGCATGATTTGGGTTCCAAATTGGGGAGGGTTTTGATTGTATGCATGTATTTGGACCATTTTTTGAAAGGGGGGGGGGTGTTGTGTTGGTGTTTGGGGACATGTTATTGTGTGACATGGGTGGTGGCTCCACCTTTCCAGTTCCGCCGCCACCCGGGGTATAAAAGGGCTGAGAGGGAAAGGAGCGGTCTCTTGGCCTCCTCTCAGCCTGATAGATGCGCATGTATTATGAGAGTGAGTCACAAATAAAGCTGTGTCCAGTTCAGCACTTGGTCTCGTCGTTGGCCCCTATTACCGACATAACAGGATGGTCACTACATTAGCCAATATATCCCATAATACAATGTGCAGCTAACAGAGCAGTGAGAGGAGACCTTCACATCACAACATAAACTACCTTAAGGTATTTATATTTATTAATTCAGCAAAAACGATTTGATTTAATACATATTTACTACAAATTACATGCAGGAATTCATTTTTTACTACAGTTAGTCTGTTATGTTTTACTGTCTCACCATGATGAAGTCATTAACCGCGCCATGAAAACAAGCTCAGTAGTGCCCAACAGCTGTTAATTTTATTGTTATATTGAGTTTACTATATAGTTCACTATATCTAAATTCACTATATAGCGAGTAGGGAGGGAGGGAGTGAGTGAACATTCCAAACACAGCTGTGGTGACGTCAGCCACAGGCCACGTTCCACTCCAAATGTCCCACTAGTTTATACACTACACCCCCCCCCCCCGCAAAAATACAGAACACAATCAACACAATAATCAAGTATTTAGCAAATTAGCCCTCCCCAATTTAACATACTAATAGACCCACATTATCAACATTTTATTTTCTAAACACACAACCTTCAGCCCCCTCATGGATCGTCACCTTATCGTGGTGGGGATTTGCGTGCCCTAGTGATCCCAGGAGCTATGTTGTCCGGGGCAATATGCCTCTGGTAGGGTCACCCAAGACAAACTGGTCCTGGGTGAAGGGCCAGACTAAGAACGATCCAACAGACTCTCATGATAAATACTAGAACAAGGATTCAGTGTACCCTGCCCGGTATGGGGTTACTGGGGCCCCACCCTGGAGCCAGGCCTGGAGGAGGTCCTTGATGGCTAGTGCCTGGTGGCCAGGTTTCCGCCCATGGGACCCGGCCGGGCTCTGCCTGAAGAAGTTACATGGGTCCATCCTCCAGTGGGCTCACCACCTGCAGGAGGGATCATGGGGGTCCAGTGCTATGTGGATCAGGTGGCGGTCAAAGGTGGAGACCTTGGTGGTCTGATCCTAAGCTTCCTAAACTGGCTTTTGGGATGTGGAATGTCACCTCTCTGGTTGGGAAGGAGCCTGAGCTGATGCATGAAGTTGAGAGATACCGGCTAGATATAGTCAGCCTCACCTCAACACACAGCTCCGGTTCTGGAACCAGTCTCCTGGAGAGGGGCTGGAGCTTGGCCTACTCTGGAGTTACCCCGGGCGAGAGGCGACAAGCAGGGGTGGGTATTCTTGTATCCCCCCACCTTGCTGCCTCTATATTGGAGTTTTCCCCATTGGACGAAAGGGTTGTTTCCCTGCGCATTCGGGTTGGGAAACGGGTCCTGACCATCATTTGTGCCTATGCACCAAATGATGGTTTAGAGTACCCACCCTTTTTGGAGTCTCTGACTGGGGTGCTGGAGAGTGCTCCTCTTGGAGACTCCATTGTCCTACTGGGGGACTTCAATGCGCACGTGGGCAACGACAGTGAAACCTGGGAGGGGGTGATTGGGAGGAATGGCCTGCCCAATCTGAACTCGAGTGGTATTCAGTTATTGGACTTCTGTGCTAACCACAGTTTGTCCATAAGGACACTACTACTATAATCCACTATAATCCTCTAAACCAGATAACTGATAAGATCAAACTAAACTGGAACCAAAAAGAAATAAAATACCTTGGAGTGAACATACCTAAAGACCTAAGCAAAATATATAAAGCAAACTATGATAGGTTGGAACAAGAAATAAAAAAAGATATTGATAGATGGTCAATCTTAAATATGGATCTGAATTCAAAAATTGAGACAGTCAAAATCAGCATACAACCTAGATTACTTTACCTCTTCCAGGCTATACCAACAGAGATTCCAGATGCCCAATTCTCAAAGTGGGACAGGATGATATCGAGATTTGTTTGGGGAGGTAAAAAACCAAGAGTGAAATATAAAACCCTCCAATTACCAAAAGAGAAAGGAGGCATGGGCCTACCGAGTCTAAAGGAATATTACTACTCAGCACAAATAAGATATATCATATGTTGGTGCGACGAGGGATATGAGGCAAAATGGAAAGAAATGGAAAAGGAAATTGAGGGACTCCCAGTACAAAGCATAATAGGGGATAAAGATGCATATAAGCAAATCAAACAAATAGACCCAATCACTAAATTTACTTTAGAACTGTGGTATAAAATAGTACAAAAATATAATATAAGGGAAGACATAAAACTATTGAAATGGGTAGCATTTGACAGTCAGTTTGAACCGGCAAAACAAGATAGGGGATACAAAAATCTGGTGAACAAGGGAATCACAGCATGGGGCAATATCGGAAAAAAAGATCTCGGGAACTTATCAGGAGAAAATTTAATATCAGGAGAAAATTTAAATTAGAAAGATCGGAATTTTTCAGATATCTGCAGATGAGAGATTACTATATGAAGAAGATTAGGCATAACCTCCAAACAGATGTGAACGAGATTATACAACTTATTTTAAGCTCATATGCAGGAAATAAAATAAGAATTATTTCAAAACTATATCAGAAACTTATGACAAACAATCATACAAGTAACTATATAAAGGAGAAATGGGAGAAAGAGCTCAATTTAAACATAACAGAAGAAAGCTGGCAGGAAATATGGAAAACACAACACACATCAACAAATTCAAGGGCATGGAGGGAATTTGGATGGAAAAACCTGATTCGCTTTTTCATTACACCACAGATTCAAGGAAAATATACAAATACCCAATCTTTATGCTGGAGGGGATGTGGGGCTCAAAATGCAGACCACTCACATATGTTTTGGAAATGCTACAAAATATCATCATTTTGGAAATCTATGCATGTGACAATACAGAGGATATTAGGATATAATATACCAATGAACTGTAACCTGATGTACTTATGTGATCTTAAAAAAGACAATGTTATACAGGCTGAGGACAGATATCTAGTTAAAATCTTGTTGATTGCATGTAAAAAAACTATCACAAAAAAATGGCGATCAGAAGTTCTTCCTGACCAAGAACAATGGACTGACATTGTTGAGGACATACGTATGATGGAAAAACTAACATATCGATGAAGAATGCAAGAAGGAATATGGGAGAAAAAATGGCGGAAATGGACACACTACAAAGTGCAACAACGAGGCAGAAATTGAAAGAATAACCAAAGACACTGAAAAAACCAGAAGAATTAAGAGATGGAAACTAAAAACTTGATGCTCCAACATTTGCCCCCCCCTTTTATTTTTTTTTTTATTTTTCCCTACCCTAACCCCTTTGTTTTTTAAATGTAGAATGTGATCTGAATGCATTATATATGATGAAAAATGAATAAAAATCTAAGTTACAAAAAAAAAAAAAAAAAAAAAAAAAAATCTCTTTAGTGGCCGGGCCCCGGGGGTGGACAAAATTTGCCCTGAGTACCTCAACGCCCTGGATGTTGAAGGGCTGTCATGGTTGACACGCCTCTGCAACATTGCGTGGAGGTCAGGGGCAGTGCCTTTGGTATGGCAAACCGGGGTGGTGGTTCCTCTCTTCAAACAAGGGGACCGGAGGGTGTGCTTCAAATTTAGAGGGATCACACTCCTCAGCCTCCCTGGGAAGGTCTATGCCAAGGTACTGGAGAGGAGAGTCTGGCCGTTGGTCGAACCTCAGATTCAGGAGGAGTAATGTGGTTTTCGTCCTGGCCGTGGCACATTGGACCAGCTCTTTACCCTCTCGAGAATCCTCGAGGGTTTGTGGGAGTTTGCCCAACCAGTTTACATGTGTTTTGGAGAAGGCATTCGACTGCGTCCCTCATGGTTTTTTGTAGGGGGTGCTTCGGGAGTATGGGGTATTGAGTTTGTGGTTACGAGCTATTCGGTCTCTGTACGACCGTTGTGTGAGTCTGGTTTGTATTGCCAACACTTGATCGGACTCATTCCCAATGAGAGTTGGACTCCCCCAGGCTGCCCTTTGTCACCGATCCTGTTCATAATTTTTATGGACCCTCCTGTGCGCTTTTTCCGATGTGCACGGCGAGGGGTGAAATAATGAGGATTTAAGCGCAGGGTTTACACCACACACATTTATTAAAGACCACACAAACAGTCCCAACACGGTGAAGACGTACAAAAAGACTAAACACTTACATTGGGCGTTCCTGGGCCGGCATCGCCCAGCGAACGCATGAGGAGAAGTGATTACCACAATTGCGTCCAAGAGCCGGCATCGCTTCAATGGCGCAGGAGAACCATGGCTGAGGTGGAGTGGCGAGCACTTCGTGGCACATAGTTTCCACACGACTATGTGCTTCTGTTGACAGTTTATTCAGTTAATGACACAGCAGTGTGTGACTCGTGAAAGGCACCTAAATACACACACTGCTGGTGATGATGTAATTAGGGACACCTGGGCGAGGAGCGAGAAGATGGCAAATGGGAATGGTAACAGCTGATGTAATAGAGAAGGGGGCGTGGTCAGACCAGCAGACAGTTAGACAGCGCTCACACCAGCGTAAGCCCAAGGGGCTGCCTCACCGCTGCTGGCCAGAAAGCAGTGGCTATGGATAAGGAAGCACACAGGAATACATTCTAGACATACATACAAAGCTGCACCTTAACCCACAGAGAGATCAGGGCCGAGCCAGGAGAAACCAAGCTGGCTCAGTTCCTGACAGAGCCCCCCCTTTAAGGGGTGGATTCCCAGACACCCAAAGTAACCCACCCCCCTTTCCAAAGAGGAACAAACAACACGAATCCGGGTGGGAGGTAGGGGGAACAGGAAAGGTGGGAACACAACACCCCGCCCAGGGACCACAATTAACCCCCCCCGGTGGACGGAATCCAGTGGCCTGCCGGAAAACATGGGCCACCAGGACCCCCCCCCCCCCCCCCGTAAAGCCACCAAGACCGGGGAGGAGTGAAGAGGTCTGCAATGGCGTCCGGTGGAGGAGCGTAGGCCCCAGCATTCTCAGGCTGGCCGGCCGCAGTCCCAATGATCTTGACCCGGGAGGGAGTGACACCTGCAGTGGTCCCGACCAGGGGCCTTGTAGCACTCGCAGCGGGACCCAACTCGACCAGGGCTGCACCCACGGTGGATCCTGACTGTGCCAATGCTGCACCCGCGGTGACCTCCAGCTGAGGTTCTGCAGCACCCGCAGTGAACTCTGGCTGAGGTTCTGCAGCACCCGCGGTGGACCCCGACCTGGAGCGTAGTGCCCATGATGGGTCTGGGTAGGAGCGCAGCATCCACGCTGGGCTAATCCTGGGGCGCAGCCCCCACAAGGGTCCAAAGCCAGCCCGTTGCACCCATGGCGACACGGCCTGCGGAGGGGACCACACGACGACCTCAGACAACAGGGGAGCTGGACCCGTGACATTGTCAGGGGGTGAGACCGGCTCCATGAGGACCCCTGGAGATGGTTGTTCCTCCCTGGTGACCCTAGAAAATGGCTCAGGAGCGGAAAAAAAAAGCAGGGTCATTAGGGTCGCCAGCAGCGGCGGAGCCCGGCGAGGGAAGTTCAGACGCAACTGTGCACTGCGCCTGACTCTCCTCACCTAGAGCCAGACAAGATCTCTCTAAAACTGCTATCAGAAAATCAACAGCGAAAACTTGCCTCAGCTCGAGCTCCTCCACTGTCCAGGACTCCGTCAATCCTGGCAATGAACACTCAGCGATGAACACTCGGGCCTGGCCTCAAGGAGGTCCAGCTCAGGCTCCCAGTCAGCTGCGGATGCCTCCGCATCTGGCGAGATGGTGTTAGCAGTCCAATGATCCTCCTGCAGTGGCTCCAACGCACTCTTTCGGCATGGCTGCAGGGGAGCCTCTCCATGCTGGCTCCGGGGTGAATCCTCCAAAGCCACCGGCTCCTCCACTATCTGAAGGCACTGACCTTGAGCCAACAGGCACTCAGGGAGAATGGGAGGAGACACGAGAGAATAGGAAATAAATTAATTTCTGCAGCTGCAGGAGAGGACCCAGTGGACTGCTGTAACTGGGCTTCTCCCTCAGGAGACAGACAAGGTTTATCATGATTAATTTGAATGGAATGAAAAAACAATTGTCTGTCATCCCGGTCTCTGATGTTTTCAACTGCAGAAGACAGTCTGTCATCCCCTTCCATGTCCATGGCCATATCGGTCCCTTCCCACAGTGACAGAGAAACTAGATTCGACGCCGATGTCTCCTCCGGCATGGCTGCAGGGGACCAACTCTGTGCTGGCTCCGGAGCGGAATCTTCCGGGGCCCCCAGCTCCTCCACTGCCCGGTGACTCTGCTCGCACACGAGAATCGAAGGGGGAGACACGGAAAGGACAGGAGAAGGGTTTACCTCTGCAGCTGGAGGAGAAAGCCTAGCGGACTGCTGGAGCTGAGCCTCTCCTCCGGGAGACGGGCAACGTTCATCATCATTACATAGAATTAAATGATAAAACACTTGCCTGTTCTCCCGGTGCTCGATGTTGACAGCTGCGGGCAGATGACCGTCACCCCCCCCCCCCCCCGTGTCACTGGCTGTTTTGGCCCCTTCACACGGTAGATGAGGAACCAGCTCCGATGACGTGGAGGTGGGAGTAGCAGGTGGGGGATTGGCAAGACTCTTATGGCCAGCCCTCCGGGAACAGTGGCGCCGAGAGGAAGCAGCGGTATTTTCTCCGGTTCCTCCAGTGAAGGCCCTCCAACCTCTGGAACTCTCCTCCCGGGAAGCACGATGGCATAGGAGGAATGGAAGAAACAGGGGGACAAACAAGATTGGCAGCTGACAATTCATCAGGATTCAGGCAAGCAGCTTCAGGTGTCATTAACAGTGACTGAATAAACACTTGCCTGAATTCCTGTGGTTCGATGACGTCAGCTGTTGTCTCCGTGGTCGGGGCATGCTTGTCGTCCGGCTCCAACCTCCTCTCTGAATATTCCTCCAACCTCTCAGCCAACTCCAGAAGAAGCCACGGTTTCACCTCTAGGAGGAGTTCTGTCTCCGCCAGGAGAACCTGTCTTCGTTCCTCCTGCTCCTCTGGGGATGGAGCAGACCACGGCTCAGGACGGGGAGGCAGGGCTGTCGTTGGCGAGGCTGGATGCTTCTTCCTCCGGGAGTTCCTCCTCTTCTTCCTCACGGATGGCTCGGGAACCAGATAGTCGGGGATGCGAAGCACCACGCTGGGCAGCGAGTCACCCATGCTGAGGAGCTCCGTGCTACCTGGAGAAGTAAGCGGCGTGGCCATGAGGAGCTCGAGCACTGGGAGATCCCCATCCGATTCCTCGCATGGCACGGCGAAGATGTCCCGGAGAATCTCCATTGCTTTGAGATGATCCCAGAGGCTGTGCCGCTCCATCACCCTTCTCGCTGTGTCCCAAGCCTGACGAGCCGTTTTGGAGGAACAGGGCTCCAATGTCCATGAGAGAATCTCCTCCAGGAAACACAGCGAGTGCAGCTCCCTCTCCAACAACTCAGCCATGGCGCCCGGGCAACAGGTGAGTCCAATTAATGACATAAAAATAAGGGAAAGGGATGTGTGGGTGAACCCGTTAAATCCTTCTTGATGGCTGGGTCATTCTGTCATGAACTCTCCCGTGCGCTTTTTCCGATGTGCACGGCGAGGGGTAAAATAATGAGGATTTAAGCGCAGGGTTTACACCACACACATTTATTAAAGACCACACAAACAGTCCCAACATGGTGAAGACGTACAAAAAGACTAAACACTTACATTGGGCATTCCTGGGCCGGCTTCGCCCAGCGAACGCATGAGGAGAAGTGATTGCCACAGTTGCGTCCAAGAGCCAGCATCGCTTCAATGGCGCAGGAGAACCATGGCTGAGGTGCAGTGGCAAACACTTCGTGGCACATAAGCCTGTTTTCCACTAGCCCAGCACACCTCGGTACGGCTCGATTCACTTCAGTACGGCTCGGAATGCTTCTGTCTCCATTGGTGTTGTGCTTGTGCTGTGATGGTTTGTTAGGTTTTAGAAGCGGGGCAGCAGCAGATTCTGAGCGAGGCGGGGCCACACTCCCGTGAGGTTACGCACCCGACTGAGTCCTTATTTACACGAGACAAAAAAGGATTCAAGGATTATTGCCTTGCTTGCTCTGTGGATTTATCTCACAATTAATTTTATCTCATAATTAAGCTGCAACAACACAAGTCACTTTTGTTTTGAATTAACTGCCAAATGACCTAGAAATAAAGAGCTGAAACTTGTTTTTATTCGTATTAAATAATGAGACTGTGGCACACTGGCCTACACCAAATTATTATTTTTTACATCCTAGGGCATTTTGGATGTACTGAATTAAAAAAAATTCATGTTTTTCACCTTCAGGTCAACGTTTGGAACAACAGTATTATTATTTTCCGTTTAGATGATGCTACACTCCTTCTAAAGTATTGTAATTCTCTGAATTTGGAATGCCGATAGAACATTCAATTTACATATACTTACTTTTTTACATACATTGACTTGTAAGCTTGATCAGTCTCTCCTGCTGCATTTTAAAGTCCAACTGTGCAACTTCTTATAAGTTAACATAAAAAATGTACCCAAAGTTTAGAACTGGATCATGTGGGGCTAATTTTTTATGATATTTCAATAAAAAGAACAGAAAGCTTACAAAAACATTTGTTTTTTGGTCTAGTTAAAAATTACATTACCTTTACAATGGTTGACCCTGACAGGAAGATCAGTATCATTTTGATCAGATTAGGCAATGGAATTTCTATGAAATTATACTGTTTTATAATTCAGTGTTATAACAGACAAACCACACTTTCCAAAACAATTCCATTTTATTATATACAAAATATTAAAAGAAAAAAAAACTTTGCAACACAACATGAAGGTTAATCGACATTTTATACACGCCGACCACTGAGTGCCTCTACACCAGCTTCCCAAACTGGGTCACGACTCGGCTGAATGAAGCGTCTCTGCCAGCTGTGGGTCAGGAAGGCTCGGTTGAATAATCCAGACGGGCTGTCGCGGCGGACGCGTGGGATGATTCTACAAGGAAAATGCACACAATAAAATACAGCACAATAGTTTTTAACAAGAATACATAAGCTTATTTCAGCGTATTGTTCACATGAATAATTAAAATAAAAGCTTGAGTCCGCAGTGTGCTGCAATTAAGCAGCGATCCATCCACAAATGAACAGCTTTTTTATTGCATAAATAAACTGAGCGTCTTACCGAATATATTTGCAAAAAAACGCACAATAAAAAAAAATTAAAACTCACCGTTAAAGGACTCCGATGTCGAGACCTCCCGGTATAATTTTTCATTCCGGGCAGCTCCGTCTAACTCGCGCTGCATACATTCGTCTGACAATGCAGTGAGCAGACACTGCACCTCCTTACTGGTCCATGGAACACCCTTATTACGCGAAGCCATTTTTGATAGACAATAAATGAAAATAGCACAGCAATACACTGAAAGGAACCGCCAACAGTGGTTGCGTGCTGAGTAAAGGCGGTCGTGAAGATTCTTTTTTTTTTCAAAAACTTTATTGAGAAGGTCGTGAAGATTTGGTAGATGAGGAGGAGGAGAGGGGCGGTTACAACCTGACCAATCAGCGCCGGTTACAACCTGACCAATCAGCGGCGACCAGTCTGTTAACGTCACAACACGGCACAGCTCAGCACTGCTGTACCCTGCCCTTCAGCGGGGCTGAGAATCGCGGCTGTTAAACCGTGTTGGGGCTTGTGGAAAAGCGTACAAAGCGTGCTGAGCCGTCCCGTGTCGCGCTAAAGCGTGCTAGTGGAAAAGGCCCTATAGTTTCCACACGACTATGTGCTTCTGTTGACAGTTCATTCAGTTAATGACCCAGCAGTGCGTGATTCACGAAAGGCACCTAAATACATGCACTACTGGTGATGATGTAATTAGGGACACCTGGGTGAGGAGCGAGAAGATGGCAGACGGGAATGGGAACAGCTGATGTAATAGAGAGGGGGGTGTGGTCGGACCAGCAGACAGTTAGACAGCGCTCACACCAGCGTGAGCCCAAGGGGCTGCCTCACCACTGCCGGCCAGAAAGCAGTAGCTATAGGTAAGGAAGCACACAGGAATACATACTAGACATACATACAAAGCAGCCCCTTAACCCACAGAGAGATCAGGGCCGAGCCGGGAGAAACCAAGCCAGCTCGGCTCCTGACAAATTGAAGTGGTATGGGCATCTGATCAGGATGCCTCCTGGACGCCTCTCACTTGAGGTGTTTCGGGCACGTCCTTCTGGGAGGAGACCCGGGGCAGACCCAGGACTCACTGGAGAGTCTGTCTCCCAGCTGGTCTGGGAACACCTTGGTATCCTCTCTGAAGAGCTGGAGCAGGTGGCTGGGGAGAGGGAAGTCTGGGCTTCTCTGCTTGAACTGCTGCCTCCATGACCCGGACCTCCGGAAAAGTGGTAGAAGATGGATGGATGGTGGTGTCCAACCAGGGGTTTGAACTCACAACCTCCTACTCCAGGGTCCAGCACTCTACCTGTGTCACCAAGAGGGTCAGCCCACTTGGTAAGCCAAGCAGGAATGTTTTTTATTGACTCTGTTACATATGCAAGTTAAAAACCTTCAGTTCTGTCAGTTTCTTGAGTTCATAACACATTCCATAGTTTTATACCTCTCATAGAAAAGATGACTGACCAAAGGTTGTTCTGTGTTTTGCTTCCAAACATTTTCCACTTACTGCTCCCCCAGTTCTAATTCCAGTTTTATTTACCAGTCGAGAGAATATTTCTGGTGCAAGGTTGTTTACACACTTTAAAATCAGTTTATAAATGAAAAGTTAACAAAACCCAGTAAATGATATTTCTGTAGGATGAGGCAACGATGCCACCTGATAGATCGCCTGTTTGTATAATGATCTTAACTGTGTTATTGTTGTTTGTTTGGCCTGGCCCAAAGCAGTTATACAATAAGATAAGTGAGAGACTATCATAGTATGCATGCACACTAGGGATGCAAGTTATTGATTAATTCATGACTCATTAATCGATTCACCTTATTGATTGATTTAATGATTAATTGATAAGCAGTGTTTTTCCTGAGAATTTGAATTTCCCTTGGTACATTATGGTCTATAACATAAAAAGCCAATTATTGTTTGATATACTGAATAAAAATGCAGGTTATATTCCTCAAGGATGTGATTTATTTATGTAGTCTAATCTGTTGTATGTTAAACATTAACAACAAAATAAGCAGAAAAAATAATATTAAGGCCACTATAATATGATAAACATGTACACTGGCTGATATTAAGCTTCAGCAACATACAGTAAGTTCTGAATAAAAGCAATATGTAGACTTGAGTCCATTGAGTAGACTTAGTCCATATAATATTAAAAACTACATAAAATCAGACATGGTCTGTGAGAAGAACTGCTGATTTTACATGCCAGTCATTATCAGTGTAGTGGCAAGTGACTGTAATGTAGCTTTCTGTAGTCAGTGCAGTCCAACAATCCATTGTCAGCGCCACATTTTCAGTGGCTAGCTGTGCTTTCAGGTCAGCTTTTCTTCCTTGTAGTGTGCTTCCAAGCGGGTAGTTATTGTTCCTCTAGACAGAATATTATACCCTGGCTCCATAAAGTTTATCAGCTCCCGAAAGTCCTCTCCTCCAACAGTACTTATTGGCATTATGTCTTTTTCAATCATGTTGCAAATCCTTCATCTTCCTCTCATTACATACCTGCCTCCCCAAGACTGCAGTAATTGTTGGTTGTGGTGAAGCCAAACTAGTTGCTCCTTGCAGCACGGCTGAATGTGAATTCTTTAGGTCGGAACTTAATGAACTGGTTGAGCTGTTGTATTTCAATGTAGTACCACATAGTGTACATTTAGCTTTGTTGTTAGTGTTACCCTGTTTAATATGATCCCACACTGCACTTTGTTTAGACTGCTTCATTTTCTCGAGTGAAGTATGTCAGGTGTGGTAGAGGTTAGGCTATAGCATCCTTGCCAGGACTGGTGACACCACTACATTTAATGAAAATGAACTGTTGAAAAAAATGGCGCCACTTTCAATTAGTTGGCAACTAATTTAATTTAGTTGACTAAATTCTTATCAACAATTAATCAAAAGTCAATTAATCATTAACATCCCTAACACACACCTTTTGGGGGTATCTCTACTGCCATCTCAGGAGTTTTTTGCAGACACATACACTACCGTTCAAAAGTTTGGGGTCACCCAGACAATTATTTTGTGTTTTCCATGAAAAGTCACACTTATTTACCACCATGAGTTGTAAAATGAATAGAAAATATAGTCAAGACATTGACAAGGTTAGAAATAATGATTTGTATTTGAAATAATAATTTTTTCCTTCAACTTTGCTTTCGTCAAAGAATCCTTCATTTTCAGCAATTACAGCATTGCAGACCTAACGTGATTGCACAAGGGTTTTCTAATCATCCATTAGCCTTCTGACGCAATGAGCAAACACATTGTACCATTAGAACACTGGAGTGATAGTTGTTGGAAATGGGCCTCTATACACCTATGTAGATATTGCACCAAAAACCAGACATTTGCAGCTAGAATAGTCATTTACCACATTAGCAATGTATAGAGTGTATTTCTGATTAGTTTAAAGTTATCTTCATTGAAAAAAAGTGCTTTTCTTTCAAAAATAAGGAAATTTCTAAGTGACCCCAAACTTTTGAACGGTAGTGTATATACTGTAACTGTATCATCTGCAGACATCTGGCAAGTAACCATTTCACAGCTATCAGGAAAATCATTTATATATAAACTAAAAAAAGTAAAGGGCGTAAAATTGAGCCCTGTGGAATCCCAATTCTGCATGTCTGAACAGATGACTGAGCAGAGTATATTTTAAGATAAGGTTCAGGTTCAGGTTCAGGTTACTTTATTTGTACCCGTAGGTAGATTTGTTTTGCAGTCTGGTGACATCCATATTTACGAGCCACAAATTCCATTCATCATAGACACAAACACAGGCACATATGAAGCTGACTATAAACATGATAAGAATACTCAAGGCTCCATCAATCAGGATATAAAAAGACAAAGAGATGGGAGAAAAACCAGAGGTAAGAGAGAAGGGTCATATTAAAAGTTAAAAACTAGTCAAAGAGGTTAAAAACTCAAAGGTCTAAAACCCAATAAAATAATTAGAAAAATATTTAGAACCCAAGTGACATCCTACAAAAATAAGTGAATATAAAATGAAGTTAATAAATAGGTACCTAAATTATGTGCAATATATTTTTACAGCTTGTTCAACTCTTTGACAGCAGCAGGGACAAAGCTGTTTTTGTAGCGCTGGTTTCTACTTTTTGGGACAGCAAACCTCCGTCTTGAGGGAAGAAGCTGAAAGTGGCAGTGCAAAGGGTGGGAGTCATCATTTAAAATGGAGGTAGCCATCCTCTGTACTTGTCTGGTGTACAGGGATGTCAGGCTCAGCTGTGGCTCACCAAGCAAACGACTGGACCATCTAACTACCTGATCCAAGGTAAGATAAGATAAGATAAGCCTTTATTAGTCCCACAATGGGGAAATTCCAGGATTGCAACAGCACAGGGATAGCAACACTCAGAGCAATAATTAAGAAGATACGAAAAATATAAATAAGAGCAGTGGATATACATACGTACGTACATATAAATATATAAATACAGTATATATACACTACCAGTGTGGAAGATGTGAAAATG
The DNA here is from genome assembly GCA_020510985.1 of Pholidichthys leucotaenia. Lineage (NCBI taxonomy): Eukaryota > Metazoa > Chordata > Actinopteri > Cichliformes > Pholidichthyidae > Pholidichthys > Pholidichthys leucotaenia. The sequence goes on along the minus strand of CM035841.1, from coordinate 255,561,057 downwards.
ACGAGGCAGCGTTCTTTCTCAGAGTCAGCTTTATTCACATCTCCATCATTTCAAAGCAGAAAAAAGAGACTGAAACAGTAAACTCTCGTCCTTAAATATCAGGGACTTCACACCTCATAGATCACATGTCCCACAGACCACCTTGCATAATAAAGACAGTCACAATGCATTTCACCACCTTGCATAATAAAGACAGTCACAATGCATTTCCCTCCATGATATCACTTCCACTGTTTCCCATGCATCCTTTAATCGACCCCCCACAGTCTCCAGCCTTGCATAACAAGGCTAAGCTTCCTGCCTTTGTTCTGACCTAAAATGCGAGTCACAGAACCGGTCCAACAGGCCCATTGAGTGTTCACCACACAAGCCCCCCCAGCATTTTAGAAAAACAGAACAACAAGAAAATAACCACATGCGTGCCGTGATAGCATCAATACACATCAGTCCACATGCTGGATAGGCTTCAGCCTCCTGCCGAATCTGCTGTAGCTGGGGTTCACCGTCTCTGCGGCGCTGTCCTGCTGGGGATTTGCCGTCTGGGGGCGGAAACCCTTTTCAGTCTCTGCGGGTGTTCTGGGGAAACATTACTTTGGGAAACATTACTGTGTGAAACCCTCCGTGGTGGTCTACCTCGCCGCGAGGCCTTTGCCAACAGCACTTCCTCCTCTGCCACCACAAAAGCGGGTTTAAGTCTGTCTATGCCAATTTTCTCTTTCCTACCCCCCAAATCTAGCAAAAACTGCTTGTCCCCTGTTTCTAGCACTCTGAATGGTCCGTCATAAGGCGTTCGCAGCGGGGTTTGATGCGCATCGTGTCTAACAAAAACAAACTCTGTGTTCTTCAAAGTTTTAGGCACAAAAACGCGCGGAAAACTGTGGTGCGCGGGGCCGGGCAGCGTGCTTGATTCTATGTTACTCCGCAACAGCTGAGACGGGGAGACGTTTGGCGCAGGGTTATCTGGGAGAAACTCCCCAGGTAGCCGGAGTGGCTGCGCAAATACGAGCTCTGCTGGGGAGGCTTCTAGATCCTCTTTAGGTGCAGAACACAACCCCAATAACACCCATGGTAACTTGTCAACCCAATTTGTATCTGTCAGTGACGCTCTGAGAGCCGCTTTCAATGACCTATGAAAACGTTCGCATAACCCGTTAGCCTGCAGATTGTACGCGGTTGTGTGGTGAATTGTGACACCCAGGCTGCGGGCCATTGTCGACCAAAGCTCGGAAACAAATTGAGGGCCTCTGTCAGACGTAATGTCCGACGGAACGCCGAAGCGCGCCACCCAAGCTGCAGCAGAGTAGAGTAGACGTTTAGGATTCTCTTCCATGGTCATCATAGACCGACGGAGGCCGACGAACAAATATACACTACCGTTCAAAAGTTTGGGGTCACTTAGAAATTTCCTTATTTTTGAAAGAAAAGCACTTTTTTTCAATGAAGATAACTTTAAACTAATCAGAAATACACTCTATACATTGCTAATGTGGTAAATGACTATTCTAGCTGCAAATGTCTGGTTTTTGGTGCAATATCTACATAGGTGTATAGAGGCCCATTTCCAGCAACTATCACTCCAGTGTTCTAATGGTACAATGTGTTTGCTCATTGCGTCAGAAGGCTAATGGATGATTAGAAAACCCTTGTGCAATCATGTTAGGTCTGCAATGCTATAATTGCTGCAAATGGAGAATTCTTTGACGAAAGCAAAGTTTGAAGGAAAAAATTATTATTTCAAATACAAATCATTATTTCTAACCTTGTCAATGTCTTGACTATATTTTCTATTCATTTTACAACTCATGGTGGTAAATAAGTGTGACTTTTCATGGAAAACACAAAATAATTGTCTGGGTGACCCCAAACTTTTGAACGGTAGTGTACAAAGTGTGGAGCATTGTAGCAAGATGGAATAAACAGCATAACCGTCTACTTAGTTATCCTACATAGTATGAATATGTACCCATTCATATTGTCACCCTCCATAGCAACTGATATTGCCCTAGTTGTATACTGGAGGGGACCATTTGTGTAAGTCTGTTGCGTCTTTTGCATTCAATACTGTTAAGTCGTCACGTTTTTTTGCTATCTCTGCGAGCAGCCCTGCTTAGGTTATACAGTCTGACAGCCGTAGGTAGGAAGGACCTGCGAAACCTCTTGATTGCGCACCTAGGATGATGTAGTCTACTCTCTAAATGAGCTCCTCAGTGCGTCCAGTATGTCCTGCATAGGGTGGGACTCCGACTCCAGCAGAGATGACAGTTTAGCCACCATCCTTCTCTCTCCTATCTCCTCCACTGGGTCAAGGCGTTGCCCCAGGGCAGATCTAGCTTTCTTGATCAGTTTGTTCAGTCTCTTCCTATCGGCTGCTGTAATGTCGTTGCTCCAGCAGACCACTCCAAAAGTGATGGCTGATGCCACCGTGTCGTAGAATGTCTTCAGCAGCACCCCTTGTACACCAAAAGACCTGAGCCTCCTCAGTAGGAACAGCCTGCGCTGTCCCTTCTTGTAGAGTGCGTCGGTATTGTGTGACCAGTCTAGTTTATTGTTCAGATGAACACCCAGGTACTTGTAGGATGTCACCATCTCAATGTCTGTTCCCTGTATGTTTACTGGTGCTGTGAGGGGTTGTCCTTGCCTGTGGCAGTCCATCACCAGCTCCTTAGTTTTCCTCGTGTTGATCTGGAGGCAGTTCCGATGGCACCAGTCCACAAAGTCCTGGATAAGTCCTCTGTACTCAGCTTCATCTCCGCTGGAGATGAGGCCGACAATCACAGAGTCGTCAGAGAACTTCTGTAGATGGCAGTGTGTTGTGTTGTGTGAGAAGTCCGCAGTATAAAGGGTGAACAGGAAGGGAGCCAAAACCGTTCCCTGGGGGGCCCCCATGCTACCAATGATCATGTCGAACACACAATCTCGGGTTCTCACAAACTGTGGCCGGTTAGTGAGGTAGTCCAGGATCAATGATGACAGGTACTGGTCCACCCCTGCGCACAGCAGCTTGTCCTTCAGGATCATCGGTTGAATGGTGTTGAAAGCACTGGAGAAGTCAAAGAACATGATCCTCACCGCATTCCCGGGCTTCTCCAGGTGGGACAGAGAACGGTGAAGGAGGAAGATCACTGCATCCTCCACCCCAATGCCATGCTGGTAGACGAACTGGAGTGGATCCATCGCTGGTCCCACCAGGGGGGCGGAGGTGAGCAAGGAGCAGTCTCTCCAAGGTCTTCATCATGTGAGACATCAGGGCCACTGGTCTGTAGCTGTTCAGATCTTTGGGGTGGGAAGTCTTTGGTACAGGTACCACACAAGATGTTTTCCACAACTGTGGTACCCTCCCCAGCTTCAGGCTCAGGTTGAAGATGTGCTCCACAATCCCACACAGCTGGTCTGCACAGGACTTGAGGAGCTTCGCGCTGATGCTGTCCAATCCTGAGGCCTTCCTCGCCTTGATCTTCCTCAGCTCCGTCCTCACCTGGGTCTTAGTGATGGTCAGGTTGGGGGGCTGTGTGCTAGGAGTGGGGGGGGTGTTGGTGGAGTGGGGTGTGGACAGCAGGTCTCGATGACTTTAGAGGCAGCAGTGGTTGTTGTGCAGTCGGGGGAGGGCAATTGGTCAAACCTATTAAAAAACAGGTTCAGATTGTTTGCCCACTCCCTGCCTCCCGTGGCCTGGGGGGAGGTATTCTGGAGCCCAGAGATGGTTTTAAGGTTTCTCCAGACCCCGCCGATGTCGCTCTGTTGCAGCTTGTTCTTCAACTTCTTCCTGAAGCTGTCCTTGCCTTCTCTGATCTTCCTCCTCAGCTCCCTCTGTACGGACTTCAGCATCTCCCTGTTCCCAAACCTGAAGATCCTCTTCTTCTCTCTCAGAAGTGTTTTTATCTCAGGGTTGATCCAGGGTTTGTTGTTCGAGAAACACCGTATGGTCTTGATGGGTACGGTGTTGTCCACACAGAAGCCGATGAAGTCCGTGATGGTGTGAGTGAGGCCATCGATGTCCTCACCATGTCGATCGCAGAGCTGCTCCCAGGCAGTGATTTCAGAACAGTCCTTTAGCGCATCCAGTGCCTCCTCAGACCATAACTTCACCGTGCGCATGACCGGAGGTTGTCTGTGTACTAGGGGTTTGTACACCGGCAGGAGATGAACCAAGTTGTGATCCGATCTCCCGAGTGGGGGGAGTGGTGATGAGGTGTACTAACTAACTAACTAACTAACCTGCACTTATATAGCGCTTTTCTAGTCACAAAGACCACTCAAAGCGCTTTCATTAATACTAACCCTCTATTCTAAGGGCCTATAGGAAACAGATATCTAGGGACAATTTAGAACAGCCAATTAACCTAACATGCATGTTTTTGGCATGTGGGAGGAAACCGGAGAAATCCCGGAGTAAACCCACGCAACACGGGGAGAACATGCAAACTCCACACAGATCACTGTTGGTCGGGGGCTGGGATCGAACCCACGATCCCACGATCCCCACAATCCCCCGGCCAAGGGTAAACTGTGCTGCCGCAGTGCTAACCACTGCGCCACCGTGCACCGCCACCGTGTACGCCTCCTTAGTGCTTGCATAGAATAAGTCCAGTGTTTTATTGTCTCTAGTGTAGCATGTGACATACTGGGTGAGCGTGGGTAGAATGGGGGACAGTGAAATATGGTTAAAATCACCTGAGATATGGAGAAGAGCATCTGGGTGTTCTGTCTGCAGCCTGCCAGTTACTGAGTGGATGACGTCACGCGCTGTCCCAGTGTTCGCCGTTGGATTTGCATAAATAACAATGCAGATCACGTGTGAGTATTCCCTCGGGAGATATGTAGGCCGCATGCTAACAGCTAGCAACTCAATGTCTTTGCTACAGTGCTGTTCCTTAACCGTGATATGTCCCGGTCTGCATCAGTTGTTATTGACATACATTATCACTCCTCCGCCCCTTGTCTTCCCACTGTCTGGTGTCCGGTCTGCCCGTCTTGCATGGAAACCCTCCAGTTCGATGTTAGCAGCCGTGTCCGCCTGCACTTATTTTATGCCTCCACACTGGTGACCTGACGTGAATGGACTGTCTCTCCCTTCTGCCACGCTGTGGACTATTTTATGCCTCCACACTGTTGACATGACGTGAATGGACTGTCTCTCCCTTCTGCCGCGCTGTGGACTATTTTATGCCTCCACACTGGATGTTTGTTTACCACACTACTTTCTGTGTTCAAGATATGATCTGTTATAATAAATAAATAGTGAAGATTAGTTAGTTAGCTAGATATTACACAAAGTGCTTGCATACACATATTCTTAGCTGCAGCACTCACACACCTTCACACACCCAACTGCTCTTGTATCACTTTTACTTCCATATATGGGCATGGGGTGAGGGTCCCGTAATGCTGGAGAGACACAGACAACAGGATGTGAAGGTTGTAAAGTGCTGAGTTGAAGACACCTGGAGAAGATAATGCTGAGAGGACTGGTTGGAACCAGCTTGGACATGGACCAGATGACTACTGCTGGAAAGTTACTGGGAAACGCCCAGTAACTTGAAGCTATATGTATCTGTTTGAAGCCTTTGATTTGGGTCTTTCCTGCCAGGTTGTGCTGAGGAGAAAGACCCACAGCTGTGTCTGACTCTCTGCGTGCTTCAGTAAAAGATAAGCTGAGAAATAGAAATACTTTTGTCATTATTGACTGGTTAACTGAAAAGATTCTGCTAACTGTCCTATTTTAAATTTTTACAGTTTATGGTGGAGGATGAGGTCAGTTAGCCAACTGCATTGACGACGGACATCGGGACACAAAGCCTTTGTCTTGGTGTTACAGACAATCCGGGGCCCACTAACAGAAGGTAAGCAGGGAACATCTTCTAAAAATCTCTGTAGGATTGTTTGTGATATTCAAAGTAAGTATTTTGTCCTGTTTTTAAATTTTATTGAAAAAACTTCATACAAAGGTAATGTTAAATTTTGTGGCTATTTTTTTATGATTGTAAGAACACGCAGAGAGTCTCATCAACATTCACATGTTAGGGTCAAATCTATGAGCCATTTTTTATAAATAAGGAAGATTTGCAATGCAAGAACTTTTTTACATCAACTAGTGAGCATAAATAAGGTACTCTAATACAAGAAGTTAATAACATCAACGAGCGAGTATAAGGATTAATGAATAATTTATGGTACAGCGTGAGATCTTAAATACATCAATAGTGAACGACTGTCCATAACAATAAAGATAGTTTGCTAAAATCAGTCCGGGACTGAATTTTATATGTTACCACTTGTATTGATGACTGGACGCAGCTCAATGAAATTGTCCTCTGCATAAAATTAAACTAAGAGAGAGTATATGCAAATAAAACGGCAGGGAAATACACACAATAACTTTTTGTGGGGAAATGTGGATGGCTTAACCTCTCTATTCTTATTAAAAGATAAAAGTGGTGGTGTAGGAGGAGGAGGTTAGCTCCAATTCTGAATTCCCATCATCTGTTTGTCTCGAAAGAGAGGAATTTTGCATTGTGGGTTGGAAATAAAGGCTGACGCCCGGGGGGACTGTAAATATTTTTTTGTTTACCAGAAACAAAGAATCCTGATTTCCACTAGCATTCCAGGCCATATGCTCTCCCGCTTGTCTCATTAGGATTCAAGTAGAAGCTTGGAGAGGCTGGAATTTCTAAAAAGGGATTGGGAGTCAGAGTTTGGACTGTAGGGTTGTGTGCAGTATTAACTTTTGCTTCCATATAACTAAATACAGGTTCTGTAACTATGACTACAGGAAAGTCAGCATTTACTGTTGGTGAAACAGTGGATAGAACACAAAAAAGTCATTGAGGGACAGATGGTTGAGAAAGATAGAAAAGAGGAAGTAAGGAAGTTTAAAAAATGGTTAACTGAATTACAGGATTTAGGATATTTGCCAGGATCATCAAAACCAATGCCCTCGCCAGTTAAACTAGCAGAGATCCTGCAAATAATTATACAAAGCTAGAATACTGCTACGGAAAACCATGAGAAAGGAAGAAATCCCAGGTCGGGGTTGGTACATAAAAAAAAACCTGAAAAATTCAGAGAAGAGGAAAATTAGGGCCATGTGTTACATTCCTGAGCTGGTGGCTGCGTTATGAGGAGGACAAGTGATAGTCAGTGAAAGTGGGAAAGTCATATTCCAAACACACAGGCAGCAGGTAGTGTCAGAATCACTGCTCCAATATGACGTTATGCCTCTGCCCTCATCAGCTCCACCTCCATCAGATGATGTGGCTCTGCCTCCATCAGCTCCACCTCCACCAGCCCTTCCAGCCCCCACCCTGACACAGTCAACCCCTACACTGAGTGTGTGGACGTGCTATCTAACCAAATGCCCCTCACAACATTAATAAAAGATAATGGTGATCAGGTGAGGGCAGTGGCAGGAATATTGCAACTAAGACCTATGTAGCATCATCTCACTTTGGCTCAGCAATAATTATTCTTCTGCTTAAAGACATTTTGTTTCACCCAGGAGTAAGACAGTCAAGAACTGATTTTCTCCCCCAGGCCACAGCTGAAATCTCATTCCTTTGCTAAAACCAGTCTAAAAGAATTCAACCTATTTCCTCCTGTGCCCCTTTATTGCCCCCATAAACATGGAACAGACATGGAGCCCCTCATTGCCACACCGATCCACAGCTCAATAAAATTCCCTTAAACTTAGGGACATGCTGGATTTAACCAGTGAACTTTAAAGTACATTATTACAAACTCAATTCTAAACCTTCTCTTCTTTTCAGGACTATGAAAAGCAAATGGACTCTGATGTTTTTAATGTGGAAAATCAATAATATGTGTGAAATGCATTAATCTGTGATTTTATATATATGCATGTTAAAAATGTTTAAATGAATGTTTATTCCTGCATGTTGATTTAGAAGCACTGCTTATAAGGTTACACTAATCACTAAGGTTAGCTTAGTTTATAAATAAGGGTATAAAAGCATATTCCAGTGTATTGGAATTGTGTGTCCATGTGGACCGGTATCAAATTTCACCCAGCATTCACTGGGCTCCAGCTTCTCCATCCCATTGGTCCCTCGCAGACAAAGCCTGTCATTGGACTAAAGTTCGTCAAGCCCGCCCATGAAGGACGCTCATTGGCTGAGATTCCGGTCAACCCGGAAGCCCGCGAAAGCTCAACAGAACTTATAAAAGGAGGAAGACCCCCTCTTCTCTCTCTCTTTGGACTCACTCTTTCGGCTCTCTTTCGGCTCTTTTAACGCCTCTCTTTGGACGCTCTTTTTGGCTCTTTCACCTCTGTTCGTCGCTCACTTTTGTCTCTCTTCTTTGTCCATTGTCTACACACAGCAAGAAAGAACTTTGGGAAGAACAAAGGACTGCCTGAACAAAGTCTTCTCCCACGTGTTGCTTTTCCAAGCACAGAGCAGATAACTCGTAATTTGTTTATGTAACTTTGTATTTTAATGTTTTTTCCTTTTTCTCTTAAATGCCTAGGAATTCCTATTTCTTTGAGCTCAATTCGTAATCGGAGTTAAACTCCAATTTTTATTTATCTCTTTTTCTTTGTTAAACTTTCTGTAAAACCACCGTTTGTTTCAATTTTAATGTAAGTTTTAATCTTGACTTTATTCTTAGAATATTTTTCTTAACCAATCACACACCAGAAGCTATTATTTTATCTAAAGTCCGAAAATCTTTTTCTAATTTGAGATCTGATTAGATCTAATTATTCTCGAAGACCTCTGGAGCTGCTTTTCTACGAAAGAGAAAACGGCAGCTCTTCACCACACGCTGAAGAAACGTCGGCACCATCTGGCTCCGATCCAAGTTACAACTGTGGGTCATCCAGCCAAAATCCAGCCACTTCGACCGCTTGACTTTAAAGGTCGAACTGTGGACCCTGAAATATCTGCGGGCAGATATTTTCCCTAACATCCACGAAATCTTGGGCTGAGGACGACGCCGAACGAGGAATCACGTGAGCTGCAAACTTTAATTCATCTGCTGAATTAAACGTCTGAGGTTCGGTAATAATTTGTATATCTAATCAGATGCAAATTAAGAAGCCATTAACATAACTCTTCTTTTCATTAAAATTCCGTTTTTATTTTCTTAAGATTAATCCAGGACTTTTCATATAATTAGTAAACTTTCTCCATAAATTTGCATTGTTTCCATAATCTGTTAACTCAAACTGATAGAAATTCATTTCTCAGTTAACCCTGGTTCTGAAAATATTGACATTGTTAATCTATCATTTACAAGATTGATTTTATGATGAATGAAATTACTGCAATATCTGTTAACCATTTTGTTTAATAAATATGTGAAAATGAGAGAAGTTGTTGAGAATTTATTTCATTCTGAGTCTGTTTCAAGCCCAGGTATCGAATTCATGGAAAAATTTTTGAGACTGATTATTAATTAATTTACTGAGTGATTAAACAGGTATAAAGTGAAATTAAAGATTAAATTGCTTCTTAGAAATAGAAGCGGGTGCCCCACGAGTGTTAATAACTTTTCTGGTGTATATGAAACGAGATTTGATCTCAGATCCCAATACAGCAATATAAATTAAATAATTTATACCTGATCATATTTATTAATTTCATATTCTCCTACACCTACTGTATGTTGGATGAGGAAAATGCTGGAAAAGGAATGCATGGTATGATAGCTGCTCATTCACTTAGTGAACCCATTGACCCATCACAGTCAGGATTAAGTCAACAGGATAAGGTTAGGGTGTCTTTCACTACATCAACTCCAACATATCTTCAGGCTAAGCCGAAAGTTGTTATGGAGGAAGAGGATTTACAGGATGAGAATGGTGAACTAGGAAGGGAGGTTTCACATATGATAAATCAGTTGTCTGGGGATGATATAAGCAGACTGCAGAGTGTGTTGGAAAAAATACATATTGGAGAAAATGATGAATCTCAGGAACAAAAATGTTGGTCCAAGAAAGTGGAAATTTAATGCTTATGGTACCACACATGATAATCTAAATGAGCAAACTACTCGCACTAAAGCAGGCGACATACCGAGGAAAAACTATTCAAATATGGCACCCATGATTGCAACTGAAGATGGGACTGCCCAATATGTTGTAGTGTTGACCTTGGGTTCCAATCTATAAAATCATTCTTTGCTGAAGAAAAATTGTTTCAACTCAAAAGTCTGGTCATGAACTGCTTCTCTCACCCAAGGACCAGAGCTGTAACACTACCCATCAGCCATAAAGTGGAAGTTAATCCCTTCTCCAGGACTTATTCATTCTCCCTTTTCTGCTCTTTGGCAAAGGAATGTTTCTAATCGACAGATTTATGGTTGATATAATCCAGACTTGGGAGTCATAAACAACCAGACAGTTTCACAGTGCCATCTGGTGGACGAATCAGGAATATTTAATTTTTTTCTCTTTGCAGTAGAATTTATGCATCATGGACAAATAAATTAATTCATTTTCTTTCTCTCAAGACAGTATCCACTACTGAAGACATGGTTGAACTCTTGGGATGGACAATGTGGTTTCGGGGGGGGGGGGGTGATGACTGCCTACGTCCATGACCTTCCAGCTGCAGAACACAGAGGTGTCAAAACAATGTACAATGCTCCCAAGGCCACATTTCAAAAACACTTGGACCGATCCGCCAAACAACACAAAGTGTACAATGACCAAAAAGCCTCCCATGGCAAACTTCAAGAGGGGGACAAGGTCTTTCACTATGCATTTGTACTGCAAACACAACATATCAATCTATGAGCAGGGAAAATTGCTCCTAAATTCCTGCCCGAGTGGATGAATCCACACATTGTTAACAACAAACTTTGGCCACTTAAGTACTAAATCTAGGACCCCACTTTCAAATGGGCCCATCACAATTAGAGTAAACTTTACCAAAACCCCATGGGACTTGTCGGGTACAACACAGTCACAGTAAGTCCATAAATAAGATTAAAATCAGGCCTACGTCCTAGAAATAACCATTAGCTATTAGCCTCAGGTACACTCTGTCGCATTTCTCCAAAACAATCAGTTAACTGCATCAAAACTTCCAAAAGAAAAAAGGAGTAAATTAAAACCAAATTATCCCTTAAACTAATCTTAAAGGCCTCTGTAAAATTCTGATCAATTTCAATTGACTTACTATTATCAAATAGTACACACAAAACATCCAATACCATTAGCTTGAGCTAACAACATCAAAATTCTCACTAAAGGTGATAAAATATCTAAGGTTTAGAGTTCAATCTCTAAAAGAAATTGTTCCACCTCTGAGAATAATTTTCATCTGCCACTCAGGTGTCTAAAGAAAAACCAACAAGAAGGTTGAGATTAAAATTACTTACTTCTATTTGTTTGCCAGGATGACGGCCCTCCTGTTTCTCAGTTTAGCCCTCTACCTAGCAATCACATCTATGGTCACGCAGTCAGAACTGGGCAGAGCCAAGACAAAAAGTCAACAATCCTTAGGTGGATTCTCAGTAACAGCCTCATCGTTAGGGCCTTGTTTTAGCTTTAGCGTGTCTAATGTTAACTCGGTCAACACCGCTACACTGAAATGCCAGGTAGTTGAATCACAAACCGTTACCAAAACTTTGCAAGATACTGTGTTGGTTTTGAAAGGTTTGCTCCGAAGCTTCAGTCAAACTCAACGAGGTCTTGAACTTGTTGCTCTTTATGTTAAAGGTTGATTATGCTCACACACAGCTGGTGTCTATGTTACTCCCAGAGGTAGCTACAAACATTAGCTTTTCAGTAAACACTTTAGAGATTTCACCTCATCTTGCCCCTTCTTCAGTAGTCACAGATTTACTCTTCGTTGCCATTCAAAGAACAATGATAACATTCCATGTTCACCCAGTTTTCCAGACCAAAGGTCCCAAACACCCTATGACTCAGACATCAGTGGAACCATGGTTTAGTCCGGCTAAACCAATCCAATTTGAACTACCTTGAGTTACCTCAATATCACGTAGCTGAAACATTTACCTTAAGTATGTAACATTTACATACTTTTTATTTTTGAACTTTGGTACCCAGAATTTTCTTTTTGTTCTTGGGTACCCAGCATTTTTGAGTCTGCATGCATATACAGTATATTTTAGTATATTTTAGACAATTTTTATATTTGTCCATATTCAATTTTTTTTTTTTGAAGATTTTTAGAAGTTTGTTTTTTGTAAACCAAACCCAAAGATCTATACTCAGGAATAGATTATGTTTACAAGTTAGTGCTTATGGACATCAGAACCGTTAGCTCAGCAGTTGAGTCAAGAGTCGCCAATTGGAACCAGCCGCCAAGGATGTGTACCAAAGCTGACCAAAGCTCACCATTGATACAGAGGGGGGAT
>CM035841.1:254902006-254948703 GCA_020510985.1 Pholidichthys leucotaenia | reverse complement strand
CCAGTAGGGGTCACCGCACAGGGTGCTCTGGTCCGCTCACGCTACATGGATGTAGCTCTGATGGACTCGCCCTCCCAGTACTTTTTTGGACTGGAGGGGAAAAATGGACAGAGAAAGCTCATTCACTCCTTGTTGGGCGATGACGGGAGAACAATCTCCACAGCAGCAGAGATCAGGAAACACGCTGCTAGCTTTTACAGTGAATTGTTTAGAGCAGAGTGGAGGGAGGACACGTCACTGGGCCAGGTTTTCCTTGATGGTCTTCCAGTGCTCTCAGAGGACCTTGTTGCCGGCTTGGATGCTCCACTGTCTCTGTCTGAGCTGCATACGGCGCTAATGAGCCTCCAGAATGGAAAATCACCAGGCATAGATGGTCTCTCTGTGGACTTTTTTAAGGAATTCTGGCCCCTGCTTGGTCCAGACCTGCTGGAGGTTCTCCAAGATAGCTTGGAAAGGGGGACCCTACCCACGACCTGCAGGAGGGCCATCATCACACTGTTGCCGAAAAAGGGGGACCTCCAGAGCCTAAAGAACTGGAGGCCAGTCTCTTTGCTCTGCACAGACTACAAGATTCTCTCAAAAGCTCTGGCCCGAAGACTGAGAAAGGTGATGAGCGAGCTCATTCATGTAGACCAGACTTACTGTGTGCCTGGCAGGCTGATTAGTGACAACGTCACTTTAATTCGGGATATTTTGGAGGTCTCTGGTTCATTGGCGGTAGAAACTGGTTTGATTTCAATTGACCAGGAAAAGGCGTTTGATCGGGTTGAACACCAATATTTATGGACAGTTTTAACAGCTTTTGGGTTCAGCCCAGGCTTCATAGCCAGGATACGGGTCTTGTACAGTGACATTGAGAGTGTGCTGAAGATAAATGGGGGCCTGTCTGCCCCTTTAAAAGTCCAGAGGGGGGTTCGGCAGGGCTGCCCTCTCTCAGGGATGCTGTACTCCCTCGCCATAGAGCCTTTGCTTCACTGCCTGAGAAGGGATCTATCAGGAGTTACTTTTCCTGGCTGTGACACCACGTTCAAGCTGTCGGCCTATGCAGATGATGTAGTCATTCTGCTAAATAAGCAGAGTGACATTGACGTTCTGGTTAGGAGTGTCAATCTTTTTGGCCAACTTTCCTCTGCAAAGATAAACTGGGGAAAAAGCGAGGCTCTGATGGTGGGGGAGAAACTAGAAAATCAGCTCACGCTGCCGGGTGGGTTGATTTGGAAAAAAGGAGGTTTTAAGTATCTTGGTGTCTTTATTGGAAATCAGTAGTTTGAGCAAAAAAATTGGGATGGGGTCATAGAGAAAATTAACGGGAGACTAAACAAGTGGAAGTGGCTAATGCCAAGAATATCTTTTAGAGGAAGAGTGCTCATTTTAAATAATCTTGTTTCCTCATCCCTGTGGCACCGCCTCATGTGCATGGACCCCCCTGCTGGTTTGTTGTCCAAAATTCAGTCTGTTTTGGTGGACTTTTTTTGGGGGGGTGGACTCCACTGGGTTCCTCAAGCCCTGTTATTTCTTCCCAAAGAGGAGGGGGGGCAAGGAGTGATTCATTTAGCTAGTAGAGGTGCTGCTTTTAGACTGACTTTCATACAGAGACTGCTGACGGGCCCCCAGGACCTGGTATGGAGGCCTTTGGCCTGTGTTATTTTACAGAGAGTCCTTGGGCTTGGGCTAGACCTCCCTGTGTTTTTAATGGATTTTAAGAACTCTAATGCACTGTCTTTACCCAGTTTTTACCGCAGTCTCTTTTCAGTGTGGACTCTTTTTAAAAAACAAAGAGGGCCATGCGATTCCCTCTACTGGTTGTTGAGGGAGCCGCTGGTTTTTGGTGGTCGCCTTGGTGTCCTGCCGGGAGTTGGAAGGACCTTCCTTGATAGGCTGTGTTCCAGGAATATTCTCACTCTGAAGCAAGTGGTGGAACTGGCTGGTCCTGGCCTCAACAACGCCTCAGCTTTAGCAGCTCATCTTGGTGTCAGGTCGAATCGTTTCATCGATGGTCTTCTTGCACACTGGAAACAGGAGCTTCATGGACTTGAGCACTCCCTACTCTTGGACTTTTGCAATGGCACGCTGCAGCCAGAAAGCACTGACCCCTTTCCCTCTCTCACGCTCTATATGGACTTTGACGTCGCTCCTTGCTCCTTACTGGCATTCTGTGCTCCCACTGGTGTGGACTTTGGAGGAGCCAGTGGTAAGGCACTCTACAGACTGGTGGTGATGGCACTCAACAAGGACCGATTGAACACCTGTGTGGACACTCCTTGGAGAGCCTATTTTAAACTAGGAAAAGGGCATCGGCCTGCCTGGAGGGCTCTTTACAAAGCCCCTCTCCCTAAAAGGCATGGAGACTTACAGTGGAGGGTCCTGCATGGTATTATAGCTGTCAATGCTTTTGTTTCTGTGATTAACAGCAGTGTCAGTGATCAGTGTGTTTTTTGTTCCTCTAGGGAGACTGTTTTTCATTGTTTTATTGAATGTCAGCGCCTGAGTGGCCTCTTTGAACTTCTCACAAAACTTTTTCATATTTTTAAGGAAGTTTTCTCTAAGCAGGTTTTCATTTGTGGTTTTATGTACATTCGTCGTTTTAAGCAGAAGTGTCAACTACTGAACTTTGTTTTAGGGCAGGCAAAGTTGGCTATCTATGTAAGCCGGAGAAGAAAACTTGAAAATGTTGAGAATGATGTTGATGTCAAAATTTTATTTGTGAGGCTACTTAAAGCCAGAATCAGGCTGGACTTTCAGTTTTTTATGGGGAATGGGGATGTGGAAGGTTTCAGGACCCTCTGGTCCCTGGAGAATGTCCTCTGTTCAGTTCATGATGGACAGCTTTTTTTGGGGCGTTTTTTGGGGGATTAATTTTCTGTGTAACATAGCATGATATAGAAATTGTATTGACTGATGGACAAGTGTGTTTATTAAAGATCTTTTAAAAATCAAAATCTCTCTCTCTCTCTCTCTCTCACACACACACAAACACTTGTGATTACTTTTAGATTTTTACAATATTTTCATAGCCGAGAGTCATCTTATCCACCCTAGGGTGATATAAAAACCTGACTCTCCTAACACAAGTAATGAATGATTAAGCACATAATAACAGCAATAGCTGCTGGAGAAAGATAAAAGAAGAACAATAGCGTCATCATATCCTCCCCTTATGTGACTTTTTATTTTATTGACAGCCATCTAAAGAATCAAGATAATCTAATTCAGGGGTCACCAACTGGTGGACTCCGGTCCGGACCCCGAGAGTCCTCCATCCAACCCCAAAAGTCTTTTCATACAATTTTGGAAAAAAGGAGACTGTTTTGTTTGGCTGAAAGAAAAACACTAAACTAAAAACTGTACCAGCAGCTGAATGGACAGTTTATGGCGCAAGCCCTTGGATGCTCCCCATAGACTCATGCAGACTCCACTAGTCTCCCCTCTCAAACTCCACTGTCTGCAGACTGTGGATCTGACCACTCCAGTGGGTATGCAGCGGGTTGCAAAATCACAGTTCGCTGCTGCCATCTCTCTCTCTCTCTCTCACACACACACACACACACACACACACACACACACAAAAGGCCAGAATATCCAGATATCCGCGCTTTATTCCTGGTCTGTATCCACGGAATGAAGCGCTGTTGTGAAATTGAGTGTATTTACCATGACGCTTCTGTCTCCGAATCTGCCGAGAGTGGTCTGTGCTGCAACGCAGGGGTGAAGCCTGTTCCTCAGGGACTGTGAACCCTTTGGGCCCGCATGACGCTGGAGGTCCTTTTTGTAGCCTCCAATATCAGGTAAAAAATACATAAAAGCGCCATGTGTTACTGATCATTAAAAGTTCCACCTCTCCTCCCCTGTACCCATGGAGTTGTAACTTTGTCCATGCTGTAACAAAGTTTACTGTGGAAACACACACACAAGGAATTCTGTAGCATGGAATTAACCATCTTCTACCGCTTAATCCTTTTCGGGTCTCAGGGGGGCTGGAGCCTATCTCAGCATCTTTGACCAAGAGGCAGGGTACACCCTGGACAGATCATCAGTCCATCACAGGGCCAACACAGAGAGACAGACAACCATTCACTCTCACATTCACACCTAAGGACAATTTAAAATCCCCAGTTGATGCCAATTAACCTAACCTGCATGTTTTTTGGCTTGTGGGAGGAAACCAGAGTACCCGGAGTAAACCCACGCAGACACAGGAAGAACATGCAAACTCTGCACAGAAGGGTCACCGATGGTCAGAGGCATGGAATTATGTTTTGCCAATTTTTTTGAAGCCTACAGTTTAAAATCATTCTTATACTTAAAGTATAATATAGAGGTGGACTTTTTGTGATTTTTTTTATATTAATCTTTTTTTAAATGCAATGCCATTTACAGTAGCTTATGTTCTCCTGTAAAACTTTTTTATAATTTGTAGATTTTAGAATTTCATAGATATTTATTTAGTGTCAACAAACACAGTGTTCTCCTGTATTACAAAATTTTATATTACATGTTTTGTTTGAAATTGAGCAAAGAATTAATTTAATTTTTTGTAAAAAAAAAAAAAAAAATGATACCGAACTAAAAGCAGCTAAAACATGAGCTTTATAAAATAATATGTGAAAGGAAGTTACATGATAGTGGACTGCCTGGACACCGCTGTGGTCTTCTGAAACAATGTCCATGAAAGGATGGCAGCTCTTAAAAGCACATTTTGAGATAAATTTGTCCATGTGACTTGCTACTTTTCTCTTCCATTTGTTTTATTAAAATAGAAGAAATTCATAGGTCATTGCAAATACTTTTCTTTAAAAGTACTAAGCTGTCTCACAGTGGGAGGGAAAAAATCCTGAATAGGAAAAAAATGCATCAGGGTGCATCACAAATCATTTTGGAATCAAATCGGAACTCTGAATCATAATCAAATCATGAGATGCCCAAAGATTCCCACACCCAGTTCGGACCTCAGCTGGGGAGGAGGACCGACTTATTGGACAGTGTGCAAACCCTGATCTAATCCCATTAGCCACTGAGATGAAGAGTCCACTAAATGAGTCCACTAAATGACAATTTGGAGGTTGAAAAGATAGGATTAGTACGATAGTTTTCCAGGCTTCTATTTGCGTATTAGCCATTAGCTCAGCGGCAACAGTTTGCTAACTATGGCTGCAATGTGTATGTTATTGATCTAAGGCAGGGGTGTCCAACCATGTGACATGGAGAGCCAAGACCCTGCAGGTTTTCTCTTCTACCCAGTCTCTTCAGCAGGTGTTTTCACTTATCAGCAACCAGTGGGAAGAAGTTCACTGAAATCTGCTGTTGAAGACACTGGTTGGAGGTAAAACCTGCAGGGTCTTGGCTCTCCATGGCACATGGTTGGACACCCCTGATCTAAGGAATCAATAACAGGATGTTAGGATGACAGTACCTTATCATCCTAACAGAGCACTATGCTCCCAAAATGCAGGATTACTTGTAATATCTATCATCTATAAAAGTACAATGGGAGGCAGAGCCTTCAGTTATCAGGCTCCTCTCCTTTGGAACCAGCTGCCAGTCTGGATTTGGGAGTCAGACTCAATCTGTTTTTAAGAATAAGGTTAAAAGTTTTTGACATGGCCTATAGTTAGGGTGGGATCAAGTGCCCCTGAGCCCTCCCTTAGTTATGCTGCTAATAGGTTTAGACAGCCAGAGGACCTCCAACAATGCACTGGGCTTCACTCCTTTCTTCACTCTCAGTAAAATATTTTTGCTGGTCATTAACATCCGTTTGTTCTCTCCCACTGATTGAGTCCCCATCGTGCTGGTTGCTCTGTACATGTCTCTTCTTCTTCTTCTTCCTCTTCTTCTTCCTCTTCCTCTTCTTCTTCTTCTCTATCCCTTCACCCCCCAGCCAGTCACAGCAGATGACTGCCCCTCCCTGAGCCTGGTTCTGCTGGAGGATTCCTCCTGCTAAAAGGGAGTTTTCCTCTCCACCGTCGCCATGTGTTTACTCACAGGGGATCGCCTGATTGCTGGGGACTTTCTGCAATTGTGTGGTTTTCCTCTACAGTTTGAAAGTGCTATGAGATGACTGTTGTTGTGAAATGGCGCTATATAAATAAAGTTGAATTGAATTGAAATTGAATAGTTCCATATAGAATATCAGTTTTTGGTGTGACCAGGTACAATCAATCCCAATTCCAATGAAGTTGGGATGTCATGTAAAATGCAAATAAAAACAAAATACAATGATTTAAAAAACCTTTTTAACTTAAAATCAGTTGAATACACAACAAAGACAATGTATTTAATCTTCAAACTGATAAACTTTACTGGGGTTTTTTGCATATATTTCTTGTTTATCAACAACAGACTTGGTTGGTTCCAATTTTCATTGGAAGTCTAATATTTATATGGTGGAAATTCCATGTATTTTTGACTGACGGACTATGTTACTCATTTTTTTATTTTACTTGACCTTTATTTAACCAGGCAAGTCTTTTTTTTGGGGGGGGGGGGGGGTGGTCACATTCAGTATAAAAGCTCAATGACCAACACTGATATAATATACTGTAGGCAAGAAATGTTGACACACAGCTGACTGACAATAACAGTGTCAAAACAATGCAACAGTCAAGATAAATAAATAAATCAATACAGAGCCAAAAGCAGATAAAACATCAGCTTCATAAAATGTGTGAAAGTAGGTTAAAAGATATTAGCCTGCCTGAAAACAGCTACAGACTTCTGAAAAAATGTCCACGAGGCAGTTCTTAAAAGCATATTTTGAGATACATTTATCCTTTATTAATGTTTTTTTTTGGGGGGGGTGATTCCAGTCTTGTTGCACATAACACGAGAATGTTTGGTGCAAGTCTATTATTTGTTAAACTCAGGGTACTCTGAAGTCCGTGTTACAACAAATATGCTGCTGTAGGTATACTTTTCAAGTTGTTTTTTTTAAGTTGAATATATGCCGGCACATGTAACATTCCATGTGACTTGTCATATAATAATAATAATAATAATAATAATGATTGCATTTAAATACTGTCTTTCAAGATAAATTTCTCTTCTCTTCTTGCTTTATTGCAAGATATTGGAATTTAATTCGTGGGTCATTGCTTTCAAAGCACCAAACTGTCACACAGTGGGAAGGGGAATAAAATCCTGAATAGAAAAAAAATGCATCGTTCAAGAATCAAATCAGAGCCTTCGAATCATAACCAAATCAGATCACGAGAAGCCTATTCCTTCCTGTTTGCCATGGTAATGGACAGGCTGACAGATAAGGTTGGGCAGGAGTCTCTATGGACCATAATGTTTGCAAATGACATTGTGATCTGTAGTGAGTAGGTAGCAGGTGGAAGAGAACCTGGAGAGGTGGCGGTATGCTTTGGACAGAAGAGGAATGAAAGTCAGTAGAAGCAAGACAGAATACATGTGTGCGAATGAGAGGGAGGCAGCAGGTGTAACAGTGAAGATGCAAGGAGTGGAGGTAGTGAAGGAAGATGAGTTTAAATACCTGGGGTCAACCATCCAAGAGGAAGAGAGTGCAGGTAGGGTGGAGTGGGTGTCAGGCGTGATTTGTGACAGAAAGGTAGCAGCTAGAGTGAAAGGAAAGATTTACAAGACAGTAATGAGGCCTGCTATGATGTATGGTTTGGAGACAGTGGCACTGACAAAAAACAGGAGGCGGAGCTGGATTGGCAGAGTGGAATATGCTAAGATTCTCATTGGGAGTGACTAGGAGGGGCAGGATTAGAAATGAGTATATCAGAGGGACAGCTCAGGTTGAGCAGTTTGGGGGCAAACTAAGAGAGGCAAGGCCGAGATGGCTTGGACATGTGCAGAGGATGGATAGTGGAGATATTGGACAAAGGATGTTGAAGATGGAGCTGCCAGGCAGGAGGAGAAGAGGAAAACCACAGAGAAGATTCATGGATGTACTGAAGGAGGACATGGAGAGGGTTGGGTTTACAGAGAAAGATGCAAGGGATAGGGTGAGATGGAGGCTGATGATCCGCTGTAGCAACCCCTAAAGGGAGCAGCCGAAAGAAGAAGAGGTAGCTGCTATATGTTAGCTATGTTGTGAGATGAAGGTTAACACTACAAAATGGAGCTTTACGCGGTAATGTAATGCTTAAAGTTATGTTATATGCAATAAACACTGCAATAAGCATCGCAATAAATCACCTTTGATACTGAGTGTTTGGTACAATTACTACTGCTCTTTAAGAAAGAAAGTTCCACACGTTGGTCAATGCAAGTTTCTTCAATACAAAAAAGTAGTCGATTACTCGAGTAATCATTTGATTACGGTGATAAATTACTTGATTACTAAAATAATCGATAGCTGCAGCCCGAATATAATATAAACTTGATACGTAGTGTTTGTCTCCGCCAACTGTTTTGTAAATAGGTAGATAGGGCGGCGCGGTGGAAGAGTGGTTAGTACTGCGGCAGCACAGCAACTCACCCTTGGCCGGGGGATCCTGGGTTCGATCCCAGCCCCCGACCAACAGTGATCTGTGTGGAGTTTGCATGTTCTCCCCATGTCTGCGTGGGTTTACTCCGGGATTTCTCCGGTTTCCTCCCACATGCCAAAAACATGCAAGGTTAATTGGCATCAAACCGGGCATTCTAAATTGTCCTTAGGTATGACTGTGAGAGTGAATGGTTGTCTGTCTCTCTGTGTTGGCCCTGCGATGGACTGGCGATCTGTCCAGGGTGGACCCTGCCTCTCGCCCAAAGATGCTGGGATAGGCTCCAGCCCCCCAGCCCCGCCCCCCTCACGCAACCCGAAAAGGATTAAGCGGAAGAAGATGAATGAATGAATGAATAAACTTGATAGGCCATTATAGTATCTTAATTGCACTTACTATCCTGTCACAAATGCACTTGTAATTTAATATAATTAATGTGTGCTGAAAACCAACCAATAATATATCAGAATTTTTATTTTTCCAGTCACAGAAAATCAGTATGGGTACCAACAGGGTGTTGGGTGTTTAGGTTCTAGAATACATATTCTCCATTAAGAATAGAAAACCAGTATGTATTAAAGTAGTCAGGGTTAATGTGATTACACAGTTCAATAAAATGCATTAATTTGCATTGATTTATCTCACACGAATACATGTGGGATGGGAGGTCAACATTCAGTTTTTAAGAAATAGAGATACACTGGTAAAAAGAGACAGAGTAGCAAAAGGTCTCCCAGGGTTCAAAGGTCAGTGGAAGTTGCCTCCAGGTGTCATCTGCATTCAAAACACAACCATTTTCAGCACAGCATACACTTAAGAACCAGGAAAAAATACAATCCTGAGTCAGCCAGATCATATGTTGGCATGTCTCAGTGTGACTAGATATAAAGAAGGAAGCAGGAAGAAGGAAATGGGTGCAAACAAGCGAACAGAGGAGGCCAGAATCCAGTCATCTATCTTCCTAAAGTGTCCCTTCCCAACCACTTCGACTTCTGTTAGCAGCCAATCAGGTAAGAAGACATCCAAGAGTGTGTCAAGTGCCTCATTGTTACGTGTTAGGATCCATGTGTGCATATAGTTCTACAGCCATGAGCACACAGGAGAAGACCAACACCCAGTATATTTAACATGATAAATATATACCAGCTTCAAACTCATGATGCTCTGCTTATCTAAATTCTTCTTCTTGCTCTGTTCTCATTCATTTCTCTACAGGACATTGTAGCTCATAATTAAATTAATGTCATACTTTGTACCTAGAAACCAAGATAATTTCCATATGTTTATCCTATAGCAGACTCACCCCTGAGAGCTCTTACTGGAGGAGATGAGTGGCTCAGCATTTTCCTCAAAGGCTGCACCAAAGTATGGCTTAAAACTGAATGAGTGACATGGATAAAACTTCAGCCATTAGCAAAGATCTAAAAGTAACTTAAATCTTGCTTGAAAGATGAAAGATTAAAAAATAAACAATAAGCAGCAGCACTAATGGACAGTAATAAAAAAAACAGTTAACCAGCTTGTGGACAATGGTAGCGTCTTGCTTATTTCCAGGTAATAAAAAAGACATGAGAAAAGGTCTGCTGCTACATACGAGATATTGATATTTTTACAGCAGCCCAGATGAGTTTGAAATCACCTAAATTAGTTCATCAAGAGCACAGTGGCCCATAAGTGTTTTTTGCTTTCATGGCCCTGCGATGGACTGGCGATCTGTCCAGGGTGTAGCCTGCCTCTCGCCCAAAGATGCTGGGATAGGCTCCTGCCCCCCCGCGACCCAAAAAGGATTAAGCCGAAGAAGATGAATGAATGAATGAATGAATGAATGTAACCCACATATAGCTACATTAGGCACAAGTATGGGACACAACACCACTACTTAACAACAGATAATCATCTTTTAAGAACTAAACACAACTCCATGATGGATGATTTTCCAGTGGAAGATGCCACATACAGAGGCAGTCAGGCAATAACTCATTTTACAAGCCAAGCCTTGTAAATCCATATGCATACACTGCTTTCACTTGTCTTAAATGGCAAAGACGAGACTTTCTATCATTTCAGTGGGATGATTTTTATTCTTTTTTTAATATCCCCACTGAGACCTGAAGCAAGATCAGACAAGAATGTGTATTGAAAATTTCCCTTAGCGTAACAAGGATTCCATCTGTCAAATAAGCAAAGCAAATACCTATAAAAGTTAAACAAGGAGCATTAACAGCTGGATAAATGCACTTCCTTTTCACCTGGCATTTGTCTTCCCTTTGTAACCAGCCTCTCTCTGGCCAAACTGGGTAATAAAATCCTGTGGAGCGGGCAAGGTAGACATGGAACCATCTGTTCAGCTGATATGTGGATGGGTGTCTTAGGGCTGGCCTGTTCTGCAGGTGTCTGAGAGGTGAACGGATACCTGGCTGCAAGCCTGAGAGTGTTGACAGACTGCAGGCACATGGCCGGGAGAACAGACAAGTTTATCTGAGTCACAAAGTCTTCTTTCTTTAATCTGTGACCTCTCAGTCCAATTCTTTTTTAGTGATAAATTTGTCTTTTATCTCTGACGCCCACTGAGCCATCCAACACCACTGCAAAAAAGCAGAGGTGTAGATTATGCGTCGGGGGTCTGCAACCAGTGGCTAAGGAGCCACATGCACCTTATTTCTGACAAAGATAAGATACTCCTCAGTGCACTCATCATGTCCCACAAGGGGTGTGACTCGGACTCCAACAGAGACGACAGCTTAACCACCATCCTCCTCCCTCCTATCACCTCCACTGGTGTTGAGGCGGCGCACCCCAGAACAGAGCTGACCTTCTTAATCAACCTGTTCAGCTTCTTCCTGTCGGCAGTTGTGATGCTGCTGCCCCAGCAGACCACTCCATACATGATAACTGATGCTACCACAGAGTTGTAAAAGGTCTTCAGGAGTGCTCCTCTCATAAAATGAATGATTTTGATTCATCTACAGATATGACGTGAAAACTGGAGTTCACTGGAATGATACCCACCCTGTGAGCTTCATCTCAACCCATTTTGATGACAGTGGGAGCATTCCTGAGCATCTAAATCCACACCATTAGCTCTGCTACGGCTACTACAGTTAGCTAAACAATCGTGGTCTTTATTGCCACTTTCTTTAAATTCTAGTCACTCTGCTAAGCATCCCTGTTCCCACCTGGTTCACTACTCCACAATCGATAATACAGTGCTACGAAAAAGCACTTGACCCCTTAATGATTTCTTATATTTTTGCATTTTGGCGGTGTGGTGGAGCAGTGGTTAGCACTGCACCAGCACAGCAACTCACCCTTGGCCATGGGATCCCTGGTTCGATCCCAGCCCCTGACTAACAGTGATCTGTGTGGAGTTTGCATGTTCTCCCCGTATCTGCGTGGGTTTACTCCGGGAGTTCTCCGGTTTCCTCCCACAGGCCAAAAACATGCAAGTTAGGTTAATTGGAGACTCTAAAGTGGCCCTAGGTGTGAATGTGTGTGTGAATGGTTAAGGGATAGCGTCGTACCGTGGCTGCTTCATCCATCCAGGTGGATGCCCTCAATTTTCCCTCTGGGGATCAATAAAGTATACAAAAAATACAGTATGTGTCACACTTCAATGTTTCAGATCACCAAACAAGTTTTGATACTGGACAAAATACAATAAAATACAGCATGCAGTTTTTAAATGATGATTTTATTTTTTAAGGGGAAAAAAGCAATACAAATCAAACTGGCCCCCTGTGAAAAAGTAATTGCCCTCCATCACTTAAAAGGAACCTGTCTGGCAAAGTGAAGTAGGCTGAAAGACCTCAAAAAGCAACGCATCATGCCTCGCTCTAAAGAAATTCAAGAACAAGTGATAAACAACAAGACAGAAAAAATCTGAAGAACTGCAGGTCTCACTTGCCTCAGTTTGGACACTGGTCCAGGATTCAACAATAATAATACACTTTATTTGTATAG
Organism: Pholidichthys leucotaenia; assembly: GCA_020510985.1. Lineage (NCBI taxonomy): Eukaryota > Metazoa > Chordata > Actinopteri > Cichliformes > Pholidichthyidae > Pholidichthys > Pholidichthys leucotaenia. Next base: position 254,936,293 of record CM035841.1, on the reverse strand, counting down.
CCCTTTCCAAGACACTCAAAGATGCTTTAGATTAACTCTGAAGTCTTTTATTTTCTTATTTATTTACTATTTGATACAGTGGATTATCATATCTTATTACAGTGGCTTAGAGAGTGGGTAGGGTTATTTGGGAAAGTCTTCAGCCTCATTCATGCTGCATTTCCCCTCTAGTCTGCTTTGGTCCGCGTGCGCTTTGGATGAGCCCGGTGCGTACGCGGCGTTGTACATGCTCACTTTTTTCATCTACCAGGCCAAGCAGTTGATGCATGCACACAACTGTCATTTGTAGTTTCGCCCCAGCCCTATAGGTAGCGCAAATGCACTAACATGTCAGTTTGTTCACCGGCTATAAAACACAAGAATGATGCACATTTTCTTTTTGTAGCAACAACAATGGCATCATTTCAAGGAAAAGGGGGAATTACCATTTTCCAGTGCTCTTCTCCGCTCAAGCTGCTGCTGTAAAAGGATTCATGTATGTTTATTCCTGTCTTCCGCCTCCTCATTGTCTTCCTCGTCTACTTTGTCTTCGTATGCTGTGTTAATAGTGCCATCTCTTAGTCTCTCTCAGTCTTACGCATGCTCTGTCAACGCGTTCAGATCGTTTGCAGGCCGCGCAGTCACAAAATATGGGCTGCATGCGGTCGCCCACTGTAGAGTCCTGCATACACTAGCGGATAAATTTTGTCATACGAGGTTTCCAGTTGCACGTATGCGGACAGCGGAGGTGCAGCATGAATCCAGCTTTACAATGGTTTTCCTCTTATCTCTCTAATAGAAGTTTTTCAGTAACTGTTGGTTCTTTTATCTCGTAGTCTGCTGCTTTAACTTGTAGGGTGCCTCGGGGCTCTATACTGGGTCTTCTTTTGTTTGCTATTTATATGCTGTCATAATCAGGTGAGTGTGCCCCCCCTCCCTTTTTGTGGGAGGTTCCTCATCTTGGCCCCAGCTCCGCAGGTGATCAGCACACCTGCGTGAGTGGACGCACCTGCTGCCTCTGCCTTGCCAGCGCTTATAAGGACCAATTTGTGAACGCTCCAGCGCCGGTTTGTTGGGTTGCTGCCTCTGTGGTGCATCTCTGGGGGTTGTTGTGCACTCACCTGCTCCATCATCATCATCGCTCCAGGCTGTCTCTTTCCACCCAGCTCCACACCTTCACAACTCCCTGCCAGCTCCATCCCACTGGTTCACCTGTTTCCTGCTGGGTTCCTCTGCCGGGTTCTCTGCTCGCCTCTTGTAAGATACATCCTTGCAATTCCCTGTTCCTGGTCTCCCTCCTCTTTGCTAACCAGCTCTCGTCTCCCTCTTACAGGCTGGGTTCTCCTCTGGCGAGTGGCATCTTTCTCTTTGCGTTCACTTTGATCAATAAAATTGTGTTTAAACGTAGCTTTTCTGTGTCATGTGCGTTCACTGGTGTAGCATCCTGCACGTGAGCTGATCATTCTCTCAACCATGACATATGCTTCCCTTGGGTTTTATTGTACACAAATTTAAAGGTGTCTCCTATCATTTTTATGCAGATGATATCCAGCTGTACTTTTCCTTTAAACCAAATGACACTTTTAATTTTAAACTTATTTATGACTGTCTGTCTGAGATCAAGGAGTGGTTGAGTAACAATTTTCTACAACTCAACACTGATAAAACTGAGATCCTTATTGTAGCACCAGAACAGTATAGCTCCAAAGGTGTTGGATAGTATTGGGTCACTGAGCTCACATATACGGGCTGATCTTAAAAATCTAGGAGTTATTTTTTGATCAGTCCATGTCTTTTGATAAACATGTTAAGTCATTAACTAAGTCATATTTTTATCATCTCCGAAATATCTCTAAAATTAGATTGTTGGTCTCATAGAATCAGCTGGAAACAATTATACATGCCTTCGTCTCTTCACGTCTGGACTACTGTAATGCTCTTTTTACATGTTTGTATAAGTCTTCTATAGATCGCTTACAGTCAGTCCAGAATGCTGCTGCTCGTCTCCTAACTCGATCTAGTAGGTGCTGTCATATAACTCTCATTTAATCCTCCCTGCATTGGCTTCCCATTAATTTTAGAATTCATTTAAAAATTCTTGTTTTTACTTATAAAACCATTCATGGTGAGGCTCCTTCTTATATCTGTGACCTACTGCATCCATACTCTCCGAGCAGGCCTGTTAGGTCTTTGAGTCAGAACCTTCTTTCAGTACCAAAAACTAGATTGAAGACCAAAGGTGACAGAGCCCTTGCAGCTGTTGTACCAAATTTATAGAACTCCCTACCCTTCATTTTAAGAACTGCACCTTCACTTGCTCATTTTAAGAAGCAGTTAAAAATCCATCTTTTTACTTTGGTGTTTTATTAATCCTCTGCTGGTTCTCCTTGTGTCTTTTATTGTTTACTGTTTTTTATTCCTGTGTCTTTTACCATCTTATTTATTTACTGTTTGATTTTATGGAAAGCACTTTGTGACCCTGTCTGTGAAAAGTGCTCTACAAATAAACATATTATTATTATTATTATTATTATTATTACATTAGAGTAAAAAAAATGCACAATTAAAATTAAAGATTAAAAGCAAGTCTGAACAGGTGGGTTCTGAGTAATGATTTGAAGGAGTTTAAGTCTGTGCAGTCACGGATGTGTTGGGAGAGAGAGTTCCAGAGGGAGGGGGGCGGCGATGGAAAAGGCTTTGTCCCCCTAGGTTCTGTGCTTGGTTCTGTGTGGTGGAGAGAGGAGGTTTGCATCAGAAGAACGGTGGCAGCGGGGAAGGGGGGGAGTGCCGGAGCAACAGGTCGGTAAGAGAAGAAGGGGCCTGGTGATGGAGGGCTTTTTAAAGGTGAGGACAAGGACTTTGAACTGTATGCGTTGTGAGACTGGGAGCCAGTGGAGGTTCTGGAGTATAGGGGTGATGTGGTCGTGGGAGCGGGACTGGGTAAAGAGGTGGGTGGCTGAGTTCTGGATGTATTGAGGTTTCTGGAGGACACATATGCGCACGCTTTGACTAAATGATGACAATGACAAAAAACACCCAAATAACGAAATACAGTAAATCATTTTTTATTTACTGACAAATGGGCAACACTGATGCAACAGTTCCAGCAAAACGGATCACTCTGCTGTGTATAATAATGTTTGGTGTTTTGTACTTATAATATTGCTAATGTGGCGGGTTGATTCAACCCCCCCACAACACACAGGACAGTCAGCTCTCTTCTCTTGGTTTTTCCCGCTGCACTATTGAGATGTAATGTGCCATTCATGTATTGTGATGTAATGTGCCATGCATGTGTTGTGATGTAATGTGCCATTCATGTATTGTGTTCATGCATCCTGTCCTTACTGTGACCTAGGGACCGAGATCAATATGTCTCTCAAATGCAAATGTCTCATGCCTGTTCTGCAGTCCCTTTGATCGTACCAACTGCTGTGAATCCGCTTTGATGTATTGTCTGAGTTGGGTATAAATACTGCACAGGTTCTGTAACTCATTCTCTCAATTCCACTTCCTCAACTGCTGCTGCTGGACACAGACTTTGTGTCCTCCTTCTCCGAGAGCCGCTGGGCTCGCTCCCGGCGCGCATGCACGGCGCCGGGAGCGGAGCGCGTGACGGCGGTATGATTAATAAAACCTGCTTAAAACCACAGCATCGCTGCTTATTTTTTCATGCCGCTGCACTAAAATATAAAATGATACACTACAGTAGGTCTCAAATTATATTATATAACGATAGGAGTTGCATTTTTAGTTTTTTCTTGAAGATGGAGATGGAAGGTGACATTTTTAGATTTTCATCAAGCTCATTCCAAGTCTGTGGTCCTCTGCACACAATACTAAAGCTGGTAGATTTTAGTCTTCGATTTTTCCAAGTAATTTGGTTTTTATTTCTGGTGGTATAGGTGTGCATGGGAAGGAAGACTGGAATGCGTTCACATAATTTATAGTTGAGTTTGTGGACAACCTGATACATTATACAGGCATTCTGGAAGTAATTATACTCAGCAAGTCTTAGAAGATTGTAACGGTGGAAAAGATGTCAAGTGAGAGAATTATATTCAGACCATGATAAGGCACATATAACTTTCTTTTGGAAAACTTCTAACTTTTTTAGATGAGTTGGAAATGTGCTACACCATGGATGGATGCCATTCAGACCTGGTAGACCCAAATGTATAGTGACGGTGTGCTGGGAACGTCTGGCTGAGGCCTCTGTCTGGGAGGTTTTCAAACTCCCACCTCCGGAAGAACTTCAACCACATTCTGAGGAAGTCTGGAGACATGGAGTATGAATGAGGCATGTTCTCCACCTCCATTGTTGAAGCAGATGCCCAGAGCTGTGGCCACAAGGTTGTTGGTGCTTCTCATGGTGGCAACCAGTGGTGAGAGGGGCCATTAAGCTGAAGAAGGAGTCCTATCGAGCTTGGTTGGCTTGTGGGACTCTCGAAGCAGTTGAGGTGTACCAGCAGGTCAAGCAAAGTGCAGCTCACGTGGTTGCTGAAGCAAAAACTCGCATGTGGGAGGAGTTTGGTGAGGCCATAGAACAAGACTTTCGGTCGGCCTCGAAAAGATTCTGGGAAACTGTCCGGGGGCTCAGGAGGTGGAAGCAGCTCCCTGTCCACACTGTGTATGGTGAGGAAGGTGCACTGCTGACTTCAACTGGGGATATCGTCAGGCAGTGGAAGGAATACTTCAAGGATCTCCTCAATCACACTGACACGCCTTCCACAGAGGAAGCAGGGCTTGTGGACGAGGGGGACGACTCGCCCATCACAGGGGCTGAGGTTGCCAAGGTGGTTAAAAAACTCCTTGGTGGCTGGGCCCCCGGGGTGGATGAGATTTGCCCTGAGTACCTCAAGGCCCTACATGTTGTAGGGCTGTCGTGATTGACACGCCTCTGCAACACTGCGTGGAGGTCAGGGACAGTGCTTTTGGCATGGTAAACCGGGGTGGTGGTTTCTCTTTTCAAAAAAGGGGACAGGAGGGTGTACTCCAACTTTAGAGGGATCACATTCCTCAGCCTCCCTGGGAAGACCTAAGCCAAGGTGCTGTAGAGGAGAGTCAGGCCGTTGGTTGAACCTCGGATTGAGGAGGAGCAACATGGTTTTTGTCCTGACCATGGCACATTGGACCAACTCTTTACCCTCTCGAGAACCCTCAAGGATTTGTGGGAATTTGCCCAACCAGTTTACATGTGTTTTGTGGACTTAGACAAGGCATTCAGCTGCGTCCCTCATGGTTTTTTTGTGGGGGATGCTTTGGGAGTATGGGGTACCGGGCTTGTTGTTACGAGCTATTTGGTCTCTGTACGACCGTTGTGAGAGTTTGGTTCATATTGCCAACACTTGGTCGGACTCATTCCCAGTGAGAGTTGGACTCCGCCAGGACTGCCCTTTGTCACCGATCCCGTTCATAATTTTTATGGACAGGACTTCTAGGTGCAGCCAGGGAACGGAGGGTGTCATGCTTGGTGACCACAGGATCTCATCTCTGTTGTTTGCAGATGATGTTTTCCTGTTGGCTTCATCCAGCAATGACCTACAGGTCTTACTGGGACAGTTTGCCACTGAGTGTGAAGTGGCTGGGATGAGAATCAACACCTCCAAGTCCGAGTCCATGGTCCTCAGCCGGAAAAAGGTGGATTGTCCTCTCCAGGGTTGGGGACAAGTTCCTGCCCAAAGTGGAGGAGTTTAAGTATCTCGGGGTCTTATTCATGAGTGACGGATTGGAGCAGCATCTGCAATGATGCGGACATTGTGCCGGTCCGTTGTGGTGAAGAGGAAGCTAAGCTCTAAAGCAAAGCTGTCAATTTACTGGTCAATCTACGTTCCTACCCTCACCTATGGTCATGAGCTTTGGTAATGACCGAAACAATGAGATCACAGATACAAGCGGCTGAAATGAGCTTTCTTCGTAGGATTGCTGGACTCACCCTCAGAGATAGAGTGAGGAGCTCAGTCACCCGAGAGAGGCTCAGAGTAGAACCACTGCTCCCCCATATTGAAAGGAGCCAGTTGAGGTGATATCGGCATCTGATCAGGATGCCTCCTGGACGCCTCCCACTTGAGGTGTTTCGGGCATGTCCCACTGGGACAAGACCCCGGGGCAGACTTAGGACATGCTGAATAGACTACGTCTCCCAGCTGGTCTGGGAACGTCTTGGTATCCTCTCTGAACAGCTGGAGCAGATAGCTGGGAAGAGTGAAGTTGGATGAAGATGAAGTAGGTGAAGATGGATGAATGGATGGATGGATGGATGGCATATGATATTGTAATAATGTAAATAAGGCTCAAATAAAGTTTTATATAGAGTGAGAAGTGCTGAAAGTGGTAGAAAATGTCTCACTTTAAAAAAACAAAGCAGCATATTTAGTCAGTTTTTTGGTTCGTCGATGTGACACTTGAAATTGAGAAATTAATCGATGAAGACCCCCAAGAATTTTGTAATATTCTGTCCATTGATTTTGGGGCAAAGTTGCTTGGTGTCTGGCTTTTTCTATCTTTCTACAGTGGATATAAAAAGTCTACACACCCCTGTTCAAATGCCAGGTTTTTGTGATGTAAAAAAAATGCGACCAAGATAAATCATTTCAAAACTTTTTCCACCACTAATGTGACCTATAACTTGTACAATCCAATTGAAAAACAAACTGAAATATTTTAAGGGGAAAAATAAAAATTTAAAAAACTTACAATAACCTGGTTGCATAAATACGCACACCCTGTTATAACTGGGGATGTGGCTGTGTTCAGAATTAACCAATCACATTCAAACTCATGTTAAATGGGAGTCAACACACACCTGCCACCATTTAAAGTGCCTCTGATTAACCCCAAATAAAGTTCTACTGTTCTAGTAGGCTTTTTCTGACATTTTTGTAGTCACATCTTACAGCACAAGCCATGGTCCGCTGAGAGCTTCCAAAGCATCAGAGGGATCTCGATGTTCAAAGGTATCAGTCAGGAGATGGGTACAGAAGAATTTCCAAGGCATTAAATATACCATGGAACACAGTGAAGACAGTCATCATCAAGTGGAGAAAATATGGCACCACAGTGACATTACCAAGAACTCGACATCCCTCCAAAATTGATGAAAAGACAAAAAGAAAACTGGTCAGGGAGGCTGCCAAGAGGCCCACAGCAACATTGAAGGACCTGCAGGAATTTCTGGCAAGTACTGGCTGTTTACTACATGTGACAACAATCTCCTGCCTAGGGTGGCGAGACAGAAGCCTCATCTTACGAAGAAAAACATCCAAGCCTGGCTACATTTTGCAAAAATGCATTTGAAATCTCCCAAATGCATGTGGGAAAATGTATTATGATCCGATGAAACCAAGGTTGAACTTTTTGGCCTTAATTCCAGAAGGTATATTTGGCGCAAACAACACTGCTCATCAACAAAAGAACACCGTACTTACAGTGAAGCATGGTGGTGGCACTATCATGCTTTGGGGCTGTTTTTCTTCAGCTGGAACTGGGGCCTTTGTCATGGTGGAGGGAATTATGAACAGTTCCAAAAACCAGTCAGTATTGGCACAAAACCTTTAGGCTTCTGCTAGAAAGCTGAAGATGAAGAGGAACTTCATCTTTCAGCACGACAATGATACAAAGCACACATCCAAGTCAACAAAAGAATGGCTTCACCAGAAGAAGATTATGATGGCATCTCTGCCAGGACCCTGAGGACCTGTGCCAACCAGCTAGCTCCAGTACTGAAACACCTGCACAACCTAAGCCTGAGTCTGGAGAGAGTACCGGTGCTGTGGAAGACATCCTGCCTGGTTTCTGTCCCCAAGAAGTCATCTCCATCGGACCTGAACGACCATCGACCAGTTGCCCTCACATCTCATGTGTTGAAGGTCCTGGAGAGACTGGTCTTAGCCCACCTGAGGCCGCAGGAGAAGACACGGCTGGATCCTCTGCAGTTTGCATATCAGCCCCATTTAGGAGTTGAAGATGCTGTCATCTACCTGCTGCAACGAGCCCATCTACACCTGGATGGCAGAGGAGATACTGTGAGAATCACTTTTTTTGATTTCTCCAGTGCCTTTAACACCATCCAGCTACTGCTGCTGGGTGAGAATCTGAGGGTGATGGGGGTTGACAGCTCTGTGATCTCCTGGATTACTGACTACCTGACAGGCAGGCCACAGTTTGTCCAGCTGGGCAGTGTCTTGTCTGGAGTGGTGACTAGTGATATGGGAGCTCCACAGGGGACTGTGCTCTCTCCTTTTCTCTTTACCTTATACACCACTGACTTTCAGTACAACACAGAGTCATGCCACCTGCAGAAATTCTCTGACAACTCAGCTGTTGTAGGGTGTATAAGAGGAGGAGAGGAGGGGGAGTACAGGGCACTGGTAGACAGATTTGTGGAGTGGACAGAGCAGAATCACCTGAGGTTGAATGTCAGCAAGACCAGAGAGATGGTGATTGACTTCAGGAAGAGGAAGACGTCTTCTCAGCCACTGCAGATTAGGGGGGAGGATGTGGGAGTGGTTGAGGACTACAAATATCTGGGTGTCAGGATCAGCAGCGGGTTGGACTGGAGATCCAACACCATGCACACGAAGGGGACAAGAAGGGGCGCACAAGAAGGAGATGAGCAGACTACTTCCTGAGGAAGCTGAGATCCTTCAACAGGTGTAGCAGGATGGTGGAGCTTTTCTACCAGACCGTTGTCACCAGCGCCATCTTCTTCGCTGCTGTCTGTTGGGGTAGAAGTATCAGGGTCTGAGACACCAACAGACTTGACAAGATTATCAAGAGGGTTGGCTCTGTAATTGATCTCAGACCGGAGACCTTTGTGACAGTGGTGGAGAGGAGAACACTAAAAAAAAACTGCGATCTATCATGGACAATCCTGATCACCCCCTCCACCACACACTGGACAGACAGCGGAGCACTTTCTCCAGTAGACTACTATAGCTTCGCTGTCAAATGGCCAGGTACAGGAAATCTTTCCTGCCGCATGCCATTTCACTGTACAATAACTCACTATGATGTTGTATTCTGGTCATAACAATGCTGCCACACTGCACCTTACAGTCTAACTGGTACCTCACATTTTCACTCTGCTCCTGATAGTCCTTCATTGTGCAATGGGATGATTCATGTGTTTATACGGGTCATCATATATTAAGCTATGATGTATATAGATTTTATAGTCGTGTTAGTTTTACTTTCCATGGGTAATTCCTTTGTCTGTCATGTGTGTGTTTCTGTCATTTGGTTGTCTACTGTCATGTTGCCGTTACACTGTAATTTCCCAGTTTGGGATCAATAAAGTACATATATCTATGATTAATGTTTTGAAATGGCCCAGCCACAGTCCAGACCTGAATCTGATCGAACATCTGTGGGGTGATCTGAAGAGGGCTGTGCACATCAGGTGCTCTCACAATCTGACAGATTTGGAGTATTTTTGCAAAGAAGAGTGGCCAAATATTACCACCTCAAGATGTGCCATGCTGATAGACCCCTACCCAAAAAGACTGAGTGCTGTAATAAAAGCCAAAGGTGCTGCAACAAATTATTAGTTTAAGGGTGTATTGTAAGTTTTTTTTTTTTTTTTTTTTTTCCCCTTAAGAGATTTCAGTTTGTTTTTCAATTGAGTTGTACAGGTTATAGGTCACATTAATGGTGGAAAACGTTTTGAAATGATTTATCTTGGTCTCATTTTTTTACATCACAAAAATCTGACATTTGAACAGGGGTGTGTAGACTTTTTATATCCACTGTATCTCTTTCTTTTCTGTTTCTATTTTTCTTTTGATTTTTTTACCTTTTTGGAATGGCAAACTCACACCTTGAAAGGAAAACTGCCGATAGCACGATGGATCATTCAACTAACCAACATATGACTTACAATTGTTTCCCATCGGACTATGTTAGTTAGAACTGTGTTAGTTTCAACCACTTGAAGAATCTCAGAATACTTCGGTCATATCCACAGGCAGTCACCAGTGTTTAAAGAAACACATTCACTAGGTGTAGCGTATAATGTACAATCAAAAACGGGTAAAATATGTGCTAGAGCTGGGTGATATCTCAATACTTTTCAATATATCAGTATATTTCCACCCACGACACTGGGACAGGGACAGAATAATTTTTTTTTTTTTTAAATTAACCTGTGAACCCACCCGTTCCTCCATCTACCTTGGCCCACCAAGGCTCCAGCAGGGAACGGGCAGGGAGGACATGGCCATGGCACTGTTGCTGCAGACCTGCTATTTTCCCAACACCACATCGGGCAACATGCAGTGTTACAAGATGTCTGATTCCTGACAAGCTTGAAGCTCAACCGAGAGGGCCTGTTTGCTATAACTACCGACAGCAGAGCTGATGTTGTGAAAGTGGCGCAAGTGGACAGATGCAGTGTTTTTAGCCAAAGACTTCATCTCTCCATTAGTGAGTTGAGTGCAGTATTAGATGAATTTAAATAAGAAAAGAAAATACAACTGCATAATGTTCACTAAACACTTAGTTTACAGTATGAATAACTTACAGGGCTAATATCCTAATGTTGTCCACAAGATGAAATGTCTAGAAATGTGTAGCGTTACTATACAGCGACCACTGCCAAAACTAAAAGTCAGTTCCATAAACTACCAGACCTATTAATGTGTGAGTGTCTGTGTGTGTGTGTATGTGTGTGTGTGTGTGGGGGGGGATATAGACATCGAAATAACGACTTTAAAGCACAGTATTAATCAATGGTCTGCTATTGCTCTGGAAGTGAGATTTCTAAGAGTGGGAGAACTAATGATGCGGTAATTAAAGCAAGCGCCAAGCATCAATACCACAATAGCTTGCTGAGGAGTAACACTCAACCCCACCCCACTCTGCAGCTGGCCCTCTATTTGCATGTAAGGGAAGGAAACAGCATGTCCATTCTGAATGCAACACAAAAGATGCCCAGGCAAAGGAAACAAAACAAATGTTTCAATGTACCCCATAGTTACACATCCAGAGCCAGTATTATGCACTGCTCTTTCTCCAGAGTGAAAAATGCAAACTCTGGAGTGCCATGTGACTTGTAACAGCTGCTATGTCAGAGGTGATGGAGTATCAGTAGCAAGTGTGTATCATCATGTGTGAGTATGATCAACATGCATGTTGGCTTCCCTTAAATGGGAACTCGAGTACTTCAAGCAGTCAAATACTCATGTTCACTGAGAGACAGCAGACGTTGTTCTGACTGATGGATGATCCGGTTCAAATCAATGTAATGCACAGAAATGAGTTTTTACTCAAATGTATCTACGTGACTCAGTCATGCCTCATTTATAAAAACACAGCACACACTAACACCATCCAGGTGCTCTGACCAACAATCTGACTCTAGGCAGGAAATCCTATGAGACAAAGGCATGGAGGAAGAGCCCAGTCATGGCTATAGCCGCTAACCAGTTTGTGCCTAATGACTCGGCCAGACTTTTCAGGATGGAGACATAATAGGAAAAAAAAAAACAATGCCCTTAAGTGGGAAATGTTCACATAGTAACTACTGTATATGTAACGAGCAGCACCTGGTGGTTGGGTTTCTTGGTTCCTGCAGGTGGGGGAGAACATTAATAAGGGACAGGTGTGCATGTGGTTTTGATTGCTTTCTCCTGCGGGACACCACAGTGAGCAGCCACCCACATGCAGGAGCTAGAGTTTTATGGTTAAGTGATTTAATATAATGAGATTTGTTTGTTTTAGGATTTGGCAATAGTTTTAATCGATTTTTTTGTGTTGTATAGTGGCTGCTGCATATTTTGTGACAGAGATGGTCCCTAGAAGATGTGGGTTTCCATGATGTTAAGTGGAAACTGAATTTGGTATGTCACTTATTGGATTTTTTGGGGGGGGGACTGTGTTGTAGTGATGTATTTTTTTAACAGTTCAGCTCAGGTGTGTTGTAATGAAAGAATAAGCATTTATAGTCTTGGTATGGTTTGGAGAAAGCCAAGGTAGTCATTTTCCTGTGATTCTCAGCCACGCTAACCAGTGTTTAGCTCTATAACACCTACTAATTATACATACATGCATCACTGACTTTGTGTAATGTTCACTGTATGGTGAACACCAACTTTTAATGTAATGACTAATAATCTCAGCTTGTGCATTGGGACTTCTGCTATCAATTATTGGCATGCATTCATTATGTTGTAGAAGCCTAACGGGACTGGTTAAGGTGAATTTGTGCTTCTGTCATCTCACTCCCTCTACCCCATGCTGAAACCTCTTCTCTGGTTCTCTTTATTTCCCGTACACACAATCAACTGCACATTCCCAACTGGGCGGCTGTTGATTTAACCCAAATCATATGATGGAGACTTCCCATTCTCTCTGATCCATGTATATGTTGCATCTAGACAGTCAAAAGACTGAATAAATCAAACAGATTTTTACTTAAAGATTTTACACACATTTCAATTATTGAGAAAAAGACGCTGATAGACAAAAAAGAAGGACAGCAGAAAACAGTGATGGAGTTCCCGATCATCACTAGAAAAGACTAACATTATCACATCATGTTGTGTTGCATGTCTGTTGCATCAAAGACGCAACAGACTTACACAAATGGTCCCCTCCAGTATACAACTAGGACAATATCAGTTGCTACGGAGGGTGACAATATGTATGGCTACATATTCATACTATGTAGGATAACTAAGTAGACAGTTATGCTGTTTATTCCATCTTGCTACAATGCTCCGCACTTTGTATATATATTTATATATTTATGTGTACGTATGTATATCCACTGCTCTTATTTATATTTTTCGTATCTTCTTAATTATTGCTCTGAGTGTTGCTATCCCTGTACTGTTGCAATCCTGGAATTTCCCCATTGTGGGACTAATAAAGGCTTATCTTATCTTATCTTATCAATAAAACACACTAATAACATTCTTAAACATTCAAATACATAACAAAAATACCTACTAAATTAATGTACATCTTCACCGCAACCCAAGCCAAGCTGCTGGATCTCAAAGTGCAGTGTCTCACTCCACAGGACTCCGCTCCTCTTTCACGGCCAGCTGGGGGATGCGCCATCACGAAGCAGCTCCCCAACATTGCCTGTGGAGGTGGAGCAGAGTCATGCAGAGCCCCAGAGGATGATATGGGCGCTCTGGGGGGGTGCAGCCTCGGGTCGCGCTATAGGCGGTTGCTGCAACAGCACTGGCTGCAGGGTCATGGTGGGGCCACTGGAGGGTGGGTGGTAGCGGCGCGGGGTATACTGTGGACTGTGGACCAGTGAACCAGGTGGTAAAGAGGGATGGTTATTAGGGTGACTAAGAACTGAAGAAAATAACAATATAAGCTGCGCTTGGTTCGAGCTTCCTGGTATAAGTTTGGGGGCTAATAGGCTACCTTTAGCACCCCTCCATCTACATGCCAGACAGCCAGGCGGGCCAATAATACAGCAGTGAGCTGGTCTCAAGGACGGCAGTGGTGGCTTTTTGAACATTTGACATAGAAAAATTACCAGGAAGAGTCAAAAAACATTTTGGGGAGTTTCTCTGACAGACAAGAATACTCTGAGGTGAGTGCAATATCCCCCGCCTCCATTTTCTTTGAAGATTCCAATACTTACTGATGGAGAGCAGTTTTCAACTTTTCAATAAAATTACTGTGGCAGAACCAAATTATGATAAGCCCATCATCCCGGAATATACAACAAAGTATACAACCCATAGTTGTAGGTCAGGATCCCAAGGTGAACCTGTGTAGCAAGTATGGTGACCCGAGACAGCTTTACATGTTCTATAGTAAGAGATCATAGGCAGTGCCAACCTTGACTTTAGACCTTTTGACCCCAAACCTGTAGTCAGAGATCAGGATCCCAAGGTGAACCTGTGCAGCAAGTTTGGTGACCCTAGCTTTCTTTGTTGTTGAGATAAAGTTTACAGGATTGTACAGTGATAAGGCATAGGGAATGTTAACCTTGACCTTTGACCTTTTGACCCATAACCCATAGTCAAAGGTCAGGATCCCAAGGTGAACCCGTGCAGCAAGTTTGGTGACCCTAGCTTTCTTTGTTGTTGAGGTATAGTTCATAAGCCATTTTGATGGTCATCTTTGACCTTGTGATCCCAAAATCATAGTCACACTTCAGGGTCACAGGGCAAACCTGTGTACCAGGTTTGGTGGCCCTAGCTTTACTCATTGTACAGTAATAAGGCATAAGAAATGTTAACCTTAACCTCTGACCTGTTGACACCAAACCCATAGTCAGAAGTCGGGACCCCAAGGTGAACCTGTGTACCAGGTTTTGTGGCCCTAGCTTTACTTGTTGTACAGTGATAAGGCATAGGGAATGTTAACCTTGACCTTTGACCTTAAGACCCACAACCCATAGTCAAAGGTCAGGATCCCAAGGTGAACCTGTATACCAGGTTTGGTGGCCCTATGTTTACTTGTTTTATAGTAATAGTAAATGTAGCATTTGCCATAGTGCACCTGCATTGTTAACTTTGAACCTTTGACTCCTTGACCTAAAACCCATAGTTAGGTGAGGGCATAAGTCATCCAAGATGTGTATTAGATACAACTACTGTATCAATTTGAAAAGCCTACATCATTTCTTTCAGCAGTTACTGTGTTTACAAGATTTAGGGGAAAATCTGACCTGATCTTTGACATCATGGTCATCTGATGAAAGTGAAATTGTAATATGCGCATCATCAGAGTGTATCAAACCACGGTACCAAGTTTCAGAACAACAGGAACAAAACTGTAGGAAGAGCTGATTTCACAAGACGGTTATTGTCTATGAAGTGAGGTGAAACAGGAGGTCATAGGTCAGGGGCTACAATTCCCACAAAACTCATCCGATCAGAACCAAATTGCAATATGTAGTGTACAGTGGGGCAAAAAAGTATTTAGTCAGCCACCAATTGTGCACGTTCTCCCACTTAAAAGATGAGAGAGGTCTCCAATTTTCATCATAGGTATACCTCAGCTATGAGAGACAAAAATGAGGAAAAAAAATCCAGAAAATCACATTGTCTGATTTTTAAAAAAAACATTTGCAAATTATGGTGGAAAATAAGTATTTGGTCAATAACAAAAGTTCATCTCAATACTTTGTTATATACCCTTTGTTGGCAATGACAGAGGTCAAACGTTTTCTGTAAGTCTTCACAAGGTTTTCACACACTGTTGCTGGTATTTTGGCCCATTCCTCCATGCAGATCTCCTCCAGAGCAGTGATGTTTTGGGGCTGTCGCTGGGCAACACGGACTTTCAACTCCCTCCAAAGATTTTCTTTGGGGTTGAGATCTGGAGACTGGCTAGGCCTCTCCAGGACCTTGAAATGCTTCTTACAAAGCCACTCCTTCGTTGTCCGGGCGGTGTGTTTGGGATCATTGTCATGCTGAAAGACCCAGCCACGTTTCATCTTCAATGCCCTTGCTGATGGAAGGAGGTTTTCACTCAAAATCTCACGATACATGGCCCCATTCATTCTTTCCTTTACACGGATCAGTCGTCCTGGTCCCTTTGCAGAGAAACAGCCCCAAAGCATGATGTTTCCACCCCCATGCTTCACAGTAGGTATGGTGGTCTTTGGATGCAACTCAGCATTCTTTCTCCTCCAAACACGACAAGTTGAGTTTTTACCAAAAAGTTCTATTTTGGTTTCATCTGACCATATGACATTCTCCCAGTCCTCTTCTGGATCATCCAAATGCTCTCTAGCAAACTTCAGAAGGGCCTGGACATGTACTGGCTTAAGCAGGGGGACACATCTGGCACTGCAGGAGTTGAGTCCCTGGCGGCGTAGTGTGTTACTGATGGTAGCCTTTGTTACTTTGGTCCCAGCTCTCTGCAGGTCATTCACTAGGTCCCGAGTGTGGTTCTGGGATTTTTGCTCACCGTTCTTGTGATCATTTTGACCCCACGAGGTGAGATCTTGTGTGGAGCCCCAGATTGAGGGAGATTATCAGTGGTCTTGTATGTCTTCCATTTTCTAATAATTGCTCCCACAGTTGATTTCTTCACACCAAGCTGCTTACCTATTGCAGATTCAGTCTTCCCAGCTTGGTGCAGGTCTACAATTTTGCTTCTGGTGTCCTTTGACAGCTCTTTGGTCTTGGCCATAATGGAGTTTCGAGTCTGACTGTTTGAGGTTGTGGACAGGTGTCTTTTAAACTGATAATGAGTTCAAACAGGTGCCATTAATACAGGTAACGAGTGGAGGACAGAGGAGCCTCTTAAAGAAGAAGTTACAGGTCTATGAGAGCCAGAAATCTTGCTTGTTTGTAGGTGACCAAATACTTATTTTCCACCATAATTTGCAAATAAATTCTTTAAAAATCAAACAATGTGATTTTCTGGATTTTTTTTCCTCATTTTGTCTCTCAGAGTTGAGGTATACCTATGATGAAAATTGGAGACCTCTCTCATCTTTTAAGTGGGAGAACTTGCACAATTGGTGGCTGACTAAATACTTTTTTGCCTCACTGTATATCAAACCATGGTACCAAGTTTCAAAACATCAGACCAAAACTGTAGGAGAAGTTGATTTCACAAAAGGGGGACAGACGGACGGACGGACGCATAACATAATCCCCCCTAGGGCTTTGAGCGGCAGGGGATAATAAAAAACGAGATAAAGGCAGTGTGCTTTTTTCAGATCGTTGACTGGAAAATTTTGGACTAATTAGTGACCAGATGACACATTTGAGAGGGTTAAAACCAACAAACACACCATTTTTCAATGACCCCTTTAATTTGCAGGAGTTCAGTGTGTTATTAATACACCTGATGACTCAACATACTGACCCCAATTAAAGAATTAATGAGGATGTGTTTGAAGATTAGGGGTGTGCAATGTCATATCATTCATGAGAATACCAGTATAAATTTTTATGGCCGAGAATTTTTCCGCACATCAACACCACTGCTCCAGTACAAAGTTGCTGTATGAAGATCTATTTTATTTCCTTTTCAGCTGCTTCAGGTTGAATTTATTCAGCCAGTCGAAGGGGAAAAAAGAAGAAAAAACATTGTTCAGTGTGATGACAGCCAAAAAGCTCAAGGATCAGTCTGAGCGACGGAGAATTCTAATGCAGGTAAAATAATTCAGCATACAAGGCCCCACATCTAAAAGTGCAGCTACAATGTGGCAGTTTATATTATTTTCTTGCAGTATTTGATACAGAATTTTAAGATTATTTGAAACTCAATCTGAGTTACTGTTTGTAAACTGGAGGAATACAAGAGTTTTTGTTTATACTAATATGTTAAAGGCAAATGCTGGCCTGTGAAGCTGTCCTTTATAAATAAAAGAACCTTAGTGAGCAAGTTCAAACACCCCACACATTCCTATATCTTGTAATAAATATAATAATCTTGTGTCATATACTTGCAAAAAAAAGCATCTTTGAGTGTCTATGATAAGTGCTATATAAATCTGATGCATTATTATTATTATTATTATTATATTATTATTATTATATCAGAGTTCTTGCTGAAGAATAATACATGAGCTCATCTGATGCCAATACAAACCTGGAATGTAGCCAAAGGAAAAAGACCCCAATCTTTTTCAAAAGGAAATGTTTATATTCAAGTCCTTTAAGTTGTTGGTTAACTTTGCAGGTTAACCTCTCAACTGAGGTACGTACACTACCGTTCAAAAGTTTGGGGTCACCTCAGACAATTGTGTTTTCCATGAAAAGTCACACTTTTATTTACCACCATGAGTTGTAAAATGAATAGAAAATATAGTCAAGACATTGACAAGGTTAGAAATAATGATTTGTATTTGAAATAATAATTTTTTCCTTCAAACTTTGCTTTCGTCAAAGAATCCTCCATTTGCAGCAATTACAGCATTGCAGACCTAACATGATTGCACAAGGGTTTTCTAATCATCCATTAGCCTTCTGACGCAATGAGCAAACACATTGTACCATTAGAACACTGGAGTGATAGTTGCTGGAAATGGGCCTCTATACACCTATGTAGATACTGCACCAAAAACCAGACATTTGTAGCTAGAATAGTCATTTATCACATTAGCAATGTATAGAGTATATTTCTGATTAGTTTAAAGTTATCTTCACTGAAAAAAAGTGCTTTTCTTTCAAAAATAAGGAAATTTCTAAGTGACCCCAAACTTTTGAACGGTAGTGTATGTCAAAATCAAACTTGTTCAAGGTACTGATGAGTTAAAGCTTCTGTATAAATCTGAAGCCAGTCCAATCATGCAGTTGCAATCAAAATTATTCAACCCTGACTGCAAATTAGGTTTATTGAAAAAATGTAAAAACTAGCAACTGCTTGCAATAAACAAATAAAACGAGCAATTTAAATGGCTCAACACAAGTAATATAACAAGTGGTTTCTCCAAATTCTACACAAAATGCCACTTCTAATGACTACTGCAGTCTCAAAATTATTCAGCCACTTCATGACAAGCATCTTCAGTACTTAGTAGAGTGCCCTTTTGCTGTCATGACCTGCAAACGTGATGCATAGCCAGACACCAGCTTCTGGCAGCATTCCTGAAGAATCTTAGCCTGTTCCTCATGAGCAAAGGCCTCCAGTTCACTAATATTCTTGGATTTGTGTGCTGTAACCACCTTTTTCAAATCCCACCTGAGATCTTCAATGGGGCTCAAGTCAGGTGACTGTAATGGACATTCTAGCATCTTCTAGGAATTCTTCTGAAACCAAACCTTGGTGGACTTTGAGGTATGCTTGGGACCACTGTCCTGTTGGAAGGTCCAAAGAGGCCAAGTTTCAGCTTCCTCACAGACAGCATGACATTTTCTACCAGGATTTCCTGATACTTGACTGAATTCATCTTGCACCCCCTCACTGCAGGTTTCCAGTGCCAGAGGAAGTGAAGCAGCCCCAGAGTATCACTGAGACACCGCCATGCTTCATTCTTCGTTCTCCAGACATACTGCTGATTCATAGGCCTGAAAAGTTTCAGTTTTGCTTCATCGCCCCACAGGACAGAATCCTCAAACCTCTTTGGCTTATTTTATATGGTTTTAAGCAAATTGAAGCCAACTTTTCTTGTGCTTTTGGGTCAGCAGTGGTGTACGTCTTGCAGTTCGGGCATGCAGCCCTTCAGCGTTTACAATGCAACTTACTGTGGAAACTGAAACCTCAGTGCCTGCTGCAACCAAGTCTTGCTGCAGGTCTTTTGCAGTCAGTTGAGGGTTTTTGACCACCTGCCTCTTCAGGACTCTGGCGGCAGCCGTTGATAGCTTCCTCTTTCTGCCAATCATCCAATGCTGTCTCGCTACCTACTCTCCTGCCACCAGCTTACAGTATCCTATCTCTTTCAGATTTCTCCTTCTGCACAAGCAGTTTCATGAAATGGTCAGTCAGAGAGCAACTCATACCGGCTCGGACGTCGCCCGGGTTAACAAGGTCAGGAGTTCCTGGCAGCGGAAGGCAAATTACAGAGCTGCGTGGAAGAATCTGATCAGACCTAAATGAAACAGTCATTGTCGCCCCCGACAGACTGCTATGATGATGATGATGATGATGATAAGAATCAGAATCAGAATCAGGTTTATTGCCATTGTTCATGTGATACACAAACTAGGAATTTGTCTCGGTGCCATGCTGCAACATTAAAAACATAATGAGAAAAAGGGATAAACTAAAAAACTAAAGGACTAGAAACGTGCAATAAGTGTAGAAAAATAAGTAATAATAAGTAATAATAATAATAATACTAGTAATAATGAGTAGTACTAGTCAAGGCAGTTTTAAAAAATTAGCATGTAGCAGATAATGTGAAGTACCACATAGTGCAGTCAATAATGCAACAGAAAAACAGTGATGAATGACATGAGTCTGGTTGAGCTGCTGTACATAGTGCACGAGAGTCAAAAGTCACTTAGTGTTCAGCAGTCTGATGGCAGAGGGGAAAAAGCTGTTCATGTGCCGGGAGGTTTTAGTCCGAATGGACCGAAGCCTTCTACCTGAGGGGAGGGGGGCAAACAGCACGTGACCAGGATGTGAAGGATCGGCTATGATCCGGCCAGCACGCCTCCGGGTCCTGGAGATGTACAGGTCCTGGAGAGATGGGAGCTTGCAGCCTATCACCTTCTCAGCAGTGCGCACGACGCGCTGCAGCCTTAGTCTGTCCCTGGCAGTGGCTCCTGCGTACCACACAGTTATGGAGGAGGTGAGGATGGACTCGATGTAGTCGAAGATGTAGTCTACCTGCGTGTACCTTCCTCCGCTCTTGTCAGTCACCCTATGTTCCGACTTCTCCTGTCTGACGGCCTATTTACCTCCTGAACACACTTCACATACTCTTCTTTCAAGATTACTCCTACTCCTTTTCTTTTCCTATCTAAATTATCACTGAAGTTCCAATAGAGTTAAATGATGTGTTGATCAAAAAGCTGAGTCACTTGACCATTTCAGCTTTCGTTTCCACCCCTAGCTCCATGGGAAATGTAGTTTTCTGCACATAAATACCAGAAGTTCGGCTGGCTCATGTCTAACAACGTGTGTCTGTGTGTGTGCGTGCATGCGTGCATGCATGTAAAAAAAAAATGTAGTGCCCTCTAGGGCTGGGAATCATCATTAATTTCCAGAATTAATTCAATTCTGATTCTTGAGGTTGTGAATCAGTTCAATTCCAATTCAATACAATCCTGATTTAATGAGGGAAATTACTATTTTAACTGCTATTTTACTTGCCAAGAAAAAAAGAGACCCAATGCTGCAAATTGCACCAGGAATACTCTAACTTTGTTAATACATAAATTATTACATAAAGAACTGACCCCAAATCAGTTGCAATAATGCAGTTTTTATTATTTAACTTGTGATTTCCTTGAGGCCTTGAGGTACTCAGGGCGAATCTTGTCCACCCCCGGGGCCCGGCCACCAAGGAGATTTTTAACCACCTTGGCGACCTCGGCCCCTGTGATAGGCGAGTCATCACCCTCGTCCACAAACCCTGCTTCCTCTGTTGAAGGCGTATCAGTGGGATTGAGGAGATCCTCTAAGTATTCCTTCCACCGCCCGACGATATCCCCAGTCGAAGTCAACAGCGCCCCATCCGCACCATACAAAGTGTGGACAGGGAGCTGCTTTCCCCTCCTGAGCTGCCGGACAGTTTGCCAGAATCTCTTCGAGGCCAACCGAAAGTCTTGTTCCATGGCCTCACCGAACACCTCCCATACCCGGGTTTTTGCTTCAGCAACAACCCGAGCTGCACTCCGCTTGACCTGCCGGTACACCTCAGCTGCTTCGGGAATCCCACAAGCCAACCACGCGTGATAGGACTCCTTCTTCAGCTTGATATCCCCACTCACCACTGGTGTCCACCACTTGGTTCGGGGGTTGCCACCACGAGATGCACCGACCACCTTGTGGCCGCAGCTCTGGGCCACCGCTTCAACAACAGAGGTGGAGAACACAGCCCATTCAGACTCCATGTCTCCAGACTCCCTCGGAATGTGGTTGAAGTTCTTCCGGAGGTGGGAGTTGAAGACCTCCCGGACAGGGGCCTCAGCCAGACGTTCCCAGCACACCCTCACTATACGTTTGGGTCTACCAGGTCTGAATGGCTTCCTCCCCTGCCATCGGATCCAATTCACCACCAGGTGGTGATCAGTTGACAACTCTGCACCTCTCTTTACCCGAGTGTCCAAGACATACGGTCGCAGGTCTGATGACACAATAACAAAATCGATCATCGACCTGCGACCTAGGGTGTCCTGGTGCCAGGTGCGCATATGGACACCCTTATGCTTGAACATGGTGTTCGTTATGGACAAACTGTGGTTAGCACAGAAGTCCAATAACTGAACACCACTCGGGTTCAGATTGGGCAGGCCGTTCCTCCCAATCACCCCCCTCCAGGTTTCACTGTCGTTGCCCACGTATGCATTGAAGTCCCCCAGTAGGACAATGGAGTCTCCAAGAAGAGCACCCTCCAGCACCCCAGTCACAGACTCCAAAAAGGGTGGTTACTCTGAAACATCATTTGGTGCATAGGCACAAATGATAGTCAGAACCCGTTTCCCTGCGCCTTCAGGTTGGGAAACGGGTTCTGACTATCATTTGTGCCTATGCACGGTGGGGGGATACAAGAATACCCACCCCTGCTTGTCGCCTCTCGCCCAGGGCAACTCCAGAAAAGGCCAAGCTCCAGCCCCTCTCCAGTAGACTGGTTCCAGAACTGGAGCTGTGTGTTGAGGTGAGGCCGACTATATCTAGCCGGTATCTCTCAACTTTGTACACCAGCTCAGGCTCCTTCCCCACCAGAGAGGTGACATTCCACGTACCAAAAGCCAGTTTAGAAAGCTATTTTATTTTATTTTAGAAAGCTATCGCTATAGCTAACGCCATAGCTAGTCGCAGCACCTAGCACCGACACGGAGAAGCGACTCTGTCCCCGGTGATTGGGGCTCGCCGGAGGAACAAGCTGAGGCAGCAGTTGGACGGGAGCCGGATCGGAGTTCAAGTGCAGCGGTGGTGGGAGACGGGGACCAGTGGAGGACCACCGGGGCCCCAGCCGGAGTCGGAGCCCGGTTGCAGCGGCGGAGCTCGGCGGAGGAACTCCTGAGGCAGACGGCGATAGGTGGCGGGGCTCAGCGGAGGATCTACCGGGACCCCAGCTGGACAGAAGCAGGATCGGAGCTCGGCTACAGTGGCCGTGGGCGGCGGGACTCGGTGGAGGAGCTGCCGGTACCCCGGCTGGACAGGAGCTCGGTCACGGCGGCGGAAAGCAGCGGGACTAGCAGCGGAGGGGGCTAGCTGAGGCACAGCTGGATTCGAGGTCGGTCGGATCGGATACCGGCGACACCAGCAGAGATTGTTTTACTATCCACAGGTCAGTAAAAATGCCACCAAAGAAGGAGGAAATGGAAGAGATCAAAAAATCTCTGAACTTCTTGTCAGAAGAACTGACCAAAGTGGTTAGTCAGCAGGCTAAAATAATAGGGCTAATGGAAGAAGTCCGAGAATTAAAATTAACAATTAAGGGTAAAGACAAAAAATTGCAGACTTGGAGCGACACGTCGAGGATCTTGAACAATATTCTCGTATGGATGATCTAATTATAAGTGGACTAGACATTAAATATCAATCATATGCTCATGCTACAGCAGGATTGAGAGGTGAGGATGCTCCCCTGGGCGAATCAGTCTCCCTGGAAAACCAGGTGCTTCAGTTCCTTGATAGTAGAAATATAAAGGTTGAAGCAAATGCAATTTCAGCCTGTCATGCTTTTCCCAGAAAGGATAATAAAACAAAGAAATCAATTGTGATGCGCTTTGTGAACAGAAGGGTAAAGAATGACATACTGAGGCAGGCCAGAAAGCTACGGGGAACAGAAGTTTACCTAAATGAACATCTAACAAAAACTAATGCTGAAATAGCACGGCAAGCACGGATGCTGAAAAAACAAAATAAGATACAGGCAACATGGACAAGAAATTGTAGAGTTTGGATCAAACTAAATGGAACACCTGAGGAAGCAAAGAGTATAATAATCAGAGATGTTACTGACTTAAATAAATACAGATGAACACTGATTAAGAAAATTAAGAGGCTATAAAAATCCATATCCACACATACGGCAAGAATAGTTCTTTTGACATACCATGTCAATGTACTTTAACCCCTTGCACTCAGGTCAATTTTCCTAAAAACGCCCCCAAAAAATGTGCCCAAAGTAAATCGAAAGCTGTTCTTCGACCCTTTGCAGCATTTCATGGGGTTGATCTCATTTAAAAGAAAACACTTTGAATTTTTTGGCAAAAAAAAACATGATCTCTCTAAGTGCTCCGGCCACTGAGTTACAGTCATCTAAACATAGTGAACTTGAAGAAAATAAATTTGGCCTGGGTGTTTTTTTGGATACAAATGCTTGCAAATAACACACAGCTTCAGATCCGGGCTGGAAAATGCAACAGAAATGTAGAACCAAGTGTTATCCAGCTGAGGTCCAAATTTTGTAACAATACCACAAAAAATGAATATATTACACAGCTTTGTTCTCAGGCTGTTCCCAGGCGTTTTGGAACTGTGCCAAATTGTGCCAAATGGCACACTTTGGAAAAACGTCTGTAACTTTTGAATGATTTAATGTAGAAGCTTCATTTAGGGCTCTAATGAAAGGTCACATTCAGGGCTGTGTCTGTGTGTGTGTGGGGGGGTTGTCCACCCCCCCCCCCGCTACAGAGGATGGAGATCCGCCCTCGCTACATGACGGATTACACTCGGATAAGGCATGTTTCCACAGCACCGCTGTCACTGCGGCTCCCCCCACCCCACCACTACAGAATCGTAGCGGCGGGGTGGGCGTTCACGGTCCGGAGGCGGCGAACGAACCGTGTAACGTGGCGCACGCACTTCGGACATCGTGCGCCGCACAGTTGTAATTTACTGATCGGTCAAAAGTCATTTTTGATTACAATTTTCAGGGATAAAAAATAATTTGGCTTATAACACCTTACCTCTTCACAGCCACATTGTCCTGGCCAACTTCTCTTCCTCATTGTCAGACGAACCGACGGTGGTCCGCTCGTTCTGGTCTCGCGACCAGGTCAAAACATAATTCCATGATTGCGGCTTTGGCGAATGATTTACGACCTTCGTCGTCGGCCTCCGTCGGTCTATGATGACCATATAAGAGAATCCTAAACACTCTGCTGGAATTTTAAAAAAAAATAAATAAACCACTGCCTGTGGCTGCTGAAGCAGTCTCTCTTCACCCAGCTTTAGACAAAACAGCTCAGCGAACTTCTGTGCTTCAATTGGCTCGCAGCCGTTGGGAGGCGGGTCCTTCTGGCTAGATTTTCATTCATTGGTTCTTCAAGGTTTCAGAAACTTATTAGGCTCTTATTAGTCAAATGAGAGGTCAATCAGATGAACTAATCTGTTCGCGGCTGTGTCTGCAGCTTTTATTTTCAGTGCGCGCTTGGACGCCATACACCACCTTCATCAAAATCTCCAAAGACTTGCCCACCCGTGGGACAGCGGAGCGCAAGAGGTTAAAAAAAATAAAAAATAAACAAAACAAACAAAAAAACTTATGACTGACTTGAGTAGACATCAATTATCCCCAGTTGGAGGAAGTCATTTGACAGAGTGAGGAAATTCAAACTCTGAAAATATGCCATTATGCCATTATGCCGAACAGATGGAAAATGATATTGATCCTGATAACCACTTTTTCAATAATATTCATAATCATTGTGAATATTACACTGAAAAGCAATTCAAAAGTCAAGTGCAACTAGATGGTAAACTATCAATAATACACTTCAACAGCAGAAGTCTTCACAAAAACTTTCCACAGATTCAGGACTATTTAAAACAGCTAGACAGAAAATTTACAGCTATCGCAGTCTCTGAAACTTGGCTTAATGAAGAGCAGGCTCCCCTGATGGCAATAGAGGGATATCAGATGTTTCATATTAACAGATTTCAAAAAAAGGGTGGTGGTGTTGCACTGTATACTGATGACCTGTATAGGTGTAAGCTTGTAAATGGAATGTCCTTTGCACTACCAGGGATTTTGGAATGTGTTACTGTTGAGATTGACCAACATAAAACAAAAAAAATCTAATTATAAGTTGTACATATAGAACTCCGGGAACTTGCATTGAGACATTCAGAGATAAATTAGTCGAGCTGTACAATAATATTACTAGTAAGAAAATGGCAGTAATTTGTGGAGATTTCAATATTGATTTATTAAATCCATACCAACAAAATGTAATTACAGAGTTCATGAATTCTATGTACAGCATGAGTCTATATCCCACAATAACACATCCCAGTAGAATCACAGTTCACACTGCTACACTTATTGACAACCTGTTAATATTATTGATAAGAAAATAGAAAGTGGATTATTGATAAATGATATAAGATAAGATAAGATAAGATAAGCCTTTATTAGTCCCACAACGGGGAAATTCCAGGATTGCAACAGCACAGGGATAGCAACACTCAGAGCAACAATCAGAAGGCAAGAAAAAAAACAAGCAAGCAAGAGCAGCTAATAAACATATGTACGTATTACTATAAAATATATATATATACACACACACACAGACACACAGTGCAGAGCATTGTAGCTGGATGGAATAAATATATGAATATATGAACACACAGTGCAGAGCATTGTAGCTAGATGGAATAAATATGTAAATATATAAACACCCACAGTACGGAGCATTGCAGCTAGGTGGAATAAATATGCAAGTATATAAACACACACAGTGCGGAGCAATGTAGCTAGATGGAATAATATGTAGATATATAAATATATAAACACACCCAGTGCTGAGCATTGTAGCTAGATGGAATAAATATGCAAATATATAAACACACACAGTGCAGAGCATTGTTGCTAGATGGAATGAAACAGCATAACCGTCTACTTAGTTATCCTACATGGTATGATTATGTGCCCATACATATTCTCACCCTCCATAGCGACCGGTATGTTCCTAGTTGTATGCCGGAGGGGACCATTGTGTAAGTCTATTGCATCTTTTGCATTCAAAAAACTATTAGTTTGTTACGTCTTTTTGCTATCTCTGCGAGCAGCCCTGCTTAGGTTGTACAGTCTGACAGCCGTTGGTAGGAAGGACCTACGAAACCTCTCGGTTGTGCACCTGGGATGATGTAGTCTGCTGCTAAATGAGCTCCTCAGTGCATTCAGTATGTCCTGCATAGGGTGGAACTCGGACTCCAGCAGAGATGACAGTTTAGCCACCGTCCTTCTCTCTCCTATCTCCTCCATCGGATCAAGGCGCTGCCCCAGGACAGAGCTAGCTTTCTTAATCAGTTTGTTCAGTCTCTTCCTATCGGCTGCAGTAATGCCACTGCCCCAGCAGACCACTCCAAAAGTGATGGCTGATGCCACCACCGTGTCATAGAATGACTTCAGCAGCGCCCCTTGTACACCAAAAGACCTGAGTCTCCTCAGCAGGAACAGCCTGCGCTGTCCCTTCTTGTAGAGTGCATCAGTATTGTGTGACCAGTCTAGTTTATTGTTCAGATGAATACCCAGGTACTTATAGGATGTCACCATCTCGATGTCTGTTCCCTGTATATTTACTGGTACTGTGAGGGGCTGCCCATGCCTGCGGCAGTCCACCACCAGCTCCTTAGTTTTCCTCGCGTTGATCTGGAGGCAGTTCCGATGGCACCAGTCCACGAAGTCCTGGATAAGCCCTCTGTACTCAGCTTCATCTCCATTGGAGATGAGGCCAACGATCGCAGAGTCATCAGAGAACTTCTGTAGATGGCAGTGTGTTGTGTTGTGTGAGAAGTCCGCAGTATAAAGAGTGAACAGGAAGGGAGCCAGCACCGTTCCCTGGGGGGCCCCCGTGCTACTGATGATCGTGTCGGACACACAGTCCCGGGTTCTCACAAACTGAGGCCGGTTCGTGAGGTAGTCCAGGATCCATGATGACAGGTGCTGGTCCACCCCTGCGCGCAGCAGCTTGTCCTTCAGGATCATCGGTTGGATGGTGTTGAAAGCACTGGAGAAGTCAAAGAACATGATCCTCACCATATTCCCGGGCTTCTCCAGGTGGGACAGAGAACGGTGAAGGAGGAAGATCACCGCATCCTCCACCCCAATGCCATGCTGGTAGGCGAACTGGAGTGGATCCATCGCTGGTTCCACCAGGGGGCGGAGGTGAGCAAGGAGCAGTCTCTCCAGGGTCTTCATCAAGTGGGACGTCAAGGCCACCGGTCTGTAGCTGTTCAGGTCTTTGGGGTGGGAAGTTTTTGGTACAGGTACCACACAAGATGTTTTCCACAGCTGTGGTACCCTCCCCAGTTTCAGGCTCATGTTGAAGATATACGTCACAATCCCACACAGCTGGTCTGCACAGGACTTGAGGAGCTTTGCGCTGATGCCGTCCGGTCCCGGCGCCTTCCTCGCCTTGATCTTCCTCAGCTCCGTCCTCACCTGGGTCCTGGTCAGGGTCAGGATGGGGGGCTGTGTGTTGGGAGTGGGGGGGTGTTGGTGGAGTGGGGAGTGGGCAGCAGGACTTGATTTCTTTAGAGGCAGCAGTGGTTGTTGTGCAGTCAGGGGGGAGGGCGGTTGGTCAAATCTATTGAAAAACAGATTCAGGTTGTTCGCCCACTCCCTGCCCCCTGTGGCCTGGGGGGAGGTATTCTGGAGCCCCGAGATGGTTTTGAGGTTTCTCCAGACCCCGCTGATGTCGCTCTGTTGCAGCTTGTCCTCCATCTTCTTCCTGAAGCTGTCCTTGCCTTCTCTGATCTTTCTCCTCAGCTCCCTCTGTACGGACTTCAGCATCTCCCTGTTCCCTGACCTGAAGATCCTCTTCTTCTCTCTCAGAAGTGTTTTTATCTCAGGGTTGATCCAGGGTTTGTTGTTTGAGTGACGCCGTATGGTCTTGGTGGGAACGGATTTGTCCACACAGAAGCTGAGGTAGCCCGTGAAGGTGTGAATGAGGCCATCGATGTCCTCACCATGTGGATCGCAGAGCTGCTTCCAGGCGGTGGCTTCAAAACAGCCCTTTAGGGTGTCCATTGTCTCCTCAGACCATAACTCCACAGTGTGCATGGCCGGAGGTTGTCTGTGCACTAGGGGTTTGTACACCGGCCGGAGATGAACCAAGTTGTGATCCGATCTCCCGAGTGGGGGGAGTTGTGATGAGGTGTACGCCTCCTTAGTGTTTGCGTAGAATAAATCCAGTGTTTTATTGTCTCTAGTGTGGCATGTGACATACTGGGTGAACGTGGGTAGAATGGGAGACAGTGAAACATGGTTGAAATCGCCTGAGATGAGGAGAAGAGCATCTGGGTGTTCTGTCTGCAGCCTGCTGGTTACTGAATGGATGACGTCACGTGCTGTCCCAGCGTTCGCCGTCGGATTTGCATAAACAAGTGACCATTTGCCAACCTTTGCACTTATCCATGGCCACACGGGGGCCAATACAGAAAAAAATTTAAAATCGTTCAGATGCAAATCACAAAATGCAATCAGTTCTTTTAAAGAAGACTTGCTGAAGCAAGACTGGGCAAAAGTCTATGTATCAGATGTAAATGAAGCCTATGACACATTCATGAACATTGTAACTACTCTTTATGAAAAAAATTGTCCATTAGTAAAGAAAAAGCTTAAACATAAATTTGCCGATAAGCCATGGTTAACCAAAGGATTACAAAAGGTGTGTAAAAAGAAAAATTTATTATATAAAGCTTTCCTAAAGAAAAGGACAAAAGAAGCAGAGTAGCGGTATAAAACATACAAAAATAAGTTAACATATACAGTATAATAAGATGTAGTAAAAGAGACTATTACAGTAAAGAACTGGAGAAAAACAGAGACAATATTAAAAATACATGGACAATACTTAACAATATTCTTGGAAATAAAAACAGAAATACAAGCTACCCAACCAATTTTTCAAAAAATAAAACGACTCAGAGTGTGAATGCAGCTTCACCTGCAGATGAATTTAATAACTTTTTTGTTAACATTGGTCCTAATGCTGGACTTGCGGTCATGGCCGCCACGTAGGAGGACGTGCTTCCCTCTACTCTGCTCCTAAAAATAAAAAAAATCGGCAAATAACTCTCTCAATTGGAACAAAAACTATCCCAGCGTTTGGGCGAGGACATGCCGGTAAAGCCTAAGGCTGGAAAATCAGGTGGAGGAAAAAGTGAACCGCCGAAACAGTCCAAGTTAACGGACTTTCACGTCTGTGACGCAGCAGGAAAATTCCCAGATATGGCGGAACAAGCTAGCGGAGGAGCAGTGACTGCTGGTGACGGCACAGATGCGGTGCTCGCTGCCATTAGTTCAATGAGAGCAGACTTCTCCACTAAATTTGATGGGATTATAGCAGCGATTGAAGGAATGAGAAAGGAATTAAGCGACTGTATGGAACGGGTGTCGCAGGTGGAGCTCCGAATTGCCAGTGCTGAGGATGACGTCACCGGCCTACAATTAAAGGTGCGCACATTGGAATTAAAAAATAAACGTCTGGAAGATAATGTTCTGGATTTAGAATCCCGGTCGAGACGGAACAACCTGAGGCTGGTGGGTCTCCCAGAGAGAACGGAGGGTCTAGATCCATACTCCTTTTTGGAAAAGTGGATCCCAGAAGCGCTGAACAACGCGGAGCTGCAGTCATCAGTCGTCTTAGAAAGCGCCCACCGAATTGGCCCACCGAGAGATAACAACACTGACAACACTCAAGATGGCGACCGGGATGGTCACACTTTTTCAGTGCTGAGACAAAGTCACTGATTTTGCCATTAAAAGTGGCTGGCCTGCAGCGATCGGCGCTCGTGGCGGACACGCACGGGCTGAATTGCCACCTCCGTTGGATTGCCCTTTAATCGCCTTTCTCCAGCAACCAGCGTTTCTTTGTGGTTCACTGATGCGCCTTCCTGAAGCGATTGCTAAGCTAACACTAGTTAGCTTAATGCTACCTGAAGCGATTGCTAAGCTAACGCTAGTTAGCTTAATGCTGGCGCCAGTCTCTAAATAACCAACCTACAGTGATTGGCGCTCGTGACGGTCATGCATGGGCTGAATTTATACCTCCAGTGGATTACCCCTTTGATCGCCTTTATCCGGCCACTGTGAGTAAACTGACCAGCGATTCCAGCGCTTCCTTGTGATTCACTGATGTGCCCTACCTGAAGCGATTGCTAAGCTAACGCTAGTTAGCTTAATGCTGGCGCCAGTCATTCCACCTAACACCAGCCTGAATTGAAGCCCAGCTGCGAGGCCCAGCGGAGATACTACCTGGCAGGTGGCTATTTGTTGACGGGGCTCAGCAGAGATTTCACCCAGGCAGACGGCGGTAGGCGGCGGTGCCCAGCGGAGGACTTACCGTGACCTCAGCGGAGCTCGGTGGCAGCGGCGATGTGCGACGAGACTACCCGAAGCGATTGCTAAGCTAACGCTAGTTAGCTTAATGCTGGCGCCAGTCATTCCACCTAACACCAGCCTGAATCGAAGCCCAGCTGCGAGGCCCAGCGGAGATACTACCAGGCAGGCGGCTATTTGTTGACGGGGCTCAGCAGAGATTTCACCCAGGCAGACGACGGTAGGTGGTGGTGCCTAGCGGAGGACTTACCGTGATCGGTGGCAGCGGCGGCGTGCGACGAGACTCAGTTGGAGGAGCGGGACGGGAGACCAGTTACGGCGGCTATGAGCAATGAGACCAGCAACGGAAGGGGCTAGTTGGCTAGCTGAGGCCCAGCTGGATTCGAGGACGATCGGATTGGATTCTGGCGACATAAGCAGAATTTATTTCACTATCCACAGATTTTTCTTTTTCCTTCTTTCCAAGAAAGACTGAAGATGGCTGTAACCGGATTAAAAAGTGGGCTGATGGGCACCACTAATAAGCCTTCTCTACTTATCTACTTCCTCTTCGTTTTGTCTTTGTGTGTCTGGACCTGCAACAAGAAGGATTTTCCGACAAACTCAACTAAAGGTGAAGTTAAAATGTTTTATTTGTATGGATTTGGGCATGGACATCTCACCCTACACTCTATGTGGTCTTTAAAAGCCCTGAGCAAAAACTTCCAAAATAAGGCAAACATGGCTGTTAAGCAAAAATCACAATATGGCAGAGGATATACAATTAAAGTTCTGTTAGTTCTACTACTTCTGGCAGGAGATATTCACCTTAACCCTGGACCTGCCACTATTAAACAGCAGACCACTGGGTTAGCACAAAACCGAGCTGTACAAAAGCAAAAACAACATTTATTTTTCCAAACTGTTAATCATGCACGAGTTCTTTGGGACACCAAGGCTAAACCAAAGGGGATCCTCGGCGGTCATTTAAACATACGGAGCATAATCCCCAAAAGAGATGAGATTTCGGTGTTGCTGTTGGACTCAAATCTGGACTACCTTTGTCTCTCAGAAAGCTGGCTACACAGGAACATAGACACTAATATGATCGATATTGTGGGCTACCAGTGTTTTAGAAAAGACAGGCAGGTAGGGAGGGGAGGAGGTGTTTTAATTTACATCAAAGAGAAATATAAATGTCAACTGGTTGCTTTGAATACTTCACTTGAATGTTTAGCTGTTAATGTATGTCTCTCTCCGGTAATGAATTTCAACATTGCAGTAGTGTACAACCCACCGTCACACAACTCTTCCTTTTATAATGAATTAAGTGATCTGGTTAAACAACTTGAGAAGAACAGAGAAACAATAATTCATGGTGACTTTAATATCAACTGGTCTGATAAAAAAGACAAACAGAAACTGAAAAGCCTCATGACTAAATTTAATTACCAACAAATGATCAAAGGACCCACCAGGATAACCAAACAATCCAGAACACTTATTGACATGGTATTTACTAATAAACCAGAACAAATAACCAGAACCTATAATCTTGTAACTGGTCTCTCAGATCATAACATGGTTCTTGCTGTCAGGAAACTCACTAAAAAGCGACCACAGTATTTTGGGGGAGTCGATATTGACAAATCAAATTTTATTATTCCCAAATCAAAAAATGAGGAGTTTGAACATTACTTAGAGAATCAAAATTGGGAGCAGCTCATGTCAACATGTGAAGTAGATGATTGTTGTAATTTTATAACTGCAACAATCACAAAATCTATAGAAAAATTTTCAAAGCAAATTAAAAGTAGACAACAGAAGATTAGCCTACCATGGTTAAATAATGAAATAAGAAAACTTATGAAGAGGCGAGACTATGCATTGAAAACATCACTAACCTCCAAACTACAAAATGATCACCTTGTGTACAAAAGTTTAAGAAATAAAGTGGTACATGAGCTGCGAAAATCAAAAATATCTTATTACAATAAACTGATAGATCATGCAAAGGGTAACAACAGTTCCCTATGGAGGCATTTAAATAACTTAACTAATAAAAAAAAACGATCAGAAGGGGGTAAAGGAACTTAGAATCAATGGCAAGACCGTCAGTGACAAGGCTACTTTGGCAAATGAATTTAATTCATACTTTGTGGGCTCTGTGGAAGACCTAACAAAAATTTTTGTACTGCCAAATGTGCTCAACAACACAAATTCCATACTTCCAATAGATACTTTTCACATCAATGAGGTAAATGAGAAGTTAATTGCTGGTATTGTTAAAACACTGTCAAACTCAAAAACTAATGATATCTACAATATGAGCACCTCCTTTCTCAAAATGCACAGCAAAATATTAATCAAACCACTGACTCATCTCATTAATCTCTCCATTAGGTCTAGTACATTTCCATCTGGCTGGAAAAAAGCTGTCGTCATACCAGTTCATAAATCAGGCAGTAAAGACGATATATGCAATTAAGATAAGCCTTTATTAGTCCCACAATGGGGAAATTCCAGGATTGCAACAGCATAGGGATAGCAACACTCAGAGCAACAATCAGAAGGCAAGAAAAAACAACATCTAGTAAACATATGTCCATATTACTATAAATGTATATATATAGACACACAGTGCAGAGCATTATGGCTGGTGAATGTGCAGCAGAAAGTCTAAGCTCTCTCTCCGCGGATGCAGCGGGCCAGCTGGAAGTCTTTGGGCATGATGGTGACCCCCTTAGCGAAGAAGAAGAGACCCACCAGGTGGGCCTCGCTGGTCTCCTGCAGAGCCATGACGGCGAAGCTCAGGAAACGCAGGTCGGTCTTGAAGTCCTGAGCGATCTCCCTCACCAGGCACTGGACGGGCAGCTTACGGATGAGCAGCTCCGTGGATTTCTGGTAGCGACGGATCTCTCTCAGAGCCACGGGCCTGTGACGGCGAGGCCTCTTCACTCTGCCGGTGGCCGGAGCGCCTCTCCGAGCAGCCCTGGTGGCTAGCTGTCTCCTGGGGGGCTTCTTCCTCCAGTAGATTTTACGGGCGGTCTGCTTGGTTCTTGCCATCGCTCTTTATTATTCTGTCTTATATTTCTTTCACGCCGCCTAAACTCCAGCCCGGCACCCACGTCGTTCTCGCTACAGCTCCCGGTATGTCGAGTTTCCCATTAGCACCGGGCGGCGGCCAAGTGCTAGCTAGCACTAGCTCCTCCCCGCTGTAACGTCTCCCGCTGCAAACCGTGGCTCCGTCCGCCGACCCGGAAGACCCCCGGGGCGATCCGTGCGTCCGTGATATATATACAGAGTGAAAGGTGTAGAAAGAAGAAGGAAGATAAAAAAAAGGCTGTTGCAACAGGCAGCCGACTCGTGTGGCGCCGCCGGTCCGGCGGAACCGGAACCGGAAAAGAGATTACCGCCCAATCTCTATTTTACCAGTCCTATCTAAAGTTAGATAAGATAAGATAAGATAAGATAAGCCTTTATTAGTC